>CM032452.1:70302370-70902370 GCA_019049505.1 Pachyrhynchus sulphureomaculatus | reverse complement strand
TTTTCATTTTTTAAACCTTCTTGACAGTTAATTGACAGCTGTCAATTGTCAATTATGTCAATTAGACATAAGATTTAAATTCAGCAACTCCAGAAACGAGTCCAGAAACAAAACTATATATAGATTTTAAAAAAATTATCTTTTAAAAAGTATTAAAAATGTTCAGAAAGTTGTAAATAATGATGGAACTACAGCAGCTTTGGAGCTCCGTAGCTCCCATAATGTTGATCATGGAACTACGTGCCCATGGAGACTTTTTTTCAGGATGACTAAAACTGTAATATTTTACTAAAATTAGCCAATTTGACGGAAACCACTGTTGCATAAGATCCGTGCGGGGTCCTTTATGTCCAAATAGTGCAGCAAAAAAAGCATTTGAAATTGTACAATCTAGATACAGCAATATTATGATTTTATCTTCTCTAGGATATTACCAGGAGTATTGTCCTGAGCTTTGGACCTCGAAAAACTTGGGCTCTTTCTTTTATAAACAATCGAAGTTTTCAAAACGCGTTTTTTGAGTTTAAAATGTGATTAAGTCCCGTTATATCGGTCAGATCGAGACGAAAAAGAAACAAATTCTTCGTTATAAAATCTCCAACAAATCCCCGTTAGCTTTTAGTCGCCCAAGTACGTACATTTCATTGTACAAGTCGACTAAATAAGCCGATCGGCTGAAAATGTTCAGAAAATATTCTTTTGTTTTAGCAAAAATACCCTGAAATTTTTGTAAAAAAATATTGAATTCAGTGGGAACAATTGAATTTGTTATTTTAAATTTGAATGCCGCGCGCCATTTTATGCTATTTGGTCCAAAATGGATCTTTTTTTTTCAAAAATTAAGTCTCGACGTCAGCTTTCCGATGCCATTTAAAAAATTCTTTTGAAGTCAGTTTAACCGTTTTTTTACATTTGTTTATTAATCAAATAACACGTTTTTTCGGTCATTTTGAAAAAAGAAAATGACAAATTTTTATCACACCTGGTAGAGAATTTTATTTTTATTAATATTGAAAAAAAAAATGACCGATAAACGCAAGTGTTGTTATTTGATTAATAAAAAAAAAACTGTTAAAATGACTCCAAAAAAAATTTTTTTAATTACATCGGAAAGCTAGCAACGAAATTCAAATTTTGAAAAAAAAGATCCAAGTTAGAATAAATTGCATAAAATGGCAGGCAATTCAAATTTTAAATAACAAATTCAATTGTGCCCACTAGGTTCAATATTTTTGTACCAAAATTTAAGGGTATTTTTGCTATAGTAAAGGGCATATTTTCTAAAAGTTTCAAGCCGATCGAGAAAAAAAACATTTTTTTGCCGGTTTTTTCAATTTTGTAGGTTATGTACGCATTTGAGCGACTTAAAAATAACGAGGATTTGTTTGAAATTTCAATACAAAGAGTTTGTGTTTTTTTTTGTCTCGATTCAACTTGTATAACCGGAGTTATTCACATTTTAAGTTCAAAAAAAACGCGTTTTGAAAACTTCAATTGTTTATAACCAAAAGAGCACAAGTTTTTCGAGGTCAAAAACACAGGACAATACTCCTTATGATACCCCAGAGAGAATAAAATCATAATATTGCTGCATCTAAACTATGTCTATCTCATCATTTTTGTTCCTTTTTTACTGCACTAAAAGAGAATGTAACTTTTCTTAATTTTGAATGGGGTTTCTTCTATTTCTTTATTTACATAGGTATAGATTGTAATCTTTTAAGTGAGACACGTGTTTTCTTAAGTATTTTTTTATGCTGAATCAAAAAAAAATATAAAAAAAGACATCCACCGTGAGGTTATTTCAGAAAACATATTTAAATTTTAATAAATAATATGAGACTGTTTTCTCTGGAGTTACGTGAAAAACCAGGTCTATAAGAATAACCCACAATCGATTCCTGAGCTGAAGGACGAAATTACTCGCGTTATTCGTGTGTTAGAACCGCAATTATGCCAAATGTCATCGAAAATTTTGACAAAAGAGTAGACATCTGTGAAGCTGCAAGAGGTGGACATTTGGCGGATATTGTTTTTCGTGTTTAAATGTCATACATTATATACTTCAATTACCAATAAAAACCTTTTTGCAATTAACGTCATCTGTGTTTTATTCAAGAATTAAAAAAAAACCGCTCAATTTGAAAGACCCTTTATTATGATATGAAACTATATATACTACCTTTAAAAAGTTTAAAAACGCCAGGGGCAATTTACATGTATATTTTATCACTCTATTAACTACTACCAAACTAACGACTTATTTATTGAAAACAAACTTACAAATAAGATACAACAAAATTGAAATTACACAATTCATAACTTATTTTCTTATCTTTGGTCCTTATGATGGTCTTCCGTATTCATGGTATTCTACAAAGAAATTTAACACCTAATTTCATGATGATGTTTTTTGAGTCTTGGGCGCGACGACAGCTAGGTCATTTAGCGCCCCGCAGTGGTGTTTAGACTTAAATTATGAAGTTGATGTCCGTAAGGAATTCTCTTATATTGTTTCTGTGGGTAATGAAATTTGTGATTATAGTTTGAAGACTTGATGGGAGGTTGTGGAAATCACGAAGTTGTTGGTGGCAGTTGGATTCAAAATATGTCGGATCGTGAGTGGGGAATCGCAGTCAGCGCAAGTAGGTGCCGGGTTATTTTTTAGTAGGTGTATGAATGTCCTATGGCTAGTCTGCGCCATGTTACGTTATCACGCCTAGTAAGTTGAGTGGAGTGAATAGGAGGATGGAATGTGGATTTGACCTGCTAGAGTTTATTTTGAATGTCTGTTAGGTCCCAGTTCAGCTGTGATAGTTGATTAAAAAGATCTTTAAGGTGGTGATTGGAGTCTCTAGGGTGATTTTCGCTGTAGACGGTGTATGATCGCTCGTTTTGCATAACTGTGGGCGAGATCATTTCCAGGGTTATTGACATGACTTTGTAACCAACAGAAGTGGATGGTTTTATTCTTGATTTTTGCAACATATAATAGATCGTAAATATGACGAATGTAATTTTGGGAAAGGTTCTTTGATTTGATGGCGGAAACGGCACTGCGGGAATCTGAGACTATAAGAAAGCTGGAGTGGGATGGGAGAGAGAGGGCCAATCGGACTCCTAACACCTAATTTGGAAATATTGTTACAGGTGTGTCGTGCTTTGTGAAAGACGTTCTTTGGCTTTTCTGTATAATTCATCCCGCAAATATTGAACAGGCCACAGTTATTAGCCGTGTATCTTCGAAAAAAATTTACACCTAGGTCGTTATATTGTCGGAATATAATAGTTCTCTCACAATTCGCGTTTCTTATGGTACAGCATAACTCCATAAAATTTTAGGATATTTTTCCTTTCTCAGCTGTTTTAACCAAATCACCAATAACAAAACTGTCACATTCCCAGTTCCATGTTGGACTGTGAGTATGAGGCAATCGTCATTCATTTATTCTTCCATCAAGTCCGCAATAGATAACAAATACTCGTCTCTTGGAACCGAGAATATCAAATTTAAATGTATCACCCCATAACATCTTTTTCACTTTCCGATGTCCAATGTTCATGTTGACGTTTTAAGTTATAAATATATCACAACAAACTTTTTTACCGATATACATCCACAGAGACCAGAACACAAAATAAGATTTTTCAGTCGATACTGATATTTTCTGAGACTACGTTTTATTTAGTTCCCATTCAATATCTCGTCATCGGCCTGCTGTTACCCTTGTTATTACACGAACATTCAGTTTCCTGTTTTCTCCCTAAAATATAGTGAACATCTTTTCGCAAAACATAAATTTGTTTCGATAACTATCTCTGAATACAGCTTCTTTCTTAAAACAATAGTTACAAGACGCCTTTCAATTAATGATTCGTTTCGTTTTTCCATTCCAAATACGGCTCTATATTGCTGTAGCAAGATAAAAGCATTCAACCTATAAAGTGACGGGGGAAAAATGATCTAAAACCGAATTTATATGAACGTAGACAAATACTCAAATTTGGTTTAATGTAAAATAACTGACAAAGGACGAAGCCTATATTTCAGCAGTTTACCCACTGTTCTCTCATTTGTCAATCCATCTCGAGACGTGTTTCGCCGAATCACGGCTCATCAGTCGGGCTAGAATCGACAAGAGAACAAAATTTCTAGTACTTATCCAGGTACTTACGGAACATAATGGAAAGATGCACCGAATTGTACCTAATAAATATACATATACGTCGGTGGGTTGAAGTTCTCGTGCACTTGTTGTTGTTGTTGCTGTTTTAATTGGTCAGAGCGCATCGACTGCTAAGGTCATTTAGCGCTCCACATTAGACGTATTTAATAATTATATAGATATTTTTAGTTCTTTTAGGTATTTGTAAATATTTTCTTTGATTGATGTGAATTGCTCAATGTTCTGTTTAATTGAATGAGGAATGTTATATTTAATTCTCAGTTGAAGGAAGTGGTTTGCTTCAAAGATATGTTTGACTGTCAGAGTGGAACTGCATACATCACACTTCGGCAATGGTTCTTTTTTTAGGAAATATGAGTGAGTGTGGTAAGTATGACCTATGGCCAATCTTCTCAGCAATACATTGTCCGATCTTTTATTATTTGAATTATGTAGAGGAGGGAATACGTGAGATTTTATAGGCCATAGTTTGTTTTCATTACCACATTCTCCAAGTCCCACTCCAGTTGGAATAAATTTCTTTTAATTGAGCAAAGCACCTTTGTAAAATCATTACTGCTGTTTTCCCCCGAGTTAAGGAAATGTTGCATTGAAGGCAGAGTGGTGGAGGATCATTATGTAACAAGTGTTTGTGTGTAAGATGTGTGTGTCCTATTGACAGCCTGATCCAGACAGTATTTTCTTTGCGGGCGAGAGAAGGGTTAAAATAAGGGTGGAAAAAGAGTAGACTTTACTTCTCAAAGCTTATTTGGTGAGTCAATTGAAATTGATTGATCTTATTTATTAATTTAAGAAAATCATCAGGATGATTGTCTCCAGTCACAGGAGTACCAGTAGTTGCAGCCTCCTTGGCGAGAATATCAGCTCTATCATGTCCACTCTTTCCTATATGGCCCGGCAGCCAGATGAAGGTGATGTTTTTCCCCCTAAGGTGAAGAAGGTATAATAGTTCTCCTATTTGTCTTAAATAGGCATATTTTTGTATTTTGTGTTGAGTGGCCTCCAGGGCACTCCCGAGGGTCAGATACTATAAGGAATTTTTTATGAGAGTTGTCTGAAGCTGCATGTCTGAGACGTATGGCTAGTAGTTGTGCCGCGAATATGGATGAATGATTAGATAGTTTGAAGGATCTGTGAAAATTGGCACTTAGAGAATGTTTATACTGCACTCATAAAAACTTAAAAAGAGCTCCTTGTTAGGATAGAAGAATAAATTTGTAAAATATAAAAAATATATTCCAAAGCCAAAAAAACACGGTTCAATAGAGTTTTACATAAATTTCCACTTTTTTATACTTTCTGTGGCTTCTAAACCTAGTAGTATGTACTATATCGAATAGTCTCCTTTGTACAGATAAATATGATAATTGTGTTATTCCATTTTGGAGTATTAATGATATGATAATTATAAAAGTATGAGTTTTATGAATAATACTAATAGTAATACATGAACTATAAACAAAAATTAACGTAGCTCCTGAAGCTGATTCTGCTTACTGCTTAAAATCTAAATATTAATTTCCCAAAAATAGTAAAAGTTATCTCTAAATAATGTGTAACAGCAGTCTTCTCTGTTGTTGTAGTAGCAGCTGTTGTAGTAGCAGCTGTTGTTTCTTCTGATATTCCATAGTAAGAATATAAAACCTCTTTGTAAGTTTCTAACCATTCGTAGTTACTTTGAGCAATAACTAAGGCATCGTTAGCGACCTTTAATAGTATTCCAGTACTTGCACCGCTTGCAATGAAATTTCGTAGCTAAAAATGACGGAATAATTGTATTATAATGCAATTGTAGTACACTTTTTAAAAGTTTTAGCTCTACATTTTAAAAGAAATGACCAGAAATTAAGAATAATGAGTTATCTAGATCTAAGCATCTTACATATGAATAACAGTTGCACATTTAAAGTATACAGAAAACACACATTCACAGGTATAACGATCCCAAAAGACTCATTCGACCCAAACCAACATAAAATGGCAGCATTCAACTCAATGATACATAGAGCCCTTTCACTCCCGTTATCCAAAGCTGACCTAGAAGACGAACTAAATACTATTAAAAACATTGCCACAAAAAATAACTTCTCTCGAGAGTGGGTTGGAAAACTAATTAACAAAAAACAAAAGCAACTTACTTTTCGCTTAAGATACCCTAAAATAAAATCCACGGAACAACATACATACATTACAATACCCTACCATGGCACGCTATCCGAAAAATTAGCCAATATTTTTTCAAAACGTAATCTGAAAATTGCGTTCAAATCGCAAAATACCCTATCAAATATCCTTTACAATGCCAAAGATAAGACGGACAAATTTCAAAAATGTGGAGTTTATAAGTTAAAATGCTCGGACTGTAACAGCATATATACTGGACAAAGCGGAAGAAACATTAAAACCAGATATACAGAACATTTTAGATCATATAGACTACAAAAACAGATTCCTCATTTGCAAACCACTGTACAGAAAACCAACATCCCTTTCCCGATTTACATAATACTGAAATTCTACATTATGCGGAGAAAGGTTTTAAATTAAATATCTTAGAATCATTGGAAATTTATAAACATCGGAAAAACCAAAACTGTAATTTGTTAAACGACCAACTAGACCTTTTCTATTCACCGCTATTTACCGTCATTAAACCATAAAATTACTACCTACCACTTAAGATCAATTGTATTAACCCTAGAATTAAATAATAATGTTTTATAATAATATTTTATACCTACCACCTAACTTTAATTTTAGTATGACTTGTCTATTTAATTCAGTTTAGTACGTAAGCTTGATAATGACCGCATAGGTCGAAACTGCAGTCGCAAAACTTGTGCAATATAGTGGTAATAATACATAATAAGTGTTTTATTTCTTTCCGTTAAAATGATAAATTACCACATAGTAACGGCCACGACGATCAACTATTTAATAATGAGTTACACCACATATTAGTATCTGCCATAAAGTTGTAAAAGCAGTTAAACTTAGTTATAATAAACTATAGCATATTAAGTTAGTGTAAAATAATTGAAAACGGACAAAGTCCATATTTCAGCAGTTTACCCACTGTTCTGCTATTTGTCAAATCCATCCTGAGACGCGTTTCGCTGGATCACGGGCCGAGGGATAAAACGATACGAGTAAATACAAGTACTTACTCGATACATTCCTTCCGATATCAAGTACTTTTTGTATCAATACTTTAAAACTAAGTATCAAGTAGGTATCGGTCAAAAGTACTCGTATCGGTATACTAATATCACGATTTCATTTTAACACGTTAATTGATGCATAATACGCTCATCGACGCTGTAAAGAAATATTTTTTTGGGTATCATTTATTGAATTTTTCAACACATCCTTTTCCTAGTTTTGTGTAGTTGGCAAGCTTGTTTGCCTATGCCCGAGAGAGAAAAAAACTCTATGCCGTCCCCTCAGTCGCCATATTGTGTCGTGGTCGTCATTGTTTTGTTTTCGTTCCGCATTCGTCATCCTAACCTCGGACTGTCGTCATTGTTTTGTGTTTAAAGCATTAGGTATAATTTGCTGATCAAAAATGGGACCTCCAAAGTCTAGTGTGTGGCAATATTTCACAAAAAATGATGACAAAAACGCAAGTTGCAAAAAATGCTTTAAAGCCGTGCGGTTTTGTGGCAATACTTCTAATTTGCATAAGCATTTAAAAAGCCACCTTGATTATATGGCACCTGTTAATAGTAACGACAAGATTTCAATGTACGACATTTATTTTTAATCTAGAAATGAATTATTTGGTATGTTTTGATGTCGATTGTGAGTAGTGTTGTGTGATACGTTAATCGATATTGTTTGATATAATCATGTAAGAATTGACCGGTATCGATTCAGTAAAAAACATTTAACTTAACTAATTAAAATTTTATCTGCCTTGAGGTAACGAGATGGTTAAGTAAATAGATAGAACGTTTATTTTCAAGGTACAAAACGCATACTGACTTTATTGAAGATAAAGTGTATTTCATTTATTTTTAGGAGAATGAAAAAAGAAACTGACAATATCGCAGACATCAGAAGTCGAAATAAAGAAATAGTTCCCGATTCCCCTGAACCCTCGAGATCGACATCCACAAAGTCTATGTTCAATAATATACAGTCAGACTCTAATCTGAATCCAACCAGTAATGGTAACACATTAAAAACTATGTTCGGAAATATTGCTTCACAAAAAAGTAAGTAGTCACAATTTATATTGTACACAGTTACAGTTGTTACAGTTAGTATTTTAATTTAAACGAATATTAGTTTAAATAACATTTTAATTTAAAGTAATTATAGTGTAATACATAATCTGGAAGGTTAATATTTCAATACATTTACGAATTTTGCTTTGTTTCAGGGGGTAGCGTGAAATATAATAATATAAATATGTGCATTTTGTATTTTATATGCAAGGATATGGGACCATTCAATGTTGTTGAAGGGGAAGGTTTTTTGAAATTAATGAAGGAATTGGCCCCTTATTACAAAGTACCTTCGTCGACACACTTTAAAAAGTTACTTTGTGACAAATATGACATCGTGAAGATGGAGTATGTTTCAAGAATATCTAATGCAACTGAATTATGTGTGACGCTCGACATATGGACGGAAACCATGAACGAAAAGAGTTTTTTGGGTGTCACAGTACATTTTTTAGAGGGAACAGTCCTTATCAGTTCAAATATTGCTACCAGGGAACTCCAATCAAACCATACAGCAAAGTATATATCTAATGTATTTGGCGATATTCTAAAAGATTGGCATATACCACTATCTCTTACGCTATTACAGACAATGGCGCTAATATGGTTGCCGCGATCAAAAAAACTCTTGGTGAATCGAAACATTTACCGTGCTTTGCACATACTATTAATTTGATAATAGATTCCTCTTAAAAAAAATCCTTCACCTGCAATTAGTAATATTATCAATAAAGTTAGATAAATTGTTAAATAGGTCAAAAACAGTGTTATACAATCAGACAAACTAAGAAAAATCCAGATCGATAGTGGAGTTTCTGAGAGATGTACTAAAAAATTTATTCTTGACGTTAAGACACGTTAGAATTCACTATATTATATGACTGATAGATTTTTAGATATGTCGAAAATTGCTACGCAACTTTTACTCGATGCTATAGATAGTCCTGAATTGGTGACTGGACAAGAAATTGAAATACTGAAACAGGTAGTCCTCTTGTTACAACCATTCGAATTTGTCACAAGAGAATCTTCAGGCCAGAATTATGTTACCTTATCCAAAATCATACCCATGATTAATTGTCTCACTTCGCAGCTAACAAAATTTTCATCATCAATAGAATGTGTCACTCAGTTGCAAACAAAACTACTGGCTGAATGTAAAAAAAGATTTGGTCTCATTGAATTTAACACCCTTGCAGCTTTGGGAACAATTTTAGACCCACGTTTCAAAAACCTCCATTTCCAAGATGCAAATGCATGTGGAAGGGCGATACAAAAATTAAAAAATATTATTAAAGAAGATATGATAATGTCAACCAGTGGATCTGAAGAAGAAGCAGCCAACGAAGATTTCGATTTTTGATTGCACCACAAGCAACTTCCAGTTGGCCAAAAGCGGCGGCGTGCTAACTCAAAAGCCGATGAAGTTTCAATTTATTTGGCTAATCCAGTCTACGCTTTAAAAGCCAACCCATTAGAGGAATGGGAGGATTTAAAACCCGTATTCCCAACATTATACAAACAAGCGCGAATTTATTTAAACATTGTCGGTACCTCTGTACCCTGCGAAAGGTTGTTTTCCAAAGCTGGCGCAACAATCACTACATCCAGAAATCGTCTAACAGGCAAACACTTAGAAAAACTAATATTTTTGGGGAGCACTACAAAAACCGACTTTTTTTCATAAAATTATTTTTATGTATATTTTTATATCAATAAAGAATATTAATACTTATCACTGTTTTTATTTAATTTATTCCAAATTTTACTATGAAAAATCAATCGATAAGAGTAAGTATCGATACCTTTCAATCGATACCGAATAAGTATCGATACTTTACGACCTATACTGTATCGCGTAAAAGTATCGATACCTCAGTGGTATCGTTTTATCCCTGATCACGGCTCGTCAGTCAGGCTATGATTGACAAACAAGAGAACATAATTTACTGTTACTTATCACAGAAGTTACGAAATACGATGGTAGAATACGAGGCTGGTTTGAAAAGTCCCTGCAAAAATAAAAACTACTTATGTGTTTGGGGTAAACCTTTTTTATTTTTCGACATAGTCTCCTTTTAGGCTTATACACTTCGTCCAACGATGTTCTAGTTTGTTGATCCCTTCCGAATAATAGGATTTGTCCAAGTCTGCAAAATATCCATTAGTGTCTGCAATCACCTCCTCGTTTGAATAAAATCTTTGTCCCGCCAGCCATTTCTTCAAATTGGGGAACAAATAATAGTCCGAGGGAGCCAAGTCTGGAAAATACGGGGATGTGAAACGAGTTGGAATCCTATTTCCATTAATTTTGCGACCACAACTGCTGAGGTGTGTGCTGGTGCGTTGTCGTGATGGAAAAGGACTTTCTTGTGGGCCAATCGCGGGCGTTTTTCTTGCAGCTCGGTTTTCAAACGGTCCAATAACGATGAATAATATTCACCTGTAATAGTTTTACCCTTTTCCAGATAGTCGATGAGGATTATCCCTTGCGAATCTCAAAAGACAGTCGCCATAACCTTTCCGGCCGAAGGAACGGTCTTCGCCTTTTTTGGTGCAGATTCCCCCTTGGTAGCCCATTGTTTAGATTATTGTTTGGTCTCAGGAGTATAGTAATGTATCCATGTTTCATCCACAGTGACGAAACGACGCTTAAAGTCCTCCGGATTCTTCTGGAACAACTGCAAACCATCCTTGCAACATTTCACACGATTCCGTTTTTGGTCAAGCGTGAGCAATCGCGGCAGCCATCTTGCGGATAGCTTTCTCATGTCCAAATGTTTATGCAAAATATTATGTACCCGTTCAGTCGAGATGCCCACAGCACTAGCAATCTCACGCACCTTAACTCTTCTGTCATCCATCACCATATCATGGATTTGATCAATGATTTCTGGAGTCGTAACCTCCACAGGCCGCCCAGAACGTTCAGCGTCACTTGTGCCTATATGGCCAGTCCGAAAATTTTGAAACCACTTATAAACTGTTCTAATCGAAGGTGCAGAGACACCATAATGTTTATCAAGCTTCTCTTTAGTCTCCTGAGGCGTTTTGCCTTTCATAAAGTAATGTTTAATCACCACACGAAATTCTTTTTTTCGTCCATTTCTTGAAAATCACTCGACTTCCTTGATTCACACGAATGCCAAACACAAAGAAATAGACCAATATGGCTGAAACTTGGTGTGCGTTCATTCAAGAGATGCTACTAACTAAACATGACCTCGATATGCGCCGGTGGTGCTATCTCTCGGACTTTGCACGGACTTTTCAAACCAGCCTCGTATAACGAATTGTACTAAGTACGCATACCTATTACTCCATCGAAAGCTGACACAGCAGCTTTCAAGCAGACACAGTGGTTGACACAGTCAACGCTTAAATGCAGGTAACGCTTTTCGAGGGATCCTCCTCGGGCATATGAAGTTAGTATAAAATAACTGACGAAGTCCATATTTCAGCAGTCTACCCACTGTTCTCTTATTCATTAAATCAATCCTAGCCTGCCTGACGAGCCATGATACGGCGAAACGCCTCTCAGGATGGACTTGACGAATAGGAGCACAATGGGTAAACTGCTGAAATATGGACTTCGTCCGTTTTCAGTTATTTTACACTAACTTCATATGCCTGAGGATGGTTGGATGTTTGTGGGGCTGGGCGCATCAACTACTAGATTATTTAGCGCCCAAGTTTATAGGTTAGACTTGAAAATTGAATGTTTTGAAATAATTTATAACATCAGTAATGAGATCTGCAAGATTTTTAATGATAGTATGTATGTTTGAGGGAATGTTGTGTCTGCTTCTGTTGGGTTGAAAGTGACTTGCCTCGAAGATGTGAGCAACAGTGTGAGGTGATCCGCATGTAGAGCATGTAGGTTCATTTTCGTTTTTCAGAAGATGGCTATGGGTAACATATGTATGGCCAGATGCAATTCTCCTCAAAATGACATTTTCTGTTCTTGTTAAGTTTGGTAAATGTAGTGGGAGAAGACCATTTGATTTGAGGGGCCATAGTTTATTATTGGAGTTTTCAAGATCCCATTGTAGTTGGAAAAGGGAATTGTAAATTGAACTTAAATAAGAATTAAAATCGGAGAAGTGGTTGTTATCCTGGATTGGAATGCCTCTCGTGATGGCAAGTTTGGCATAGTGATCTGCTCTATCATTTCCTCGGTTGCCAATGTGGCTGGGCAACCAGAATAAGGAGATTGATCGATGCTTCAATTTAGCCTGAGGAGGATCCCTCGAAAAGCGCTACTTGCTTTTAAACGTTGACTGTATCAACCACTCTGCCAGCTTGAAAGCTGCTGTGTCAGCTTTCGATGAAGTAATAGGTATGCGTGCTTAGTACAGTTCGTTGTATCCTATCATCGTATAGCATATTATCAAAATATCGTTTCGTAGTTTCAGAAGATTCTTTGATCCTGTACAATAAATGGCTACGATATCAGCCCGTTGAAAAGTTGTGTTAATTCTCCAAACACTTTCTTGCACCAAAAAGAAAGTATCAAATGAAAAGGTGGAATATGACAAAGGACGGAAGAAGCACCGAAAAACAATAACTTACACACTAACAAGTGGTAGATTGGAAACCTTAGCAGTGACAAAGACATTGAAAAATATAAACAGCACAAATAAAAAAGGAAATTCGAACTTAGGTTCTATTACATTTGGATGGTTAATTCGTACTAAATTGAAATTAACTCTTTGCAGTACCTTGGTTGACAAATTGAACCACTTTTTTGCTGACCTTTTCTGTATGGTGGTCCATAAAACGTACCACTTAAATCAAAATTATTTTTATTGCGTACGTCGGTTTAATAATCGTCCCTCCATAGCGAAACATCTCATTGGCCTATGATTAGTTGGGTGATACAAATTCGTCGAACGCTGGCGTTTATTTTTACGGTTTTAGGTATTTATTTACTTCTCCCGTGCCCTGCTGTGATTTGAGGTTATTGTTTTTAAAAGAAAAGTGTTGTTTTTATTCATCTGGTACATTACTTTATGAATTTCATATAAAAACACATAATAAAGGTAGGTTAATATCCATTTTTAATGTTCGTGAAGTTTGAAACCTGAATTTTGTTATTTTTTTTAGTGTTTAAAAATTGTACCACCGTACTGTTAGAAACATGAGCCGCCGGCGTGAAGCACTCAGTTTCAATTTGATAGGCAAGACAGAAAATGAACTCTATGATGAAATAGATCGAATTGAAAACAGTTGTATCTCAATTCCTTCTGACTGCGACTCAGAGGCTGATGGTGACGAGTCAGAAAGTGAAGGTTCTTCTGCAGGAGATGCTCCGGCTGCTTTGTTTGATCATCTTGACGTTGCTGAAATTGTGGTGTCTGATTATGGGGAAGATGAGCCTTCCTCTTCGGATGAATGGGATGCAGAAGATATAGTACCGCTATTTACTCTAGCAAAGAGATGGAAAAGCAATTTGGTACGTACTTGGAATAAATGCGTTTCTAATATAAAGACTCCGGACCCATTTACTGCGGATATTGGTCTACCCAATTTTATTCGACATCGTGCCAGCCTAAGTCCTTATGAAGCATTTAATCTTTTATTTACTGATGAACTTTTGAGTGATATTGTGTTTCAAACCAATCTCTATGCAGAGCAAACATTTCAAGCCAAGGGTAAAGCATATTCACAAACAAATGTTGACGAACTCAAGACCTTTTTAAGTATAAACATTCTTATGGGCATAAAAAATTACCCAAGTTACCGAGATCACTGGAGTTCTGTACCAGACCTTCATGATCCCTATATAAGCAAGCTAATGAGAGTGCATAGATTTGGTTGGATTCTTTCGAACCTTCACCTGAATAATAACAGCATAATGCCAGTACATGGCTCCGCTAATTTGATAAACTTTATAAAGTACGACCCCTTCTTGATCAACTTAAAACCAATTTTCAGTCATGCCTACAGCCTCATGAGAAGATAGCTGTCGACGAATCGATGATCAAGTTCAAAGGGCGATCTTCGCTCAAACAGTACTTACCAAAAAAACCCATAAAAAGGGGATACAAAGTGTGGGTTTTAGCGGATGAAACAGGGTATTGCTGGAATTTTGATATATATACAGGGAAGACTGGAGATCAAACAGAAAAAAATTTGGGCGCTCGAGTTGTTAAGAGTTTAGCTGCTCCACTTACAAACAAAAATCACAAAATATATTTTGACAATTTCTTCTCATCCATAAAGCTAATGGAGGATCTTTTAGATTCGAAAATTTATGCTTGTGGAACAATAAACGTATCAAGAAAAATTTGCCCTATTTCACTAATGATAAAGATCTAAAAAGGGGGGAATATGAATGGTATACAAGCGATAGTGGATTGACTGCTGTGAAATGGCGCGACAAGAAATCCGTGCATATGTTGTCTAATTATCATGTCCCTACAATTGTTACAGAAGTAAAAAGAAAAGAGAAAGATGGCAGTGTACTGCTTATTCCTTGCCCTTTTCTACTTAGTGACTATAATAGATACATGAATTTCGTTGACAAATTCGACCAAATGCGATCATATTATGGGCTTGATCGAAAAAGTCACAAGTGGTGGCATCGTATTTTTTTTTTTCTTTTTGGATACAACAATAACAAATGCATTTATATTATATAAGCTATACCATAAAGAAAATGCTAAGCTTCTTTGAAGGATTTCCGAAGACAAGTTTCAGAAGGCTTAGTTGCCAAAGCATTGGTACAAAGAATAGACAAAATCGCCATGTCCACGGAATTATTATTAGTGATCATTAGTTCTCATAAGCCCACAGTATCAACTGCTGTAAGAAGAGCAGAAAGTGCACACCAGTCAATGAGAACCACTCGTAGAAGGTGTGCTTACTGTAGCTCGAAAAAAAAAGATATTTGCCAAATGCCATTATGCTTAGGAAAAACAAAGACCTGTTTTGAATCTTATCATGCACAAAGTTAATTTCTTTTACTTTTAAGAATGGTGGCGCAAAAAATTAACCACCCAATCTAAGTTCTTTTGCAATGTATTTATATTTTTTTTATATATAAATTTGTGTTCAAGCTTATTTACTTAAAATAAATAGACAACAATTTGTGCATTTTTCAAATGTTTTTTTTCTCGTACCGCTGGGGTTTTTTTTAAAGCCAAATTCCCGTACTTCAAAGAGTTAAAGGCCCTTTTACACGGTCATATCAGTTTTCAGTTCAGTTTCAGTTTCAGTCGAACTCTCCGTTCTTCCTATGTGTAAAAAGGAAGGAAAAACTGAAAGGGAGACTGAGACCTGACGGGATGAGGTAGACCTATTTGTTTCCTTTCAGTTCTTAAAATTCACTCACGTCTTTTGAAACCCTGGTTCAGTGTACATATGAATTGCAATTGTCGTTATGTCCAAGAAGGATCACGAGTTTGTTGTAGAATTCATTGAAATTTATAAAATGTCTCCGCGTTCGTGAAACAAAACGGACCCAAAATATCACAGTATAAACGTTAGGGAGGTTGCCTACACTTCCTTATTGGATTCAGAAGATGAACCACTAAAATGAATATATGTTGATGATGAAGACAGTGAAAAGTTCTTGGGCGAAGAAACAAAGTGACAGATATTTAGATCATGTCACGAATTTGGCAAAAATAATGAGTATTCAGGTCGTTCTATTTTTGCTAATGAGTTTATATACGCGGTAGTTATGCAGAACACTATCTTACCAGTTTTTGTTAAATTATCATGTATTTTTAATTGTAAATTATGGGTAACACTGTCTCATTTTATAGTAAGGAAACTACAAAGAATAATATTAAACTATAGCATGTTATCAAAATATAGTAATTTCAGAAGTTTCTTTGATCCTGAAGAGTAAATGGCTACGATATCATGTATCGAAGGCCGTTGAAAAGTTGTCTTGATTCTCCAAACACTTTCTTGTACCAAGAAAAAACTGGAATATGACATGGGACGAAAAAAGCACCGAGAAACACTAACTTACACACTAAAGACAAGTGATAAATTGGAAACCTTAGCAGTGAAAAAGACATTGAAAAATATAAACAGCACAAATACAAACATTTAACAAGAGGAAATTCGAATTTAGGTTTTTCTGATTCAGAAGATGAACCACTAAAAGAAATATATGTTGATGATGAAGACCGTGAAAAGTTGTTGGGCGAAGAAACAAAGTGACAGATATTCAGATCATGTCACGAATTTGGCAGAAATAATGAGTATCTACTTCATTGTATTTTCCTATAAAAAATATAATTTTTTAAATAGTAGTAGAGCCGTCTCTGTCGAGGTATAAGGGTTGCAACATATAAACCGAAGTTTGAAATCCAAAAAATCACCATTGAATAAAAAATCTCCTACCCAGCAGCAAAGAGAAAAATATTCCACCCTCCATCCTTCCTTTACCTCCTCATTTGCATTGGATTCAGAAGATGAACCACTAAAAGAAATATATGTTGATGATGAAGACAGTGGAAAGTTCTTGGGCAAAGAAACAAAGTGACAGATTGTATCACGAATTTGGCAAAAATAATGAGTATTCAGGTCGTTCTATTTTTGCTAATGAGTTTATATACGCGGTAGTGGAACTAGTTACGCAGAACACTATCTTACCAGTTTTTGTTAAATTATCATGTATTTTTAATTGTAAGTTATGGGTAACACTGTCTCATTTTATAGTAAGGAAACTACAAAGAATAATATTAAACTATAGCATGTTATCAAAATATAGTTTCGTAATTTCAGAAGTTTCTTTGATCCTGAAGAGTAAATGGCTACGATATCATGTATCGAAGGCCGTTGAAAAGTTGTCTTAATTCTCCAAACACTTTCTTGTACCAAGGAAAAACTGTCAAATGAAACGGTGGAATATGACATGGGACGAAAAAAGCACCGAGAAACAATAACTTACACACTAACGACAAGTGGTAAATTGGAAACCTTAGCAGTGAAAAAGACATTGAAAAATATAAACAGCACAAATACAAACATTTAACAAGAGGAAATTCGAATTTAGGTTTTTTTTTGATTCAGAAGATGAACCACTAACAGAAAAGATATGTTGATGATGAAGACCGTGAAAAGTTGTTGGGCGAAGAAACAAAGTAACAGATATTTAGATCATGTCACGAATTTGACAGAAATAATGAGTATCTACTTCGTTGTATTTTCCTATAAAAAATATAATTTTTTAAATGGTAGTAGCGCCATGTCTGACCGAGGTGTAAGGGTTGCCACATACAAGCCGAAGTTTGAAATCCAAAAAAATCACCATTGTAGAAAAAATCTCCTATCTGGAAGCAAAGAAAAAAATATTCCACCCTCCATCCTTCCTTTACCTCCTCATTCGGCTCTTTAGTCTCAAAATACAAACCAAATATGGTATCCATCTCCACCCAAGGCGAACTCCTCCACTTTCCTCACTGCCACCCAATCTATCCCTCCATCTATCTTCTAAGCCTCCCCTTTTCAACAAATTCACCACCCTTCACCTCTCCATTTCAACAACCTCCAGTCCCCTATTCTGCTGTCCCTCCATTCGACTCCAACAAATCTTTAACTTCCTCCTGAAAAAAACATAGCCGATTCTACACCCAAAATTAAAAAGTCATGCCACAACAAAGATCCCCCTTAAATCCAAAACATCTCTGCACTCAAGTTCATCGTCCCAAAAGGACTCTACTATTATACTATTACTCGCCTTCCTCTGAACAAAACAATCGTATTCTGCAACTCTCCGTAAATTCCCTTTTCGCCTGGTCTATCCAATACGTTTTCTCCTTTTCCCCTTCGCAATCTTCCTCTAATCACTCTGGTAACCAAAAAACCTGCCTTAAAGTTACTTTGCCAGACATCCTTAACATAACTTACATAGACAACCTCGAGTTCCTACCCTGATCATTGATAATAAATTGAACTGTAAAGCTCACGTTTGATGGATCAAGAACAAAATCTCAAACGATCTCAATCACCCTCGACTCTGTTTCAGGACTCACTAGGGTTCCAACTTTACTTTCCTCTTAAAAATTTCTTCATCCTCTTCAAGCTAAATTATGCTAATCTTATCTACGACTCTGAAGGAGCTTCCTAGACAAAACCGTCGATACCATCCCAAATCGAGCATTACGCTAATCCACTAGTGGCTTTCAAATCCTAGTCTTTAATGCATTTCGTCCATGTCTTCTCTTTCTCGCACGTCAGCATTCTTTCATGACATAGTATAGTTCCATAGACCTCCCTTAAAAGATATCCTAAAGCTCTACAATTTACACGTCCCTGATCCCAGACCGCGAAAAATTTTTTTGTTTTTGTTTGTTTCTGTTGGGCAGGGCGCATCGATAGCTAAGATCATTTAGCGCCCACTAGAGTTAGTTTGGTATAAATAGATTAGACTATGAAGTTGAATTCTTTTAAGTAATTGGTTATGTTTTCTTTAAGTGGGACAAAAGATTTTATGGGGATGGTGATGTTGGATGGGATACCGTGGGTGTCTCTCAAGTTTTGATGTTGAATGGATTCGATTAGATGTAACACTGATGAGTCACATTTAGGACAGAGTGGAGGGGGATCTCTCTTTAATAGATGTACATGCGTGGAGTAGGTGTGTCCCAATGCCAGTCTTCTCATTATTACATTATGTCTTCGGTTCAATTCTGTGGAGTTAAGGGGAGGAAATACATTGGTTTTGATGGACCATAATTTGTTATTGGGATCTTCCAAGTCCCATTTGAGTTGGAAGAGAGAGCTGTGTAGGTGTTTTATGAAGATGTTAAAATCAATATACGACAAGACCCTGCGCTTAGAAGGGTCGCGAACGGTTCCCTCGGATACCGGGCAACCTCCGTTGAAATTAGCCTTACCCCAGTAACCGAGCTCTGCTGGGGTGGACCAGAATATTTCTCAGGATTCTCGTGGGAATACAATGAATTTTAACCTCAACCCAATTAATTACCCCCAATTACCGATCGAAAAAGACCGAGAATAGATTCTAATCCAAACTTACCTCTACCCAATATCTATGACAGATTCTACAAAATTACTAGAGAGAATGGCTCATTTGCAAATACATCACCCTTTTTACTACATAAAACTCTACAGGAAACTTTTGGTACCTTGAAGGACACAAGAAAAATCGCAGATGGATCCATCTTAATCGAAGTAGAAAATGAAAAAAAACAATCCATCATCGGCAAAAACCTAACAAAACTCCATGATTTTGACGTAATCTCTGCTGCACACAAGAGACTCGACGTCATAAAGGGCGTCATCACTTGCCGTGACCTTCAACATTGCTCCGATGAGGAAATCTTGGAGAACTTGAAGGAACAGGGAGTAGCCGATATCTATCGTATCCCACAAAGAAAAGAAATCAACAAGCCCTCCTACAACTTCGTCTTAACTTTCAAATTACACCAACTGCCAACCAGGATACATGCGGGTTGGTACTCCATTCGGGTCAGACCCTAATTTCCGCAGCCGATGAGATGCTTTGCCTGCCAAAGATTGGGACAAACGGCAGCCAAATGCACATTTGACCCCTTATGCTCTTCTTGTGGACATAATCTACATCTAGAAGCTCAATGTTCTAAAACTCCCAAGTGTATAAACTGCGAAAAATTTTTTGTCAGTTAAGAACTTGATTGCGATTGTTTTTCTGGAATTCACACAAGATCTTTTGAGTTTAATATTCGAAAAGCGAAATATTGGACTGTTTAAAAGAACAAAAACAAAATCATCCGAGACTAGCATGCAAAAAGAGGCGGTTCCATCCTAATTAATCTTTATCCACCCAATTCTCCAGACGTAGCCCGAATCTTTTTTCTTCTCGAGCGTTAACTAAGTGTGAAGAAATTCACTTCTAATCAAGCTTTCATCGCCGCTGACAGTGAGTATTTTATAGCTTTTGAAAAGTCACTTTGCTAACAGGTTGAAAAATTGAAAACTCTTGAGACTAAGTGTGTAACCCTTGATGGAGACCGTATGGAACAATAAAATTGATTTATTCCAAGAAAGATGTTAACTCGCTTTTTTTAATCTAATTATTAAACAACACCCTTGTAAATAGAGCAACTTTTTCGTAAGCACTTGAAAGCAGTTTTTACATAGGCACTTTCTAAGATAATTCCTAGTGACCTAAGTCGTATGGAAACAGATTCAGTTCTTTAAAATTGAATAATACCGTAAACTATTTATCATATTGAATCCTTTTCCCATATTAACTTGTAATTTTTTTAATACTACATATACAAGAGAATTAAGCTAAAAAATTTTTTCAGCCAGATTCATAAAAGTTTAACCCGGTCTAGCTGTAATAAATATAAAACCCCTAGTCCAGGGGTCGGCAACCTATGGCACGCGTGCCATCTCTGGCACGCGTACCTATTCAAAGTTTACACATTAATTCTGTAATCTGTGACATGTTTCGAAATTAAGCAAATAATCAAAGACAGTATTACTTTAACGATACAAACAAAAACGATATATTATATAGGTCACTAGGTATTATTACCAAAAACTACAAAATATATATTTTGTAATTTATAATTTTACTGAATGCATTGGTTTGGCTTTAATTTCGGCAAGTATTAAAGACGGCAAGCCTCAAAATATAAGCCTAGGCAAAAACACAAATAAACGTCCTCAATTCAGATTCAGATCAAAAGAGCCGCTATAAGGCGGTTTTTGTTTGACTTGACTTCAATCGTTCCGACGCGCGCCGCAACTCTTTTTATATTGCCGAACTTTAGTTTTTGTTAGATTTAACTTTTAGGCGGCCCTTTGTTGTAGATAATAATTTTTGTTTTAAGAAATTTAATAAACGTAATTATTGGAATTTTCTGGAAACATTATTTTTCTATATATAGCAAGCAGCTACACGTTTGGATCATTTAGTATAGAAGTAACATTCGTTTCAGTCAATAATCGTTGAAAAGTTTAAAAATTAAAATTACGTTGCGTTATGGCTGCGAAGAAACGAAAGGTAGACGTTCGATCATTTCAAACTTCATTGACAACAGATTAAGGTTTTGTACAGCAAAACGATCGGGCCATTTGTGTCCTATGTCGGGAAAGCGTAGTTTTCCGGACATCTAGTGTTCAACGACATTTCCAGATAAAACATGAATCGTCATTTAAAGATAATAACGCTGATAAAAGAGAGGCAATACAAAGAGCAAGTGAACAATACGAGAAACAGTCAACATTCTTTAGCAAAGTTTTCCAAGGAAAAAATCAGGTAACTGAATGCAGTTTCAAAATTGCACAATCGTTGGCACAAAGGGTAGGCCGTTCACTGACGGTGAATTTATGAGGCAAACGTTTTTGAGTACTGGCGAGATTTTATTCGACGACTTGCCCAATAAGGATACAATATTGGCCAGGATTAGGGATATACCGGCATCAGCGCGGACCATCTAGAGACGAATTACCGAAATGACACAAAATGTCCAAAAACAGCTATCAAACGGAGTTTTGTATTTAGTGTAGCATTGGATGAAAGTGTCGATATTAATGACATTGCCCGTCTGGCAATCGTTGCGCGATACTTCGATGATGGCAGTGTGTATGAAGAGCTGATTTGTCTGCTCCCATTGCAGGGAACTACAAGAGGAGAGGATATATTTTCAGAATTTGTTAAACATTTTGAAAAGCGGAACATTGATTTAAATCAAATTTTTTGCGTAACGACAGGTGGCGCTCCTGCTATGATTGGGAGACATAAAGGATTTGTTTCCCTTCTTATTGAACGCATGGGTCGATCAGTTTTGAATTTTCATTGCATAATTCACCAAGAGAGTTTGTGCGTTAAAAATCTCCGCTGGAAGTTTAAAATCCGTGATGGATAAGGTGATTAAAATAGTTAACTACATTGTCCGTCGTTCTTCACTGATCCATAGACAATTTAAGGCGTTTCTGCAGGAATTGGAAAGTGCATATTCAGATATACCATTGCACAATAATGCGCGCTGGCTCAGCCGTGGTAAAGTGCTCTCTAGATTTGTGCAATGTCTGGGCGAAATTAAATCGTTCATGTTGGAAAAAAATCAAGTGGATACTTATCCTGAACTAAAAGATAAGAACTGGATCTGTATGTTAACGTTTCTTACTGATATTACAAACCATCTCAGTGAACTCAACTTAAAGTTACAAGGTTCAGGCAAAACAGTTCTGGATTTATACGAATCCTGGAAATCATTCAAATTAAAAATAGATTTATTTATCAGCGATATTACTACAAACACATAAATATTTTCCAAATTTAAAAACTTATATATCCAGTGTCGACGATGGTGCACTAACAGACGAAATTCTTAAATATATGACTAATTTAAAAGAGGAGTTTATCGAGAGGGGTCAGGATTTTGATAAACATGGTCCTATGTTCGCTTTTTTAATCAAACCGGATTTAATGGATTTTTCCAGCAGTTGCTTTGATATATCTCTTTTCTCATGGATGGACATTAATGATTTTGATCTTCAATACATTGAATTTAAAAGCTCCGAGTTATGGAACACGAAATTTGTAGAATTAAGAAGGGTATTAGAAGGTGACTGCCAGAACCATTCGAACGAGAAGCTCAGTTGTTGGATGAGTTTACCACTGAAATTTGTCTTAAGAAAGTAGCGTTTGCCATGCTTACAGCTTTCGGATCATCCTATATCTGTGAACAACTTCTTTCCCATATGAGAGTGATTTTAAACCCGTACCGAAGCAGGCTGACAACAGACAACTCGGAAGCATGTGTCACACTGAAAATAACCAGACATGAACCGGATATAAGAAAACTCTCTAAAGAACTTCAAGCACAGCGTTCACACTAGGTCCTAGGACTAGTATAATATATTAGTTTAATGTTAAAAAAATTTTGTAATTAAACCTTCTAAAAGCAATATTTTAAGTTAATTTAAGTTAATTTTTGTTAATTTTAGGTTAGTACCTATGTCGGCACGCAAAATGTATGGATGAAAACTGGCACCCCTTAGTTAAAAGGTTGCCGACCCCTGCCCTAGTCGGTCATTGAACATATATTTTTGACGATGCAATATTTTGTATTATAAATGTCATCAAAAAACATTTTATAACAAAATCTATTATACAAATAGAAATTAGGTTTTAAAATTTCAGCACAGATTTCATTTTTATCGGTTTGATCATAACTGAAAGCAAACAATTAACAACCTGCCAACTACTTTCACAACCCTTTTATTTTTGACAGACTATATTAATTGATTAATTCAGTAAAACGACTTCAGAACCTTTAGAAAATTCAACCCTTGACAAGCCATAACGGGAGATTGAATTTAAGAACTTGGCCATTTTTTTTCCTTTTATAAAATATTAAGACACTTTCGTGGAGCTGATGTCATTCTGACAGTTTAAAGCAATTCTATATATAACTTTCTGATAGTTACAATTCTAAATCACGATTTATCACTGAACTCGAATTGGATCTCTTAAAACTTGCCAATACTAGTTCTGAAGTATGAAATATATGAGAATCCTTGTTATTTCTCTTCAATCCCCAAAATAGGAAAAATGCGGTCACGTTGTACCATACTGATATAAATAACATGATCCTTCTGAAAAACTAATCCTAATCACTTCGAAGACCGAAATAGTATTCTTTACGTCGATTCAGAGTTTTCGTAAAACTTCATAGCAACAAAGAAAATTACCTTAGTTATGTCAGTCTCACTTGAAATTTGTTCAGCAATTCCTTTTAATATCTTTCCTACTTCATTCGTACTTGTATACCTGTAAATTGAAACAATACATATATATATATATATATATATATATATATATATATATATATATATATATATATATATATATATATCCACTTTCCAATAGAACAATATTTAATAAATGTAATTTCATGACTCCATGGCGATACTATATGTTTATTAAAATAAAATTCGATTTCTTAAATAACTCACCTAACTATAATATCTGAATAATATTCGATAAAGAAGTCCAAGGCTACAGTTACACCTACAGAACTACCAGTGTAAACTGCTGAAAAAACAGATGAATAATCTTGAGATATAATACCAGAATCATCAGTTAAAGTCTTCTGTAAATATCTAAAAAAAAATAAATAATTCAGATGAGTAGCAAAGAATTTCGAAATTAAACAATGAATGTTCTTTGGGGTTTCGATTTTTTTAAGCAGCATTCGCAACTCCGCAATTAAACTTCCAGTCATTAGTTGGTAGAGCCATTGCTCCATAATTCTTCCGAACAATACAAAACCAAGCTTATGGGAAAATTTCTCGTAGCTATCGTGTGCTTCGGTTGAGAATAAAAAGGTTCACAGCTCAACAGCTAATATATATATATATATATATATATATATATATATATATATATATATATATATATATATATATATATATATATACAGTAATACCCCGCTTTACGCGAGGGATACGTTCCGAAAAAAATCGCGTTAACTGAAATTCGCGTATATCGAGGTTTATGATTAAACATAGTCAAAATTTAATACAAAAAAATACAAATCATTTTAATCAATCACTTTAATTCTAAGAACACTTTATGCAATACATACTCTTATTTTTTACGGAAAAATACATCTATTGTCTTTTGGGTAACGTTTTGTTTACGTTCTTGTAAAATACGTTCATAACACCCAACACTGTTTTTAATTGTTTGACACACGGTCAAGACACGGTCATCATTATTGTCTATACTCTGCAATATGTCCAAACCTGAATAAATTTTTGAAAGTGCATTTTGTATTTCCCCTGAAGATAAAACTTTCTCTTCTACTTGTTCTTCCTCATCGTAGATAGGATTATTCTGTAACTCGATCAGATCTTCATTGCTAATAGGATCGTCGTGCGTTGCTACAAGTTCTACGAGATCTTCTACCGTGACATCTTCAAGTTCAGACCCCTCAATCATTGCAGCAATGTCTTCAAGCACTTGTCTCTGCATCTGGACAATTCTTCTAGGTGCTTCCACTACATCTGGCCAAAGATTACGCCACACCCCATTCATACAACTCATTTTAACTTCCTTCCAAGCCTCTTCTATGTTGTGAATAGACTTCATAATGTTGTATGACTTCCACCACTCTCGCATAGACTGTCTTCCTTCCCCGTCAGTTTCATGAATTAGTTGGCTAAAAGTGCGGCGATGGTAATAAGCTTTGAAGTTTGCTATTGCTCCCTGGTCCATAGGTTGTAATATTGACGTAGTGTTTGGTGGAAGGAACTTTTACGTACACTTTTAAGTCTCTGGGCGTATCAAGTGAGGTTGGATGTCCTGGGGCATTGTCTAAGAGTAATATAACTTTAGGTTCAAGCCCATTTCTGTCACAGTATGATTTGACTGATGGGCAAAAACTATTAGAATACCATTCTTGAAAAATTTCCCGTGTAACCCACGCCTTTCTGTTTGATCGCCACACAACTGGTAGACTTGTCTTGTCTGTGCCTCGCATTGCACGGGGTGTTTCTGAATGGTACACTAGTAAAGGTTTCAGTTTGAAATCACCAGTGGCATTACCACCCAGCAGAAGTGTTAGTCGATCTTTCGCAGCTTTGAAACCACTGGCTTGACGTTCTTCCTTAGAAATGAATGTTCGAGATGGCATTTTTTTCCAGTAAAGTGCGGTCTCATCAACATTGAAGATGAGACAAGCAGGAATTTTCTCTCGTCTAACGAAGTCTTGAAACTTGTCTGGAAACTCAGCTGCAGCTTGAATGTCCGCGCTGGCCGCCTCGCCTGTTATGTGGATATTGTGAAGATTAGAACGCTGCTTGAACCGATGGAACCAGCCTCTGCTGGCAGCAAAAGTCGGAGTGGCACTCCCTTCTCCTTCTTTTGTTTTCAGCATCTCATACAAAGATGCATATGAGATCTTGACTTAGTGGTGTGTTTCTTCTTATTCAAATCTTCGATCCAGACTGACAGTAATTTCTCCCATTCTTTCTAAGATAGATGATCTCGAACGAGAAAGTTTTGTTGCACTTATAGGTGTTGAACCTTCGCTGGAGATTTTAATTTTTTTCCCGATTTTTATAAATCGTTCTCACAGTCGATTCTGAGAGTCCAAAATCTCTCCCAACAATTGTTGCTTTGCCTCCATTTTCCATTCTTCTTAACACTTTCATCTTCAATTCCAAAGTGACGCTTTTACGCTCTTTTTTCTTTACAGGCGGCATTTTTAACGTAGGGTTAAATTATGTATGTATGTATCTCCAATAAATATTAAAACAAAACTGCCAGCCGACCGAACTAACATTACGGAACAAATGAACACACGAAACGAACGAGGAAATCCCCATAGAACAAAGTCGAAGGACAGGGAATTCCCAATTCTTCAAAGAGAATATTCAGAGAAAGCGGGGATCCCCCCGCGACCATAGAGAAGTTAATGACTACATGAGCGCGAAATTTGAAATTCGCGTTATAGTGAAACCGCGCGTAACGGGGTCGCGCTAAGCGGGGTATTACTGTATATATATATATATATATATATAAACTAGTTGGGGGAACTCGGCAAAAAACAGGCATCAACAGATGTTCATACTATATTCATTTAGCCAATATTTCGGTCCTAGGTTGGGACCTTCATCAGGGCACAAACTGAAAAAGAGATAACGAAGCAACCAATAAAGAAAATTAGGCATAAAGACTTGGTGTTATGAAGTCAAGTTTTTAATTATCAATTTTAATTATTAATTTCTAATTTGCAATTTTTTTGATTTCAATCCTACAATTATTAATATGTAACTATTGTAATTAAACAGTATTATATTCTAAACAATCACAAATTATTATTATCATTATAAAGAAATGTCAACAAAAAAGTGACTCACTTGTAGCATGAAATTTAATCTAACAAGAATGACCATCAATAACAATCGCCATAGTAAAAACCAACACTGAAATAAAACTACCACAATTCACTAACATATTAACATAAAAACATGGCATTTACAGCAGGGATGCCATTGATAACGTTGGATGCTGAAATTCAAAAACTAATTAACCACCTGCCATCTTAAAGAAAAATGAAAAGTGACAACTTTGACAGGGCGCTGACAAAGGACGACCACCTGACAGATGTAAGGGATCACTCAAAAAGAATAAAAGGAAAGGTCGAACGACCAGAAAAGGACCGGTTTTAGTACGAAATCAAGTGCTACGTCATATAATAAAATTTTGGTATAAAGGGAAAGGATATCCAATGGGAAGGCAAATTTTCGCTGTTATGACCATTGAGTGACATATAAAGGAAACAAATTTTTACTTCATCTGGGGGGAGTAAAGCAAGGGAACAAGGGAGGCGGTAATTTGAAAGGATTTTTTATTGATTGGGAACATATTATTTAATTTATTATTATAATTGTTATTGTTATTAATGTTACTTCCATAGGAATGTAATTATAAAGAAATTGAAGGGAAACCAAGAAAAACATATACTTAAACAAGATGATACCCAGAGGGCAGTATGCAGAAGGACAGAGCTTTCAAATACCAAAACGAAAGTTATTATGAGGAGTATGACGACCCAGAGATATTATGCAAAGGATGACGATCACAAGAGAGAAGAAAGCTGTATATGCTGCTCAGGCCGTCAAGATCAGTTCTTTTATTAATATTTTGGGGATTCTCGTTGATATAGCACATCTCAAGGAATTCTCTTTTAAGAAGGTTTTTTTGGAAATGAAGGATTTTTGGTGATGTTGATTGTGATGATTGTGATGTCTGGCCAATATATACAGCAGGACAATCAAGACAGGAAACGGAATAGACTACATCTGACATAGAAAGAATAGGTAGAGAAGATTTCAATTTGCTGAAAATACGTTTATTTTTATAGAAATAGTACTTGGCAATCTTAACATTGGGAATGACGCGCAAAATATGAACCAATTTTGAAGTAAGACCAGGTATATAAATGGCAAAGAGAGCAAGGAAGGACTAATTTCCGTATGGCTAGCAGGGGGTAACTGGCGTAGAAGGGGAGGAGGGGATAAGAGTACAGGAGGAGGTTCTGGTAAAATGTCATTAGAGAGGAAGAGCTTGTCGACTTCATCCTTGGTCTTGAGCAGGAGCTTCTTATTGTACCCATTTTCCACAAAGAGATTGGTAAGTAATGTTTGTGCTTGAGGAAGATAATCTGGGTGAGCTATATTTCTAATTCTTCGATATAGGCCTTTTATGACATTTATTTTGGAAGGTTAAAATATATATTGGCCAGACATCACAATGTCTCAACCGTCGCATCGCATTACATAAAAAGCGACACCAGATGCCATCCACAAAGATGTGCACTGGCAGCTCACTCTGTTGATAATGGACATTCCTTTAATTTCAGAGAACCAAAAATCCTTCATTTCCAAAAAAAAACCTTCTTAAAAGAAAATTCCTTGAGATGTGCTATATCAACGAGAATCCCCAAAATATTAATAAAAGAACTGATCTTGACGGCCTGAGCAGCATATACAGCTTTCTTCTCTCTTGTGATCGTCATCCTTTGCATAATATCTCTGGGTCGTCATACTCCTCATAATAACTTTCGTTTTGGTATTTGAAAGCTCTGTCCTTCTGCATACTGCCCTCTGGGTACCATCTTGTTTAAGTATATGTTTTTTTCTTGGTTTCCCTTCAATTTCTTTATAATTACATTCCTATGGAAGTAACATTAATAACAATAACAATTATAATAATAAATTAAATAATATGTTCCCAATCAATAAAAAATCCTTTCAAATTACCGCCTCCCTTGTTCCCTTGCTTTATTCCCCCCAGATGAAGTAAAAATTTGTTTCCTTTATATGTCACTCAATGGTCATAACAGCGAAAATTTGCCTTCCCATTGGATATCCTTTCCCTTTATACCAAAATTTTATTATATGACGTAGCACTTGATTTCGTACTAAAACCGGTCCTTTCCTGGTCGTTCGACCTTTCCTTTTATTCTTTTTGAGTGATCCCTTACATCTGTCAGGTGGTCGTCCTTTGTCAGCGCCCTGTCAAAGTTGTCACTTTTCATTTTTCTTTAAGATGGCAGGTGGTTAATTAGTTTTTTGAATTTCAGCATCCAACGTTATCAATGGCATCCCTGCTGTAAATGCCATGTTTTTATGTTAATATGTTAGTGAATTGTGGTAGTTTTATTTCAGTGTTGGTTTTTACTATGGCGATTGTTATTGATGGTCATTCTTGTTAGATTAAATTTCATGCTACAAGTGAGTCACTTTTTTTGTTGACATTTCTTCATAATGATAATAATAATTTGTGATTGTTTAGAATATAATACTGTTTAATTACAATAGTTACATATTAATAATTGTAGGATTGAAATCAAAAAAATTGCAAATTAGAAATTAATAATTAAAATTGATAATTAAAAACTTGACTTCATAACACCAAGTCTTTATGCCTAATTTTCTTTATTGGTTGCTTCGTTATCTCTTTTTCAGTTTGTGCCCTGATGAAGGTCCCAACCTAGGACCGAAATATTGGCTAAATGAATATAGTATGAACATCTGTTGATGCCTGTTTTTTGCCGAGATCCCCCAACTAGTTTCATAACTTAGGATTTTGTTAGATACGGCAACTTTTGCTTTTTCTCTCTTTATTTTATATATATATATATATATATATATATATATATATATATATATATATATATTATATATATCATATCATATCATGTCCCAAAATGTAAGACGTCTTAAACCATTGCAGAAGAAATCATTCTACCGACTGCTGTAAATATGGGAAACATTGATCAGTGAATAGGCTGGGAAGCTGCTTTTGAAAGTGCCTTTGTTCAAAACACATAAAATATTTTGGGTAAACCTAGCTTCAGCAGAGGCGTCAAAAATCGAAAAAATTTGGAGTCTCATAGACTATGGAAGTCAACACAATCGACATGATGTGGATTACAAATGAGTTCAGATTTGGCCGATCGTGCTTTTCAGCCTCAGTTTAAGTTAACACCTTGAAATTTTTGTTTTTTTATATACCAGATAAGTTATTAAAAGGTAATGCACCCCTGATAATTTTCGTTCAATCTACACCCCTGTGGAGAATATTCCAGATTTTTTTTCAAAATTTCTTGATCAGTACTTTTTGAGATAAGGGGGGCAGCGATTTTTCGCAATTTTTTAAAAATAACACAAAGAAAAGTATGCGCAAGTATTACATTATATATAATTTTGAACTCGTGTTTTTACAAGCTTTCATTGACACCCCACTCGATGACCTGGATTTCACCCCCCAAAACTAAACACTTAAGTCAAAATTTAACTTTTAAAACTACACAGCTCTGCTAAATCCATCAATTCCTATATTAGTGCCAAATTTCAACTTTCTATGTCAAACAGTTTCGGAGAAAATCGGGTGTGACAGACAGACAGACAGATAGACAAACAGGCACCGAAGTGATCATATAAGTGTTCCGTACGGAACACTAATAAAAAGGCATTTGAGAATAAGATTGAAATTTCACATTATGCCTCTCATTTATTTTCTGGAAATCATAGTTTTGATGAAAATTTCGATATATTAAATATTAATAACAAAAATATAAAAAGTTTAATTTGCTTGAATCGTTGAAAACTAACAAATTAGAGGATTCCCAGGTATTGCTAAATAATCAACTAGATTTATACAACACTCCTTTATTAAATCTTATGTTCGGGTAATTATCTTTCTATTGTACCAAGTTAAATTCCTTCAAAATTTTACATAATTTTATTAATGGTCAACTTATTCGTAACACTTTTAAGAAACTCCGTATAATTAAGTTAGGTTTTAAATAATTGTACCTAAAATAGTTATTAGACAAAATAGTAGAAGTTCCACTGCCGTTTGAGAAAGGTACTGTGTTCCGAAACATGTCACGGCTGATTTAGGTTGTATTATTTTATTTATTTCACTTTGATAAATAAAATATAGTGAAAATCTGAACAACAGTTCGTCTTTTAATTTCCTAGATCTCAAGCCATCCTCATATCTGGCGCACTACGCGATATCGTATGAAACAAATTAATTTACAAAAGTAAAAATATATAAAACATGCGTAACGCGTTATAGAAACCAGAGCGGATAACAACAAATCAAAAAACATTCTGAGATCGGCGGAAATGAAAACACTAAGAGCAATCTCAGGAAAGACACTACGAGACTTAATAAAAAAAAAAAAACCGGTCAAGTGCAAGTTGAACTTGCACAATTAGTGTTCCGTACGTTGATTGTTTTTAAAATAAAAATTTTTGTTAGGGTGGTATAAAATGATCAGTGACTTCACAAAACACACCCCAAATGAATTTTCAACAAAGTTTGTTTCCAATCTTTACTGAAAACTGGTGACCTTGAATTTTTGTTTTTTTTTATATACCAAATAAATTATTAAAGGTAATGAACTCGTGATAATTTTTCGTTCAATCTATACCCCGTGGAGAATATTCCAGAATTTTTTTCAAAATTTTTTGATCAGTATTTTTCGAGATAAGGTAGGAGACAGCGATTTTTTAAAAGTAATACGAAGAAAAGTGTGCGCAAGTATTACATTATATATATATATATATATATATATATATATATATATTTTTACTCGTGTTTTCACAAGCTTTCATTTGACACCACCCTCGATGAGCTAGTAAAAAAAATTTTTTTTTTACTTCCGATTTCACCCCTCAAAACGAACCTCTTAAGTCAAAATTTAGGTTACGGTGGTATAAAATGAACAGTGACTTCACAAAACACACCCCAAATGAGTTTTCAACAAAGTTTGTTTCCAATCTTTACTGAAATCTGATGACCTTGAAATTTTTGTTTTTTTTATATACCATATAAATTATTAAAGGTAATGCACTCGTGATAATTTTCGTTCAATCTACATCCTGTGGGGAATATTCCAGGATTTTTTCGAAATTTTTTTGATAAGTACTTTTCGAGATAAGGCCCGGGACAGCGATTTTTTCGCGAATTTTTAAAAATAATACAAAGAAAAGTGCGCGCAAGTATAATATTATATATATATTTTTTACTCGTGTTTTCACAAGCTTTCATTTGACACCACACTCGATGACCTAGTAAAAAAATTTTTTTTTCACTTCCGACTTCACCCCCCAAAACTAACCCCTTAAGTCAAAATTTAATTCTCAAAACTACATGGCTCTGATGAGGCCATCAATTCCTATATTATTACCAAATTTCACCTTTCTATGTCAAATAGTTTCCGAGAAAATCGGACAGACACCGAAGTGATCTTATAAGTGTTCCGTACGGAACACTAAAAACGAAGATATGCAACAGTCATGAGATGGGGAAGACAGAGGCAACGATTCTGAGGTAACCATGTCAAGCGAATGAACCGTGACAGAATAGTAAGACTAGCTCTAGAAAGAAAAGCACCGGGACGACATCCGCCGGGAAGACCTCCCAAAAGGTGGACAGATGACAGATAGCTGCCATGGAAGTTAAACAGTAGTTTTTTAATCATTAAATATTTTTTTTGATCATTTAAAAAGATAAATTTCATATTTTACTTTTTATTAATTATTAACTTCTCCTTCATTGTGAGATCGTCAAATTTAGTGTTTATTTTAGAACTACTTGTTTATGAGGAAAGTACTAAATAAATCATCTTATCAACAGACATGTTTAAGGCAAGCAGAAACAATTTAACACTATAAATTTCGTGGTAACATACAACAATTTACACCTTTGACTGGTTAAAGCTTACAGTTTAAAATCATACCCACCCTCCGTCGGAGGCTGTTAAAGCTACAAGCTGAGAGTATTGCCCAGCTAAGCCACCAATAATTACCGCAAGGCAGCGCGATCGTCAGGTTCCACCATCACGTATGTAAAAATCAACTATTAAAAATGAACAAAGTATATATTTAAGCAGGGACCCACTGTTCTCTTATTTGTCAATCCATCTCGGGACAGGCTCCACCGTATCATGACTCATCAGTCGAGATAGGATCGACAAACAAGAAAACAAAACTTGCAGTACTAGCGTAACATCGTGACAAGATACGAGAAATTATATCACTGAATAGTGAAAACCTACAGTTTAAAAGCATACCAGCCCTTCTCCGAGGGCTTCTAACGCCATAGACTGACAGAGGATTGTCCAGCTAAGCTGACAACAATTACCGTCTGCCGGCTTTAAAAGCCGCCTTAGGAGGGCAGGTTATGCTTTTAAACTGTAGGCTTTCACCAGCCAGAGATACAATTTATTTTATCTTATCTCGATATTACGCTGGTAGTGCCAGTTTTGTCACTTTGTTTGTCGCTCCTAATTAGGATGATAAGTCATGGCGTGTAGAGACGCCTCCCGGACTGACAGATGAGAGAACAATGATCACTCCTGAAACGTGGACTTTGTTCATTTTTAGTAGTTGATGCTAATTACTATAAATTGGTTTGGAAGCCCCTATGTAGGAATATCACAAGTGTAAATTAAACATAGGGCCTATAAAGCTTCTTTGTAGTACTGCTGCCTTAACTTCAGTGATTACGAACATACTCCATGTAGAGCAACCTGTATTAATATTGAATAACTAATAATTAAATATATAATCCAAAGAAAACATTTTAAACTCTTAAGAAGCTCCAACAATAGGAGAGGGAGAGGGGGGAGGGAGAGGGAAAGCGAGAGGGGAAGAGAGAGAGAGGGAGAGGAGAGATAAGAGGAGGAGGAGTTTAGTGTCCGTCAATATCAGTGTCATTTAGCGCCCGATATTGTTGTGTTAGAGTGGAAATTTATGATATATTTAACCGAAATGGTCTAAGATTTTATTGTAGTAATCAATGTCTTTTACGTAAACAAGAACATAAATAAATAAAAAAACTGTTTTTAGTTTAGTTCACTTTTCGTTCTATAGCTATTTGCTATAAATACATGAAATTACATTACATGCAACTAAGAAAGTTAAGAGCAAAGTAATTTCTCCTGAGCAAAGTTGCAAGCAGAATAATATTATTCAGAGGAACTTTTTGAATAAATTAATTTAATTATGTACATGAAATAATTTGTGAAGCTAATAATTTTAAAGCTTTAACCTTAAATGTATCAATGGTTATAATTTCTACAACGTGAATGAATTTTGTTTTGCCAACTTGTAATGAGAACAAGAATTCTGAAACATTGCAAACTACAGGGTTCCCAATTATTGCAAACTTTTTTTTATCACCCTTTATATATAAATAACAAATACTTACGCTCTTAAAATAGTTTCGTTGGTAGTACTACCAAGAGCCTCTATAATGGTACTTCGTTCACTGGAGACAGAAGTGCTTAAGAAGGCGTTCCACAAAAATTCCCAATCAGATGAAATGTCAGTACTATGTTTTAGCCCATAGCGATATACTAAGGACCTTTAATTCTTATTCGGCCTAAAAATGTGAAAAATATCTCTAGATTGGATACCGTGCATTAGATAACTACTAGTATCAAGTATCACGCAACTTAGGATTTCAACAGAAACTATAAAACAAAAATCATTTTGAATAATAAGATTTGTGTTATACTAACTAACCTGACTGAAGTATTCCTGTAGGTTGAAAAATGTTCGACAGCATAAGATATACAATTATCGTTTCCCAGTTTGCAGGCCCAAGACTGAGCTAGTTCTTGATTAAGGGTGTAAATATGGTTAGAATCATTTATAGTAGTGAGAGGAACTGATGCAATAAGGGAGGAACAAAGGGTTAAAAATATGATTCTGAAAACAAAAATAATAAACATAAAAAAATTACATACCAATAGTTCCAAAGAAAATTTATGCTGTCATTATATCATATAAATATGAGAAACCTAACCAACTTGAATTCTACATCAAAAAAATTATCACCAAACTTTAAAAAGTAATATTATATAATAAAAATAAAATATGCATGTTAAATTCAGAATACTACTTTTAGTGTTAGGAAACAGCAACTGTTCGAGTACCCAGTACTCAAGTGCTTTGAGCATTCAAATGATCACTAAAGTACTCGAAAGATTTTTACCCGTAATTCAGGTCTGAGCAAAAAGTGAAGAGCTTCAATCACTCCTAATACATTTAAAGTACTGATTTATACCTTACTTAAAAGTTAAGAAAATTACCAATTAAGGTTGGAATTCTTCATTTTGTGTTATTTGAACACGGGAGTACAGGGTGAGTCAACGATAGAGTAAAGTTCATTATCTCATTTGTTTCGGGAATGACGAAAAATTTTAAATACAATAGTTTTAGGGAATGTTAAGGTGCACAGTTAAAAATTATTTTTGAGTATACAGGGTACTTCAAAAAAATGTGGCCGATATAACATATGTTATGGAACATCCTATTTTCTAATTTATTTTTAAACTTCTGCGTAAAATTTTATAACTTTTTTATTCATAATGTTATATACCTAAACCTAGTAGTTTTTCTAATATTTCAATTTTTTGAAAAAAAATACTAATTTTAAGTTTTGTAAAAAATTGCCAGTAACGCCATTGTTTCAGAAGGTGGAATACTCATAACTGGTACGAGCGCGTTCTATAGAAATGAAAAAAAAGATATATGTAAAGAAATTTGAGTTAAATGCTACAGGATCTTCAAAATAAATTTATGCATTTCGACTATTTTAAATTGAAAAATCCCAAATTTTTTAAAAGGCACACCTTGTATATTATTTTTTCTGATAGATTTTACAGAACCCTCCAACTTTTATTAAGTATGTCAATACCTATTTCTAATAGTTTTCGATTTATTTTGAATTTTTCAATTTTTATCCTTGTTTTTAATACACTTACGCTATTGTGAAAACATAAACGAATAGTTAATAATAATTTTAATATAACTTAACTTGTCTAATGATTCATTATTATGACGTAATAAATGTTCAAAAATATGCTCGTCTACTTGAATACACATGTTTAGTCGTTTTACTATATTTTCCTTCACTTTCCCTAGCATAAAACATTATTGTCCTGCACCCAGGGGCAGACTAAGGCCTAGGTAACCTAGGCACGTGCCTAGGGCCCGTAATTTTTGGGGCCCGAAAATTGGGTTTTTAATTTTTATAATTATTTTTTATTTTTATTTAACAGAAAAACGTGATATTCATAATTATTGCTGAAACGTATCCAAATTATGCCGAATCGTTGATTGATAAAGTCGACAAGTGTGGACGAGCGTTCCCGTGCTTATGCATCCACGCCCGCGAGTGTCGATGTGTGTAAATACGATCGAGCCTCGCGCCTATCGAGCCTTTACTATGAACGTGTTTAAAAAGTCAAACGTAGCTATTTAAAATCAGTGTTTCCTGAACGTATTGGATCTTATGTGAGTTGTGATTGAAAATTGTGCAATTAAGACTTGATTGCAAATAGATTGTTTTGGATTCATAGTTAATACTTTCTGGAATTCCTAAAATAAAAATGTAAGTTTTTATAAAAGTATTACATTATTTAATTAAAATAATATATAATATAAAATACCACAAATTGTGATTTTGTTTGTGATTGTGATATTGAGTAAAAATAAATTTAATTGAAGATCATTTTCTTCTTTCTTTTAGTACGTGGTCTTTAAAATGAGTTCCTATAAACATTTAAGTGGAAGTGAAAAAAGAAAACGAAAAGCAGATCGAGATAAAGTGGCAAAACAAATGAAAAAGATCGCAGCAGGAAAAAACCAAGCAATTCCGTTTGTGAAGATGAAACAAAAGGAGAAAATATAAATTTAAAATCATCTCAAAGTAATGATGAAACTAAGAGTTTTGTAAACGATATTGCATTATGGCCAGAATACTTAACAGACGCCATGCGAGAGTATTATATAAAAAAATCCACCAAATCAATAAATGGCTCTTTGGAATCATCTTCTATTCGATGCAACGAAGGGTCAAAACAAATCACAAGAAAATTAACTATTGCCTCCTTCTTCAGAACAATTAATAGCGGGGAAAAAGTTAAAAGAGATTGGTTGGCTTATACTGAAACCAACAACTTATTGTACTGCTACGTCTGTAAATTATTTTCCAAGCAAACAACGCTAATGGCAAAAGGGACGAATGATTGGAAAAATGTACATAAAAAATTGTCAGAGCATGAAAACTCCAGTGACCACATTAACTCCATTTTAATTTTTATAACAAGATCTAAAATTACCGGACGCATTGACACTGAACTGGAAAAACAAATTATAAATGAAAAAAAATATTGGAGGGAAGTACTTAAACGTGTGGTAGCGACAATCAAATTTATTTCTTCATACTCTTTAGCGTTTCGTGGTAAAAATGAAGTGTTTTTTTTAGTGAAAATAATGGTAATTATATAGGTGCTTTGGAATATTTATCCGAGTTCGATCAATTTTTGCGGGAACACATGAAAAAAATATGCAAACTGCGGCACCGGTACTATAAACTATTTGTCGTCTACAATATGTGATGAATTTATTTCTATTATATCGAAAGATTTACAACTCACAATAGTGAACGAAATAAAGGAAGCCAAATTTTACTCCCTAATTATTGATTCAACACCTGATATATGTCACGTAGATCAGCTGACCGTCATTATTCGCTATGTTCTTCCAAGTGGTATAAAAGAAAGATTTTTGGGATTTCTACCTATATTTTCTCATACTGGGTGAAAACTTGGAGAAAGTTATTTTAGAATTTTTAAATAATATAGATTTAGACATCACTAACTGTCGGGGACAGAGTTATGATAATGCGTTTAATATGTCAGGTAAATATAAGGGACTCCAATCCAGAATAAAACAACATATTTTTTCTGCCCATTTTATACCATGCGCAAATCATTCATTAATTTTAATTGGAAACGCTGCTGCCGAAATTTGCATGGAAATGACCACCTTTTTCAATATCGTTCAGGAATTGTACGTATTTTTTTTCAAGTTCTACACATAGGTGGAATGCATTACAAAAATTTGTAAGAGCAGACACTTGAGTATTAAACCTATTTGTGACACCAGGTGGTCTGCTCGTTCCGATGCTGTGAAATCCTTAAAGGAAAATTATGAAGAAATTTAACATTGTTTACGTCATTTTTCCTCAAACAAAGAAAAAAAAACACCATTAACAAGGTCCGAAGCTGCCGATTTACATAAAAAAACTTGATACATTTGAGTATGTACTGTTACTTACTATATGGGAAAAGATTTTAGAGAGAATAGATGCTTCAAACAAGACTCTTCAACAAAAAGACGAATGCCTAAATACAGCAGTTTTAATATATGATTCATTGATAGATTTCATACAAACTGTTTAGAGATGATTTTGACAATTTAGAAAAAGAAGCAGAAAAAGTTAAAGATATTGCATATACTAATGATAAAAAAACGGCAGAAAATACGAAAACTATTTCATGATGAAATTCCAGAACATGAAATAAGATTCAGTGGCAAAGAACATTTTAAAGTTAATATTTTTTTTGTTGTATGCGATTCTTTAATTAGCAACATTAAAAAAAGATCTGAGGGATATAAAACTATTAACAATAAATTCAAAACAATTTTTCATGATAGTGATGTTAGTGACTCTTCAATAGAGGAATTAAAATGTTATGAACAAAATTTAAACCTAGCAGAACTGAAAAATGAAGTATTAAAATTTAAGACTTTTATAAGTAAAGAAAATATTATTTCGCCTGTATCCATGTGGTCATTTATTCAGGAAAATAATATTATTGCAACATTCCCTAATTTAAACATAATTCTGAAGAATTGTATTTAACCCTTCCAATAAGCAATGCAAGCGGTGGAAGATCATTCTCAGTAATGGCCAGAATAAAAAATTTTTTAAGATCCACATTAGGCCAACAAAAATTAAATAGTTTATCATTACTTTATATAGAAAAAGAGTTATTAAATAACTCTATTAATTATGACAAACTAATTGACGAGTTTGCAGAATTAAAAGTGAGAAAAAAGGCAATATAACTAATCAATCTGGGTATATTTGTTTAGGTATTATTGTTTGTTTTAATAAATTATGTTTATGTTTGTTTGTTTTAATAAATTATGTTTATGTTTGTTTTAATAAATTATGTTTATTTAATTTTTGAACATGTATATTATTTTTTTCCTTTTTTTCTTGGAATCCGATAATTAAATAGAACTACATACTATATGCTTTAAAACCAAACTACCAAACGCAAAGTATGTGTCATGACTGAAAAATAGGCCCGGAATTACAATGTTGCCTAGGGCCCGCTTTAGCCTTAGTCCGCCACTGCCTGCACACATCCCGTATCCTATTTTCCATATCTACTGGTGTTGTAGGGGAATTCACATAAACATGACCTTTAATGTAGCCCCACAAAAAGAAGTCTAAAGGTGTTAAGTCACATGATCGAGGGGGCTACTGAATGAATCCTCCCTACCGATTCATTTTTGTGGGTAACGCTCCTTTAAAAATTCCCGAACTTCCCGGTGGTACTGAGCAGAAGCTCCGTCTTGTTGAATCCACATTGGTTCCCTTTCAAAGTTATCAACTTCTTCAAGAAGCTGGAGTAATTCGTTCTGCAAAAAATTTAGATATCTAGGCCTATTATGCGGTTCGCGGAAAAAATATGGACTAATAATTCGAAAATTTAATATTCCACACCATACATTAAGCGACCAATGGTTTTGGTTTTGAACTTCCCGGACCCAAAATGGATTAACTGTTGAATAATAATGCATGTTATGGCTGTTAACTGCTCCATTACTGCGAAAAGTAGCTTCGTCAGAAAACATTAGTCTGAATAAAACATTTAGGTCGGCCTCTATTGCTCTATTCATGATAGTACAAAACTTAAAGTTCTTGGTGTAGTTCCATATGAAAGGAATGATACTTGTATTTTCTCGTGATGCGATTAACCGTAGATTGGGATGTGTCAGATAAGTCAGTTAGTTGACGGCTGCTGACCTGGGGATTATCTTCAACATGAAGTAAAATCTCCATTTCTTTTTCCTCATTGGTAGCATTCTGGTTTACTACTTTCCGTTTCGTATACTCAACGCTACCACTACCATCAAACCGTTCCATTATGCACTGAAAAGATTTTCTAGATGGTATACGTCTATTAGGGTACTTCGCTCTTACTACCAAAAAAACAATTTTTTCCCGCCTCGCCCAGTATATAAACCATATCAATTAATTCATTTTTAGGAAAATCCATAACTATTACCTTTATACGCCACTTACTACAACAAATTAAACTATTTTTGCTTGCTTAATAGACATGTCAAAATTTGACAATGCCTACAATTTTGTTTTGTCTTGGCAACTATGATGTTATAGCGTAAGTGTATTAAAAACAAGAGTAAAAATTGAAAAATTCAAAATAAATCGAAAACTATTAGAAATAGGTATATGACATACTTAATAAAAGTTGGAGGGTTTTGTAAAATCTATCAGAAAAAATAATAATATACAGGGTATGCCATTTAAAAAATTTGAGATTTTTCAATTTAAAATAGTCGAAATGCATAAATTTATTTTGAACACCCTGTAGCATCTAACTCAAATTTCTCTACATATATCTTTTTTCATCTCTATAGAATGCTCGTACTAATTATGAGTATCGTATGCGTATCGTTGACTCACCCTGTACAGCGAAACTTAAAACCGTCCATCTTGTCGTAAAACTTAACGGGGATGATTTTCTTGAAGACAATTGTGAAGTGCAGTTCCAATCCAATTGCAATTAATATTAATTTTTTAACATTCACCAAAACAACTTATAGTAGGCTGTTAGGTTCAAGAATTACTTTATCGGAATAAATAATAACAGAAAGATATCAACCGTTAACTTCAGTTCTTAATGTGTGAACATTTTTTCATGTTCAGTTTTGTTAATAACGCCAAAGAAAAGAAAATTCTATTATCTTATTCTTATACAATGGTTTAGTTTACCAGTAAATGATATGTTACTAAGACTTTCATTAAATTATCTTTGTTAATAACGGGTTTTTCAAATTGAGCGTTTTTTTTTTAAATTCTTGAGTAAGACACAGATGGCACTGTGAAATAGCCTGGGTCTGGTGACATTTGAAAAGTGTGACATTTATAGAAATAGAGTCATATAATATACAACAACGTGTTCAAATTGTTGAATTATTTTATGAAAATGGACGTTCAGTGAAAAATATTTTTAGAAAATTACGTAATATCGTCCATCTGAAAGCACTATCAATCGAATTGTTTAAAAATTTCAAGGAACTGGTTCGGTGGAAGACAAAAGAAGAGAAATATACAGTCGCAGTGGTCGTTTACAAGAGCATATTCATTTGGTTCGTGAAAGTGTTGCTGAAGATCCAAAAATATCCATCAGTCGATGTTGGACGACATGGCGTGGATTTAACTCTGAAGGCATATAAGGTTCAAATAACACAGGAACTAAAGGTACTGGATCATTCAAAACGTCGTGCACTTATCAACTGGATCAAAGAACAACCAAATGATTTTTCTCAAAAAACCCTTTTTTCCGATGAAGCACATTTTCAAATTGGTGGCTATGGTAATAAACAAAATTGACGTATTTGGGGTGAGGAAAATCCACGATCCAGAAAACTTGACATCCTAAACGAGTCACTGTTTGGTGGGCATTATGATTAGGAGGTATCATTGATCCATACTTCTTCAAAAATGATGCTGGTGAAGCTGCAACTGTGAATGCTGTTCAATATCGTGAGATGATAACTGAATTTTTGTGACCTGAATTGAAGAACAATACTCTTGAGGACAGCAGGACGGCGCAATCTGTCACACTGCTCGTGAAACCATTGAGTTGTTGCAGCGAAAATTTCCTGGACGTGTAATCTCCAGAAACGGTGATATTAATTGGCCACCAAGTTCATGTGATCTGAGTCCGTTGGACTATTTTCTCTGGGGTTACGTGAAAAGCCAGGTCTACAAGGATAATTCACAATCGATTCCTGAGCTGGAAGACCAAAATAATGGCATTGTTGGTGAGTTAAAACCGCAATTAGGCCAAAATGTCATCGAAAATTTTGACAAAAGACATCTGTGAAGCTGCAAGAGATAGACATTTCGTGTTTAAATGTCACACATTCTATACTTCAATTGAATTTGAAATCAACGCCATCTGTGTTTTATTCAAGAATTTAAAAAGCCGCTCAATTGGAAAGACCCTTTACAACTAGGTCCACGTGCACGGATAAAGTGAACTAATATAAAACCAAAATTTTAGCAAGCTGCCTTTGTAACGATCTATAATTTTCTATATTTACCGAAATTGCTGTCTCTAGTTTGGCATCTACATTAACTCTCTTCAATATATAGCCAAATCCACGAAAGCCAGCATACCAAGTGGTATATGAAGTTTCGTTTGATAAAAATTGTGTGATAGTAAAAGCTTGGCTATAAGTAATGTAACCACCTCTTGCTAGATTCAAAGCATCATCTGCAATTTGAGCTCGGTTGATTTCAGGAATGCTGGAGAAATTAGTTTGTTGCAAGGCTGTAGCGAGAGAAGCCCAGAGGTCATCGTCGTAGTTTACCCTGTAGTAACCTAAAATAAATAAAAAAAAAACTCAATGTCCTTGGAATATTACTAAGCATATTTTGTTTCTTAATTTTATTGAAGCTGGGGTTTACTAAACGAGAATTGTAGAATTTTCTAGACTTAAGAGTAATTGATAGTATAACTCTTAGTGAAATTAAAAAACTTAAATACAATTCAATATTAAACACTCTGAGTAGAATAACAAGAGTAAAAGAACTGGAACCTTGGAAATAATGTTTTTTTTTAAGCTAAGAGGATATTGATGGATTGAGAAAGGTGTATACGTGAAATACCTTGTCGAATCGTAGAAAATATTTTTGAAATAATTTTATAAATTCATTATTTCTAGTCTGGACAGATAACAGAGGCCAACAAAAAAAATATTTGTAAAAACTTTTTAAACCTATATGTGTTATGTATTTTTGGGTGCTGAAACCGTATCTGATATCAGTTTTTTGTATCACCCACAGTTCTCTCACAATATGACATCGATTAAATTTCAAAACCAAATCCTCTTCCTGCTTGAAAAACTGAGCAAACTGTCGATCTCTTGTTCCAGATTCTAATAAATGTTTTAGTTTCAGCCTAGAACCAAGCAATTCTGCTTTTTCTTTAGTCGAACCCAAATCTCTCATTAAATCATTTAACTCAGCTTATGTAAACAACTGTCGTTTTAAATTTTCTAGTGTTTTATTGAAACTCATTATCATCCGGTCGACTTTCATTAAATTCGGGACTGTAAAACGCCATTAATAGACTGAGATAGCTCAGGGACAGGAAGTCCCGGTCCATGTCCTACCGGCCGATTAGCTGAAGTAAAGTTAGGATAGACAATTACTTTCTTATTTTTGGACTTATATCCAGAAACATCAACGCTGCAAAAATAACAATCATTTGAATGATTTTCTTGCTCTCTCCATACCATGGGTACTGCAAATCTAAAAGCTTTTTTTCTTTATTATACCATTTTCTAAGATCCTCGATACAAACATAACATACTTTATGAGGTGCCCAATATTTTTCTTGATTACCGATTTCTACACCAAAGTATACTTTTTTTACAAAGGCAGTAATGTTTCGCTTAGGCTTAGGCTTATTTTTATTTACACATCAAGAGATTCTTTTTAGCATACCTGAAAATGCTTTTATCTCTATACTCCACATTTGAATTTTCTCCTTTAACGTGCGCACGAATTTCGTTGACAAAGAGCATATTTTTTTTTGTAATCATTAAATATTTTTTTGATCATTTAAAAAAGAAAAAATTTCTTTTTTAAATGATTTTTATATTAAGTCATTCTTTGCTTATGTTGGACTGCATGTTTGTAAAGAAAGTATTAGATGAATCATCTTGCCAATAATGTAAGTGTGTGTGTGTGTATGTGTATGTGTATGTGTATGTGTATATATATATATATATATATATATATATATATATATATATATATATATATATATATATATATATATATATATATATATATATATATATATCAGGTGTACAAGTATGAAATGCGGATTTCAGACAACAGATGGTGCACCAATGCAGGTTGTGCTATAAAGATTTGACACTGCGCCATTTTGTTGTGTCATCAACAAGTGTCAGATGCGGACTAGTGATAAATTGGAAAAGTGTGTGCATAGTGTTGTGTTGTTGTGTTCAATATATCGAAATTTATACCGAACAAAGAGCATTCGCGGACAGCATTAATTTTTTGTTTTCATTTGAAGAAAACTGCTGTTGAATCATACCGATTACTTCGAGAAGCTTATGGTGAACATGCTCCGTCGCAAGATACGTGTGAACAATGGTTTCGGCGTTTCAAAACTGGTGAAATCGATGTTCCAGACAAGGAACGTGGAAAATCGCCAAAAAAATACGAAGATGTGGAATTGCAAGCATTGTTGGATGAAGATGATTCGCAAACACAAAAACAACTCGCCGAGCAATTGGGCGTTAGTCACCAAGCTGTTTCCAATCGGCTACGAGAGATGGGAAAGATTCAAAAGCCGGTCAATGGGTACCACATGAGTTGTACGACAGGCAAATGGAAAAGCGCAAAAACACGTGTGACATTTTGATCGCTCGGTACAAAAGGAAGTCTTTTTCATCGTATAGTTACAGGGGATGAAAAGTGGATTTATTTTGAGAATCCCAAGCGCAAAAAATCATAGGTAGACCCAGGCGCTCCATCCACATCGACCGCAAGACCGAATCGCTTTGGCAGAAAGACAATGCTCTGTGTTTGGTGGGACCAGAGGGGCTTGGTCTATTATAAACTGTTAAAACCTGGGAAAACGGTTAATACTAAACGTTACCAACAACAATTGACCGATTTGAAGGGTTCGCTGCTTGAAAAAAGGCCAGAATACCGAAAGAGGCAACACAAAGTCATTTTTCTTCATGACAATGCTCCATCACATACGGTAAACCCAGTTCGTGACACGTTGGAAGCACTCAGCTGGGAAGTTCTCTGAAAAATCAGTTGCAGACTCAATGCCGTTTTAAAAGCTGAGGCACTACCTTCTTTGAAAAAGTATATTGTACGATAATTCTAAACGGCAAAAATAGTGAGTTTACCAAGTTAAGCGATTACACCCAGCGTAAAACCCACAGTTCATGAAAAAAAAATGTTAAGCATTTGATGGGATCAAAAGGATGTGGCCAACTATAAGCTACTCCAATCTGGTCAGGCAATCAGTTCTCAGCTCTACTAACATCTGATTCGAGCGAATGACTAACTTGAAGAAAAAAAAGAGTGTTTACGCGCAGCAGGAGAAAAAGAAATGAATTATTGGACTTTCGATTAAAACGGTATATTGTACAACACTTATAAATTCCGTTGGAACTTGCAAAATGTTTTCATCGTTCATAGAAGCTAAAGAGGATTTGCAAGAAGTGCCTCATAACTTAAATCCCGAGAACAAATACATACGCTAAGATACTGCCCTCCCCTTGCTCTTCAAGTTCAAGAAAATACATTTTCTGGCACAAAATTGTTACTGGTGATAAAAAGTAGATAGTATACGATAATTCTAAAAGGCAAAAATAATAAGTCTACTTGGATAACTCATTACAAGCACGGTAAAACTCACAGTTTATCAAAAAAAAAATGCTAGGTATTTGAAGGGATCAACAGGGCGTGGTCAACTATCAGGTACTTCAATCTGATTAGATAATCAGTTCTAAGCTCTACTAACATCTGATTCGAGCAAGTGACTAACTTGAAGAACAAAAACCTTTAACTTGCAGTGGGAGAGCACAGTAAACCGACCCCGGAAAGTATCTCAAATTTGGGCCATGAAATTCTCCCTCTTGAAGTTTATTTTTTCGACTTGACTACTTCAGATTACTGCCTGTTCCAATCTCTAAACCACCTGGCTATTTCGCAGTTCAAGCCAGTTGACTAGCTCAGGAGAAGCATCAATAAATCAGGAGAAGCATCAATCAATCTAATTGAACAACCATTATTTTTCCGTTCTAGAACCCGAAAATTGTTAAAAATAGGTAGAAAGCGAAGGAGATTATTTTGGAGATTAAATTTGTATTAGTTTTTTTAGGACTTAATATCAACGTTGGTCTATACGGGCTAAAAGTGAATTTATACCCCTAATGTTACTTTCAATAAAGAAACGAATATGATGAATTATCATAATTTATGCTTTATAAAAATATTAGTATGTATGTGTTCATACCCGTTTGTTGATTGTTTATAATAATCCATGTCAAAGTTCCCCCTAGGGCTACCTCTAGGTCAGCTTCCGGAGTCAACCATGCTACAGGTGTAGTTTCATCAAAAAATAAGAGTATTTAGAGATGTAGCTAAGGTAATTGGTACATACCAGGTTACGTTAGAACTCGTTTTGTTATTATAAACAAACCTTTGCTAAAAACAGGCAAAATTAGATATTCTACAACCCTATAAAGACACTTATGGATATAATATGTTAATACCTTACCTGGGAAATTTTTAAAGTACTGTTAGTTATAGTGACATTTATAACTGGGTATCCAGGACAGTTTATCCAGTTTTTTCACAATTACACTTAAATTTGATTCTGGTAAGTAGGCTGAAGTAGCGCTAGAATTTAATACTGTCCACAAATCATCAGATTCTACCGAAGAAAGGGCACTAAAATTATAAAAAAACAAATTACAATACCACAGTAAACATACTACAGTAGCGAAACTGAGCTCCAATTTGGTGACGGGATTTTGACGGCGCGTGCGTCCGACATCGGAATGTGTCTTTTAGAAATGTATTGTCCATCGTTTCTTGATGTGACTGCAGTTTATACGAATATAAAGACAGAAGGAAGAGAGAGTTTGTAGAAAAAGAGAATTAAAAACGTTTGTAAGTGAAGAGAATCGAAAAGGTTGAGAAACAATTTATATAATCACGGGGAAAGGAGGTTATTGTTATGCCGTTGAGAATTGCAATATTCCATATAATTATTTTCGCAAATTATTTGCTCGAGTCACACTTTTTTAGGCTCTAAAATTTGCAAATAAGCAATTTCTAACTCGATCAGGGCGCGCTTAGACTATTATTCTAAATCATAACTAAATTTAATTGTGCTTTATTTGCATCACATTTAATCAACAGTATTATCCGTCAAAGTTTAAGTTGCCGCATTAATGATTTTTTTGCAGTTCCTCTGTTTTTAGTTGAAACAATGATTTCATAGAAATCATGGTTGTAGTTGTTGTTTATTTTAATATACCTCCATTGCTTGCTTTCACAAGACAACTTTTCACTATCTTAAATGCATTTTTGAAAAAATACATGTGCATGAAACAATATTATTATTACTAATGTACATTTTTTTTTAGGCGTATTTGCTCCAGGGAACCTTGATTGATTTAATAAAACATTCGTATTGGTAGAGTGATTTGGTCATTAAAGCTTGAAATTTATTTCTAAACTTAGTTCGGCTGGTTATTTAAAAATCCTGACGTGATTGCTCAATTCTGACCTCAGATTCGGTTTCAGCGCCCAAAAATACATATAGGTATAGCGGTCTGTTCGGTAGTCAAAAACTTTTTTTGTGTGCCTGTGTAATTTTTTGATGATTAATAAATAATCCTCCAAATTCTGGTTTTTAGAAAGATTTATTTTTGTGTAAACTAGTATTCAATTATTTAAAACTATTTATATTTGTGTAAATTATAAATAAAACATATTTTTTTCTAAAAGGTGTATTCTCAAGAGGCTTCTAGTTTTCAATAACTTCATCTGTATTAATTGTTTGACACACCTTTTCTAATAATAAACCTGAAAAATTTAACACTGTTTAATTGGAAGTACAATTAATACTCTGAAAGTAACTTTTTTTCTATTTTTCTCTATAAATTACATTGCTCCTTTTTCATGCCAATCTTTCAAAAGTTTCTGTGAATATATTGTAAGGAATACAGAACCTATAACAACATATTTATTATTTTCAAATTTTAGACAGTATATTTTATTTTCTTATAAGCTGGGTTTGAACGTTTAAATATTAAGTGTCGTGTTGGAATCACAAAACCACTGGGGAATGGGATTATTGAAATAACTGATATAAATCGATTATTGAATCAAATATGCTATTAAAATAAGAAAAATTTTAATGTTATTCCAAATTTTTTTAATATGATTTTGTCAGACGATGTGTGCCAGAGGGTAAAATATTCTGAAAATAAGTTCGTTAAATGGACAGTACACTTAATCAAAGTCCATTTTGATGATAATTATGGTTACTATTAAAATTTTGAAGATTTAGTTACCTGTTATTAATATTCCTCCTATAAAGAACTTATTTCTATTGTTGTATACCTATACTATAAATTAAATATAGTTATTTTCCTTTTAAACTGTAACTGACAATACTCAGTATATATGAGTCAATCATTTCTCCTAATGAAGCTAATATGGTTACCGAAACGCGCGTCAAGTGTAAAAATAAAGTGTTTGGTGTAGTGGTGATATATATTGAGTAGTGTCATTGTGCCAAAGTTTCCACATTCCCAACATAGTTGTAATTGACAAGTCGGCTTGGTCATAACTAAGTATTGTATGTAGATATAATTAGGAAATTACTGTATTGATTCTTTGATCTAAATATTAATTCATTGTAAATAAAAGCAAGCGTTAATTACGTTATCAAAAAGCAATACGGATAACAGAACACAAAAAGGTATAGAACCTCTAAGAATCATTCACATAGAAAATAGAGGTCTATACATATACGTTCATAATTCATTAATAATATTATATTAACCTTTCTCGAAGTTGCACAATATAGTTTTGTAGTTTAAGAAAAAATAAGTACCAAAAAAGTAGATACAGTGTTTTTTAATTAACAAGAGATCTATCACACCAAACAACACCACAATGCTTATAAAAAATGCTCTTATTTTAGAAGATGTTGACACCTTAGTAATGACGATATGTCTTTATTTCACGGTACAAGAAAAATAGTATTAGGTATTACGTATGTTAAAATTAAATTAATTTAGTCCTTAAAAAACATCTTTAATCACAAGTTTACTTGAAAAATGATGTAAGTAAAACTTTAACCTCAAACAGTGACGTTTAACTTTGATAGACTTTTGAATTTTTGGATAAGATTATTAAAAACTGATGTTGAATATGAAGAATTTCATCAAATATCTTCCTATCAAGTTTTTCACCTGTATTCATTTCTTTTCTAACAAAGTGCTCCATTCTTTTTGTTTGTTTTTTTTTATATTACTCATGCTACATTAATTTTTATATGGCTCATGCTGTATTAAATAACAAATCAAAAAATTTCAAACATTTCTATATCTATGATTTTGAATGATAAAACTTTGCACAACTTTATTTGTATTTCAAATCTCGCGCTGGTCCACTTTTAACATGGCGGATTGCCACGTGACCTTCTGAAAACGAACCCGATTTTCCTATGCGGTTATCCTTGAGTTTCGCTACTGTATAGTGTGTTTACTGTGACAATACTGTTCAATCCTATCCTACGGCATAAATCAAGACTATGTCTAGAAAAAAATACTTACAACTCATTTAAATATGCATTAAGACCAGTTTTCCATGATGTTGTACCCAATATATTTTTAACCATTCTAAATATGCTCCCTGCCTTGTAATAAGAAAGGCTGTTAAATTTATCAAATATTTCGCTGGTTGTTGAAACATCGCTATTTAGTGTTTCGCTAGATGAAGCATCGATTTCTAAAACCTCTTGTAGTGATTTGATAACAAATTGTTTGTCCATTTCATAGTCTGGATAAAGCTAACAAGTAATCAATTAATATGGTATTTTGTAAGTATGCAAGTAATGAAAATTTGACATACATACATATAGATGAAAAATGGATTAAAAACATCTCAGGGGTTGACATTCCTAATGATACCTTAAATTCTTAGCATTAGGTCCTAAACTTAGTCTTAATCCAAACAAAAAAGATATTTCAGTTAAAGAATTACTAGCTGACTTCGAGAAAATTTTAAAATCTCTTTCAACTAACAACAATAAAAATATAATTAGAGATAAATTTACCAGTGTCTTAACTAATTACTACCACAAACCTATTCAACAGTCACCTAAATTCAACGTATAGAAAATCAAAACCTTTCCTCAGGGACAATGGAGCGTTGATTGTAAATAGGGCTGATAAAGGTAATGTCACAGTTATCATGAAAAAATATACATATTTTGAAAAACGCAACCTTATCCTGCAAGATCAAGACTACTACACTAAATTCTCCACAGATCTTACCTCTACTTTTCAACAGAAAGCTAATAAACTAGTAACTAAGCTTAAAAACCAAGGGAAGCTGACGGATTAAATAGCTAGATCTCGATGCTGACATTCAACAAAGTACAGTGGAAATCGAAATTAAAAAGATGTTTAATCACTTTAATTTTGAAGAATATGTAGGTGCTGATAATGCATTAATGACGAGGGGAATATTAACTGATGATCAAATTGTGACCTCAGTGACTTCTGGAAAGATTTTAAGCGATAATGACGACGAAGATGAGCTTGGAGAAGGAGATAATATTTATGTTCCATCCATTTCAGAAATGGCTAAGAAAGTGACTGAAACTCGCAATTTTTTGGAATCTCGTGAAGTTCCTGAACATATATGGAGTAGTTTTTGTGACCTTTGACAATTATATAAACACCATTTATTTTTCAAGTAAAATCGTAGAAACGAAAATTACTGATTTTATTGTATAAACTACGTATTTTAATGTTTTCGTTTATACTCCTATATGTGCCAAAATACATAATAATAACTTTAGTGTACTTGTTTTATTTTCCTTTAAATGTTTTCTTTTAATTTAATAATTATTATTCATATTTCTAAGCATTAGACCTAATCTAATTAAAAAAAAGTAATAGTAATAGTAAAAAATACACTTCACCAAAATTTATAAACTTCCGCTAGTTATGAGACCCATTATTTCATCCCTCAATGCCCCTAATAGCAAATGGTCAACTTTTCTTCTGAAAGTTTATTTAAAGCATATGTTAAAGAAAATGACTACTATGTAACTGACTCTTTTGAATTTACAAACTTTATATCTAGCAAGAATCAGCTTGGATGCTGTTTCTTTATGTAGCAACATCCCTCTCCAATTAGTAATCAAGAGTATCAGGAAGCAACGGACTGGAAACAATATCCAAAAAAAAATCATTAAACTATACTAAAAATACAGAAAAAAAAAAAAAAAAAAAAAATTCCAAAGAAAATAACACATTAAAACACAGACCAGATAAAAATCAAATAAAACGGTAATAATGACCAAAAATCACTATGAAAATAAAATAGAAAAATTACTTAACGACAAAACTACGTGCAAACCTGTGTCCAACAAAAATTTTACGAAAGCAAAATAACGAAATTATTAAAAAATGGGACGCCAAAGGATATACAGCACCAACAATAATTAAAAAATTAATTATACATCACAGCCAACCTCCTAAAATATATAGCCTCCAAAATTACATAAAATAGATATCTCGATGAGACCAATTGTGAGTTGCATACAATCATCATTTGATTACTTATCTAGATTTCTAAAGGATATTCTCTAATAAATGTAGTAAATAAAAAACCCCTCGTTTTTTTATTAAAAATTGATATTTAAGCTCCAGGGTCAAGATTTAGTTATGAAACAACATTAGTCCAGGACACCCCCAGGTAGCTGGAGAAGTACGAATTGGCAATGTATTTGAGAAACACCATAAGTCACTGACCTATAGTGTTTCTCCTCTGCAACGACTACTGCACTAGTGGAGCACTAGCAAAACAAACTAGAGTGAGGCAATCTATACAGTAATTTCGTTATCAGAACTCACTAATATCAATCAGCTTTCAGTTTACTTCTTAGTTTGTCCTCTTATCTGGTTTTCTGTAATTTTTTAATATTATTGTTCAATGTTCTCAACATTTTTAATTATTAAAAATGGACGAAAGTGAGACTGAGAGTGAGAATGTCCCTAGGCGGAAAAAGAAAGGTACTAAAATACCAAATGAATACAAAAAAAATTACTGTAGATTAAACAAGTGATGAATACCAGAAGGTAAAACGTTTCGACTATATATATATATATATATATATATATATATATATATATATATATATATATATATATATATATACACTACCGTCAGAAAGTATTTGCTCACGTAGTTATTTCAGTCCCAAAACAACAAAAACCCAGATAATATTTTTTTTTTTTAATTTTAATGAATTATTATTTATTTTCACATTATTTACAGTCTAGAAAATCAGAAAAATATTCATGATTTTCCAGAATTTTTCTCATCTATGTGACCTCCTATGTTTTTAATTACCGCTTTACAGAGTTTCGGCATTCTGTCCAGTAGTTTCTTCGGTTATTTTAACCCACTCTGCTTGTAAAAGTTCCCACAAGTGATTTTCTGATGTTGGAGTGAGTTTTCGAACACACCTGTCCAAATGGTCCCACAACAATTCGATGGGGTTTAAGTCGGGTGATTGTGGAGGCCAAGTCATCACTTTCAGGAGGTAATCGGATTTTCATTGGTCCAAAAGTTCTCTAATTTGTTTAGCGGAATGTTTAGGGTCGTTATGCTGAAAAATAAATTTCCCCTGAAAAATATATCTTCGAGAAGTAAGCATTTGAACTGATACTGTTCTTTTCGCATAATTCCTTCTATCCTAAAGATTTTTCCAACTTCACCGTTGCCAAAACAACCCCAAACCATTACTGAACCTCCACCATGTTTTACTGTAGGCAACAGGCTTCCAACATCCTCTCTCCGAAAATTTCGAATTTAGATTCGTCGCTCCAAAGGACGGAATTCCATTGTTCTGATGTCCAATTTTCATGTTCTCGGGCCCATTCTAATCATTTACGTTTACTCACTTGCCTAAGAAGTGATTTCCTCACTGCAACTCTAATTGGTTTTTAATTTGTAATTTCACCAAAAAGGCTAATCTAAACAATTTTTTGATGGATACTTGTTAAGAACAATTAAATTTGCCTAATAGAATAAAAGGGTTTAATTAGGTATTAAATTTTGGCAGTTACATTGAAATTTCTAGGTGGACAAATACTTTTTGACGGTAGTGTGTGTGTGTATATATGTGTGTATATATATATATATATATATATATATATATATATATATATATATATATATATATATATATATATATATGTATGTATTCACAATATCAGTAATTAATAAATCCAGAAATTTAAATCGTTGGTACTAAACCTTACCTCTTGTATAATGAAAAACTCCAAATATGCTGCAAATCCGTTGTTTAAGAAAACTTCTGACCACCACTTACATGTAACTAAGTTACCAAACCACTGGTAGGCCACTTTTTTTGCGATAGCTGACGCTATTTGTTGTTTGTATAAGTTCGAAGTTTCATCTTCATCGTAGAGTAATCTCTCCTCTCTGAAATATCAAATAATTTTAAAAAATTGTAAAATATTTACCCAGTTCTTTCCTAAGAAATACAAATTCTGAAATCAATACTCATTCAGTCTCTACATACTATTCCTATTAGGATTGAAAACAATGATAAAATAATATGATTTTAAAGGTACTCAACTTGAAAAAATAGGGGGAGGACATGAAATATGATATATCCGTGGTTACCCGCTCTCACCCCGTTCCAATCCTTTTAGATTTCTTACTGTTACTCACCAAATTAACATTTTTTCTGAATCAAAAACAGGAAAGGGTAATCTATTAATTATATGTCAGTCAACTAAACATACCCTTTCTGTTAAGATTGAAAATAATGAAAACATTTAATGAATTTGAGATTCCTCGAATCCTAGATGGACATATAACAAGGTATATTCGAATTAACCCCTCTAACCCGCCCCCCTCCTCACTTTTGGGGACCCCGAAACATACATTTATACAAAAATCTTATATACAGTATATATACAAAAATCTCGAATGTACTTTTTTTAAGAATGCAAAACTTCTTTAGCAAGGGAAATGTATGTACAATCAGGATGAAGCCAATGCTTGGGAAAAAAAATATTTTTTTCAAGTAAAGCAAGATAGTATAAATGATGCAGTATGTTTGTTCATTGTTTTAAACTCGCATACAAAAAAAAAAACACGACAAATGAAATACCTGTAAGTATTGAGACCCCAATTTTCTCCGCCTGTAGCTGAGAGGTCTATGCGGGCAACTATGTCTAATTTTGTCATATAGGTGCTGTAGTTGACACCTGTATAGGAATTTAAACAATCTACAACTTCGGGTCCTACTTCTAAGGCCCAACTTCTTGTACTGGAAGTTTCATTTCTTGAACAAACCTATATAATAATAAAAACTAATAGAGAATCCGTCTAGTCTGAAAAACTGTATTGTATAAATCTTTTCATGTTAAATTACTAAATCGTTTTAATTTTCTTGTAACACATGTTTGGAACAACGCATTTGCAGATTTTGGGGAATCTCGAGCGGTTGCACTTGATATATCCAAAGCGTTTGACCGTGTTTGGAATGGAATAACAGAAGTTAGGCTTTTATGTTATATCTGAAAGGTTTTGTTTACAACTCCTCAGGGAACATTCCATATGAGTGACGGTCGACGGATTTCTTTCTAATATCGTCACTGTCAACGCTGAAGTACCCCAAAGCTCCATACTGTCTCCTACTATCTTTGTTATTTACATTAACGCTCTGCTGGAAAGAAAGAAATTCAATTTACAGCTTGGCAGATGTCAGTACGCCTATTTCTTTATTCTTTTTGAACGCTCCAACATCGGCTACTACAAACAACAAAGATCTGGAAGAAGTTATATCTTGGAGTAACAATAACCAAGTAGAATTTAACGCTACAAAAACCCATACTAAAAAAGTTAACGTTGCGGAGCCCGAGATAGTTATGTCGGGGAACTTCACTCTTCTAGCGTTATCACTCAAGTTGCTGGGCGTTAACTTGTGAGCAAATTTATATTGGCATGAACACGTCATATGCATAGCAAAGAGAGCTTCTGAAAAGCTGGGAATACTGTTTCAAACTAGAAAGTTTTACATTCCCCAATAACTGTTAATTATGAACAAATTTCAAATTCGACCAACGATGGAATACTGTTCCCATGTTTGGGAGCAGTATTCCATGTATTGGATTCTATTCAGAAGAGAGCTGTTCGCTTGACTGGAGACCCAGAACTCACCAGAAACCTTTACACCTTGAAACACTGAAGATATTAGTGACGAGTCGATTTCACAAGTATTTTCATGGAAAATATTCGACGGATGTAGCCTGCTTAATTTCTTCCAGAGCGGTGCATGCTATTAAAACGCGTAGAGCTAATACTTCAAATCGTATGAGATTCAGTTTGTGACCCCTCGTGCAACAGTTTTCAAACAGTCTTTTGGAGAACATCCCTTGAGAATGATTTGCTCGGGACTTTATTTTCCACGAGTACAACTTGCAGCGATTCAAGACCAAAGGGAATCGCTTTTTCGGTACACGCATGGCTCCTATAGCGCTTTCAGGATTTCTCTGCAGCTCGTGCGGTACGCCCATAAAAAAAGGTTTGAGAAAACGATACCATGCGGTATAATTCCCCTTTATATTGTTTTTAGCGAAATGATTATCTAAACATGTTACAATTAACGTACTTAACGAAACACGAACCTGATAAGATAGAGTTCCTTCTAATAGATTTCCTTCTGAGCATGTGAAATTTGACACTATAAAAGCTACCGAATAAGTAGACATTTTTGGTGTGGGATTGAAAATGGCAGTAGTCAGATTATCCGTTGTACTGAAACAAAAATACCAAAAGTATTATTATTATTTAAAACGAATATTTTAAAACCATATTATGTAAGTTATCTGGTATCTACTCATTTTTTTTCTTCTGTGAAGAACTCCAGAAAATGATAGATGAGATACCAATTAACAAAACAATAATAATAATGGGTGACTATAATACAAGAGTTGGAAATAAGATAATACCGGGAGTTAAACCAAGATTTAATGAAAACATAAAAAATGAATGACAACGGGGATTTTATTATAAATTTCTGCGCTACAAACGAGTTGAGAATGAATAATACATACTTTGACCATAAAGACCATAAATATACATTAGAGAACACTAGAGGTTGATCAGTGATAGATTATGTCCTAACAAACAGAGAAATACACACACCTCATATATGTTTTATGGTATCGGTATGTAGACGACATATTGATCTGTTTTAAAGGAGACGATGTGTCCCTCCAATCCACCCTGAATTTCCTGAATGGAATACATCCGAATATAAAATTCACATTAGAAAAAGAAACGAATAAGAAAATAAACTTCCTAGACCTCCATCACCAAAGATAACAATAAACTCTCCTTCGATATTTTTAGAAAGCCCACTTTTACAGACACCACTATTCCCAATAATTCTGGCCACCACAACTCATAAACTCGCAGCCTATAGATCAATGATTCGCAGAGCATTCTCCATCTCTTTAAATAAACAAAATTAAGAGAAAGAATTAGAAAGAATATTGCCAACAACAACGGATATCGGAAAAAACCATACATAACCTAATTTAAAATAAACAAAAACAATTAAATTTAAGACATATTTATCCACCATCCATCAAAAACGATAAAAAATAAACTTTTTCCTCATTGACATATTTCGGACCAATTTTTAATAAAATTGCATATATACTCGCAAAAGACAACATAAATATCGCTTTTAAATCACCCCAAAAACTTTCTTCTCTCTTTTTCAATGTAAAAGATAAAACTCATAAATACTAAGACTCTGGAGTTTATAAACTGTCATGTAATGAATGTAATAGCTGTTATATAGCCAAACAAGGAGAAATTTCGATACTATATTTAAAGAACACCAAACACCCTTTAGATTAAACAAAGAAAACTCCAACTTTGCTAACCACTTCCATCAAACAAATATTGCATAAAAAAAATTAAATATTTTAGAAGGTATAAAGATCTACAAACACAATAAAACTAAGGATACAACCCTCTTAAATAATCAAACAGTTGTTCAGAATTCCACCCTGTTTGGCGTATTTTAGAATTGTTTTTAGATATATTTTTGAAGAAGGAATTTTAAAGAAAAACTTCTGTAAAGACCTTTAAATACGCCCATAATCAAAAAAAACATAAAAAAAATACTGATAACAAAAAAATACCTGATTTACAAACAATAATGTCATTTAAGCCTTTGTAATAAAAAAAAGTTCACAGAAATTTAATGATAGGTAATTCCAAATTGCACCGGGAAATTTGTTATAAATCGTAAATAAACCACCTTAGTTTGTAGCTTGACAATGTAAAAAACCTACGGAACTACAGTAGCAGATATAACATACAATTGCCATATATATTATTAGACGTAAAAAGCTTGACATCACCAAACGTAGAAAGTGATCATAATCTAGTTATGTGTAAACTAAGGTGAAATATAAGAAACTCAAAAAACTCCAAAATAAGGAACTGGAAACAAAAATACGGACATATGTAAATTCGCCCAACAGTTAAAAACTTGACGAGAGCACGGCCGCCTTGCTGAATATTTCCTGCCTGTTCCAACGTACACAGCCTTGTACGTTGGCAGTCACACATGAAACCTAGTGTAGACACTTGTCAACTCCCCTAACAACGGAACATTTGAAGGAATTATGGACCTTTAGAGATCCCAATCTCGTTTCTCTATGTTTCTACAGTAGATTGGTAGTTAACAAATTTTCGTACTAAGCCAGTGTTTGCATTTATCACGTTTTAACTCTACCTGTACATACTGTAATTTTATTTATTTATCTATTTCCATATCGCCATTGTGTGATATAGGGACTTCCTAGAGACTGCAAATATTTAATATTAAGTTAATGTTAAATACACATAAGATAATTATTATAACACCGAGCCTAGTTGCCCTCTTACTCCTGAGTGTTTGGCATTCCTAAATTTCTCCTGTTTTTTATAACGAGGTTGAAAAAAAAAAGGAATGCCAAAAAACGACTACCAAGAGCATACCTGCGGGTGCAATAAGGTATTCACATCAGCAGATAAGCTAAAACACCATCAAAGGTATTACTGTTACTGAAAATCTACAGGAAGAATCAACGAGAGACCTGTACCAAAGAAGACCGAAAGAAAAAATCAGAATAAATCAAATAAACGACAATGATAACATAGATGACGGTTGTTTAAAAATAAAAGCAAATGTATTAGAAGTTGCATATGAGGCATTAGGGATTAAAACTGTTAGTAATAATAAAAAAAAATGGAGAATAAAAGCACCATAGTTCACCGCAGAAATCAAAGAGAAATGCCCTGGAAAGAAAGAACGTTATCTAGAGTACAAATCAATCAGGACAGATGAGGCATACCAAAGGCATAAAAGAATACGAACAGAAACTACGCATCATCTATGAGTCTGGAATCAGACAGGGTCCTCTTCTATTTAATATTGCCATGGATGAAATTATAAAGAATGCCAAAAGAAAGAAGGGATATATAACGTAAAAGAGAACTTTAAATATACAGTAGACACTCGGTAGTGTGAACATCGCATAACGGAAACCTCGCATAACGTGAACATGTTATTAATTAAGCCAGGCCACTGTATACCGTGAACAAGCAAACCTTCGCTAATGGAAACAAACAAATAATTTCATCCATTCTGAAAAATCGTAACAGTTGCGGTTGCGCACTGTTGTAAATCCCCGATACATTCGGTACTTCCCAGTCGTACAAGCTAAAAATATATTCGTTTCGTGAGATCGTTCGTTGTTAATAGGTGGTGACTGCGTATTTGGGCTACGTAATTTCTCTTTATTTCGATGAAATGTCTCTTAAAAAACCAAAGTGTCTTACTCTGTACGAGAAATCGCTAGTGATTCAAGGATTAAATGATGGACAAGGTGTTACTATTTAGCCAAAAAATATGGTGTAGCAAAATCTACAATTTCTAAGATAAAACAAAAAAAAGAACTATTTTCTAAAGCTGTGAAAGATACATATGTCGGACCAGGTAAAATTTAAAAAAAAAAACATTAAAGAGTTCGGGGTTTCCCAGAATGGAAAAAAAATTGTATAAGTGGTTTTTGGATCAACGAAATAAAAATTATATTGTGAGTGGGGAAATGATTAAGCAAAAAGAAAAGCTAATTCATTCACAAATTAAAGAAAATGAGAAGCTATTTACAGCCAGTAAAGGATGGCTACAACGCTATAAAAAGCGATTTGGGATTCGCTTCTTGAAAATTTCTGGGGAAAAATTTTCCTCTCAACCAGAACTCGTGGATACGTTTAAAATTCAGTTAAAAAATAAAATGGAGGAACTTGGTCTCACTTTGGAGCAACTTTACAATGGTGATGAAACAGGACTTTATTGGAAATTGCTACCAGACAAAAAATTTGTCTCTGCGGCAGAAAGAACTGCAGCTGGTAGAAAAACCGAAAAGCAGCGTATAACATTTTTGGCATGCACTAATGCTGCTGGTGCTCATAAGATAAAACCATTGATTATTGGTAAAGCTGCAAAGCCAAAGTCATTGTCCCGTTGACTATGATCATTCTAGAGCAGCTTGGATGACTGCTACCATTTTCAAAAATTGGTTTCATTATTCGTTTGTCCCTCAGGTAAGATTCAATTTTTAACGTCATGGATCTTAAACCTAAAATAAAAAATTGTACTTGTAGGTTAAAATGTTTTTGAAGGGTAAAGGTCTCCCGATAAAGGCCTTACTCTTACTAGATAATGCGCCATCTCATCCAAATGAAGATGAACTAAAAAGTGAGGACGTGCAAATTGTAACAATGTATCTTCCCCCGAATGTCACACCACTCATACAACCTATGGATCAAAATGTTATTAGATTAACAAAATTGTATTACAGAAACAGTCTGGTATCTACTGTAATAGAAAACGACATGAAGGTTTCTGAGTCCCTAAAAAAAGTGACTACCAAAGACGCAGTAATTAACCTAATGGCAGCCTGGAATTATCTTCATCCAGAAATTAAAAAAAAATGTTGGAGGAATATTTTGGAGGGGGTGTGCTCAAATTTTGATGACGACGAAAATGTGCCTCTCGCTGTTTTGAAACGCCGTTGGGCCAACGACAACTTAGTTTCCAAATCACTTAAACTTCTGCACGTAGTTGCACCTCAGGTAAGTCTTTTCTTTCTACACATACAAATATTTTTTATTGGCTCTTGTTTTGTTTAATTATAGGGTGATTTTGACGAATCTGATATCTTGCAGTGGTGGAATCAGTGCGACAATGATTTTAAAGATGATATAAGTGAAGATTGAGAAGGTCGAAGAAAATCCTGAATTATCGACTACATCAATACCGTTAGATAGAGTCATAGAGGCTTTAAGTGTAGTAAGCCAGTGGGCAGAAGCAAGTGACATTGACGTTAATGATCTTATAGTTATAAAAAGACTAAGAGATAAAGCCATTTTGCAGAAGACTAAAAGTTCCCATAAACAAACAAAAATATCTGATTTTTTTACCAAAAAATGACTTTTATCAGCTTGTTTTTATTTTTTCGTATTTGTTTTGATGAGAATGATCATTTTTTCATGTTTATATTGTTAATTATAGATTTTTATTAAATATTTAATATAATCTTCGTTAACGTGAATAAATCGATAACGTGAACAGACGTTGTTTTTTTGGGTTCACACTATCGAGTGTCTACTGTATATATATATATATATATATATATATATATATATATATATATATATATATATATATATATATATATATATGCAGATGATGCTGAGACCGAGAACAATCTGCAAAAGCTCCTATACGAATTCTACATATCAACAAAACAATATAATATACCAATCTCAACTGAAAAAACCAAAACAATAGTAATAACAAAAGATATGGTCAGGTACAAGCTGATGGTGGAAGATAAACCAATAGAACAAGTGATTGAGGTCGATTACCTGCGCATCAAAATATCTATTATCGGAAAAATCGAGGAAGAAGTAAAACATTAAGTCAACATGGGAGGTCTAAGAAAGATATGAAGCGACGATATAGAGAGCAGGACACAACCATAAGCGGAAGAAGAAGAAAATTACTTTTCAAAAACAAAAACTTCATATATCCAATTCCATTTATATGGCCAAACTATGTTAGAAACTCGTAAATATTGTGGACTGGAGCAAATACTTTTATTCATAACTCATACTACTCAGGAAAGACTAGAGACGATCGAAAAGTTGAGCTGGGAGCTTTTACCACACCCAACTTATAGTCCCGACCTCGCACCGTCCAATTTATATCTATTCAGCCCGCTCAAAGGGTTTTTACATGGCACCAAGTTCATACGACGAAAACGAAGCGGACACAAAAGCTGTACACAACTGGCTTGGACAGCAAGGTGAACAATTCTACACTACAGGAATTCGGAAGCTCACAGACCGATTTGAAAAGTGCCCTAATGTTTATAGAGACTACGTTGAAAAGTAGTGTAGGTTTCATTGTCAGCTGTTTGCCTCGTTAATTATTAAACGTACCTCGTAAAAACCAAGCCAGCCTTTTTAATGACGATGAGTTAAACATGCATAACTCGCCTTTATTGAACTTTTACTATTATTAGACAATTTATCGCTTGCCATGTCTACATTTTATAACATTATATTTCGAATATATTTGTAATATTGAAGCTGAGTTTAAATTATTTTGAAGTGGTATGCAATCCAAAGAAGACACAGTACTATCGAAAGGATCGTTATGGCATACAAGTAATTATAATACGGTGGAAATATCAAAAATTTAATTAACTCTATTAATTCAAGATATCCACTTACCTTGTACTATTAACATCAGTATTGGCCATAACATTCAGTCCAGAAGGATACGTCAAAGAAATGTTGAAAGTAGCTTTGTAGCTAGGCTCATCGAAACATGGAAACACTCTCCTAGCGTAAATAGACTCCATCTGGGTTACAGCTAAGTGATAAGTTGTGCTGGAAGAGTCTGTATAGCTGCTTTTGTAAAAACCGTACGTATCAGTGTTACTGAGTTGCCCCTCTGAAAGATAATCGGACATACGAAATTACAATTATTATTCAATTATGGTTTTCTTATAAATCTTACTCCATCTAATACAAATTCATAATACGTTCTGCATAACCACATTAAATCAAAGTTACGCCAGCGGTCTGGCTGAACTCTTTGCTTCACATTCTATCGTCGATTTCCAAGGAAAAACACCACCAACTATTCCTATAATGTAGTCGCCCAATATTGTCTTCAAACAGCGTATAATGAAACGTATTTTAATGAAGCTAAACTCCAAAAAAGCTTCTGACGCTAATAGAATACGTGCCATAGTATTCAAAAAATGCACAAGCAGACTAACACTAGTTTTCTGTAGACTTTTCAATCTATCTCGCAAAAAATACATTTCCTTCCTGCTGGAAATGTGTTACAGTTTAGCCGATACTCAAACTTTCTAAAATATCTATAAGGACTTAATATTATTGGCAACCATTAATACAGCTTTCGTAAGCAAAGATCGAAAGGAGATCTTGTAACTTATCTAACACATGTTTGGACCAACGCATCTGAACATTTTGAAGAATCTCGACTGGTTGGACTTAATATACCTTCCGGTGAAGGTGCGGGATAGAATATCCCCCGGACCGTTCTGCCTGTTGCTGAAGGCGGATAAAAGAACAGCTTAGTAGACGCTCACATCGCCTAGTGTACTATCAATGCATCGGCTTAGGCTGCGTGAAGTTGCTTAAGGTTTCGTGGCTGTGCCAATATCTCCGAGCGATGGGACCAAATGACATGATGAAGCTCTCAGGATCAAAAAATTTCGGACATAAAATAGTCCCTCATTCAGATCTCCTGATGGAGGCTGGTTCGGGAGCGTCAACTTGCAGAGATCACAATTTTAAAATAAATTTTTGTAACATACGAGGTTTAAACTAGCACATAAATTCAGTGTACCTCGCTCTCTGTTAAACCAAGGTTAGTTCATGGTCCAACACAGTCAACTTTCTCTATCCTGGGACGACTTCTAGAATCTGTCTTTTTATCAGAAGCAGTCTCTTGTGCTAACGAGAGCAGACTCTTGAGTCCCGAAACTTTGATGTTACTATATGTGGTTAAAAATAACGACTAAATAAACCACAAGGTTTATCTGCTTCCTCTATCGACCACCAAGTGATACTCACTTTAGAACACTTTTCGCTTCTCTTCCAGACGCCATCGATCATTTACAGATTAATTATCCATATGCCCAAATTGCATTATCCATAGCTTTAATGTCCACAACAGCAACTGGATTAAGTATTCATATACGACCGACGAACAGGGTCGTGAAGCTGAATTATTCTCAATCAGTTGTGACTTTACTCAGCCTATCGATGAACTAGCACCGATCCCTGATGGAGACGGAGAGTTCGCCCGTCTTCTTCACCTGTTTTTAACTACCAATCCAGAGATTTACACTGTCACCGTAAATCCGCCGTTAGGTTAGTCCGATCATAAACTCTTTCTACATCGAGTATCCTATCGATCAGTGACAGAGGGGCGCCTAAACTGCACAAGATTTGGCAATATAAATCTGCTAAATGGCAACAACTCATGGAACAGTTTCGAACTTTCCCTTGGTCAGACGTTTGTTTTAGATCCGGCGACCCATCTGACTGCGCTAAGGAGGTTTCCAATGTCATTTCGGATGATATGGAAGTTCACATCCCTTTTTCGAAGAAATGCCCTTCCAACGGCGAGCTGCAAGTTTATACGAAAATACCCCTTTTGGAAACTTTTTCGGGAAAAACTTAGACGACAAGGGTAACTTTTTAAAAGTCACTTTTGATATTATTGTTAAGCGCCTAGAAGAATAATCTATTTCACAACCATTACCTGGACTACCTCAACTTATCCCCTTAAGCAATAGAAAATCACGTTTGGCAATGCATCTGTCATATATGAATGAACGATAACATGTACTCTAGATAGCGAAAGAGGAGACAAATTAAGAGTTATTTCATGAAAATATCTAGTCGCTCGGATTACCTTACAGAAAGTTTCAACGTTTCCCCAATTTAAAAAAAAAAACTAGCATAATGGATTTAGAAACCCAAAATGTACATAAAAAATGATGATCTGAATAAAATAATTGTAGTGCAGTGTTAATAAAATTTAATCAACTCGAAAGATCAAATACATTAATAAAAATCTGTTAATTTCAGAAAAACACTTACCAAAAGTTAATGTCAACACGTAAGTCAAGCTAACATCAAGGGAACTTCCCAGAGTAACAGTTAGGATATCAGTAGTCGTATTGACTGACCAACTAGTAACACTATATGTAACAGTTTCAGAAACCAAAGTTATTGCTGTTATATTCAGATAAGTAGCACTAGCATGTAACACAACTTTCTTTACATTCGCCGATGAAGCTGTAAACGTGATCGCCACTGTTCCAGTATATGCTGTAACATTTTCCGTTGTAAAGATATTTTCAGGTAAGTTTAGGGTTACATCATAATTGCTAGGTGTGCAATATGTTGGTAGCCTGTAGCTTTCTTCCTCACTGTCATCCGAAGAGTCTGTGGTGGTTGAAGGAGACTCTGTTGTTTCTTCTGATATTCCGTAGTAAGAATATAGTTCCCCTTTATAAGTTTCTAGCCATTCGTAGTTACTTTCAGCAATTAGTAAAGCTTCATTAGCGACTTCTAACAGTGTTCCCGTAATGGTGCCATTTGCAATGAAATTTTGGAGCTAGAAGTTAAAAAATGTAAATATATTTTAACTACACGATACGAGTTTTTTCTTATTAACACGTGATACAATATTACTAACATGCATTTTTTGAATGTATATTTCACATAGTTTTTAAGAGATTTGCCAAAATGTTTTTAACAAGTAAGAAGTAAAATGGGGTTTGATAATTAGCTTGCACTAATTCTTCTAAAGGGTTATCAAATTAGTATTGTATATTTTTAAAACGTCATCACGACCACGTTTCTTTTAATTTCCACTAAAATTAACATTTTTGTTCAGTATTGTTTCATAAATCATCAAGGAAAGATGCATAGCGTATAGAAATTTTTAAAATTTATTATAAAAATAATGAATCATTTTTGTTTCTTTTTCGATGAGGGCGCGTGGATAACTAGATCATTTGGCGCCCAATTTGAATTTAAATATTATTTTGGGGTATGATTTCCTTTAGAAAGTTAACTAGATTTTTGATTCCGTCATGTTGCGGTCTTAGAATTTACGATAATGGTCCTCTGATGTAGTATTTTATTTTCTTCTCTCAAGGAAGTCTTTAGATTCCAAAATGTGCTTAATAGTCAGTGGGTTGTTGCATTTAGGGCATACTGGGTGGGGTTCTCCTTTTAATAGGTGAGAATGTGTAATATAAGTGTGACCAATTCTCCTCCACATAACATTTTCCTTACGAGATAAGGAAGGGAGGAACAGTGGGAGAAAAACCGGAGGTTTCACCTCCCATAGTTTGTATTTCTGATAAGGTCCAACATAATATCAAAATATATACGCGCATCCTGACGGACGAGCTTAAGAACACTCTTTACGCTCGACAGTCAAATGCCAGAGGCCCAGACGGTCTCAGACATGTTGATCTCAGGATGGTGGCTCTTACCAAACTTGCTTTGCTATTCAATCTGGTGCTTTTCTCTGCTACAATCCCAGATGAATGGCGGGCTAATAGGACTGTTTTAATCCCTAAAGCGGGGTGCAATAGTACCGATATTAACACCTGGAGAACGCTGCCGATTTCAACGATCGGCCTTAGAATCTTCAATAAAATCATGGCCGCAAGGTTCTCAAAACTCCCTCTTAACAAAGAACAGCGAGGCTTCAAAACGATAGCACTCTCGCTAACACGCTTACATTACAATATGTTGTGAAAGACTGCCGTGCCTGGGCCAGGCCGTTTTCCGTTACGATGCTTGACACGGTGAGTCATCACAGCCTTATGAGAGCCCCCGAAAGATTTGGGATTAATCCTAAAGTCAAGAAACTGATAGCGGATAACTATAAGAACTGTACTCCTGTCATTAACGTCAACGGTGTTCCGACTGGTAACGTCTCGATCAACCGTGGTGTCAAGCAAGGTGACTCCCTATCACCCATCCTTTTCAACATGGTTCTTGATGAAGCCATTAACTTACTTCAAATACTTGGGCTATAATTATTACGGCTTCAGGGGCGCTAGGAAGTCGTCTATCAGTGGTCTTCCCGAGGAGCTGGAAGGGGCCATTGGAGCTCCATTGAAACCACAACAGAAACTATCAATTATAAAACAATACCTTGTTCCTAGATATATATATATATATATATATATATATATATATATATATATATATATATATATATATATATATATACATATGTGCTGCTACCCTTAAAACCCTAAGTTCAGGTTCAGAGGATCCTATTACGGATGATTGATGGTCTGCGGGCCGGAAATGGCGATGACGCTCTGCTGGTTTCCACACTATCATTGCAATATGTTACCAACTTAAAAGAAAAATTAAACACTTGGAGCCGGCAGTCTAGGACTAGTCCCGAACAAGAGGCGTTATTTTGGACCGGTAGACTGGAGTCTTCCGTATGTGGGGGGTGGTATTTGGCAGGTGGGTGTCCAGGGTGGTAGCCGGAGTCTGATGGATAACCCCCCTCATTGGTGGAGTGGGGAGGCCATCCAGCTGCGTTTCAATATGCTGCCGACTAAGGGTGGACTGCACAATAAATCGGGAAACACCGCTTGTAGAGCGGGTTGTGCTCGGCGAGAGACGGTATGCCACATATTACAATCCTGTCCGTCAACGCACTACCAGCGTATAAGAAGACACGACAGAGTGGTGAGCAAATTAAAACAAATTGCTCTGGATAGAGGTCTGCACGTCGAAAAGGGCCCCAGGATTCAGGATGCGACTGGGGCACTTCACATCCCGGACTTGATTTTCAGAAAAGAGAAATCGATGATGGTGACCGATGTTGCCATCCATTGGGAGGGTCCGGATACGTTGACTGTCTCTGGCAGTCATAAGGTTGCGCGCTATCCTGGGACTTCTTTTTTGGAGGCAATGTCGGTCAGATATCCGGACTGTAGTATATCTATAGTCCCGTTTGTGATCGGTGCTCGGGGTGGGTGGTGCCCTTATAACAACCAGGTGTCCCGATGGCTTCGTCTAACCAGGTCACAGGGTTGACCTCTGGCCATATCTGGCGGCCATAAGATTGCCCGTTACTCCGGACCCTCCTCCCTGAATGCGATGTCAGTCAGATACCCCGATTGTCATATTAATATAATACCATTTGTTATCGGGGCCAGTGGTGGGTGGTGTCCGCTCAACAACGAAGTGTCCAGGTCGCAGGTTTACCTAATAACCTCGTCCGTAGTGAAGGGTGGATGGCTGATCCACTCTTCATTTAGCACGAGGGTGTGCGTCGACCAACGCCGGTAATGTTCCTATTTTGACTTAATAATGGATCTATCCGGTCTACCTTTCGCGCATTACATGAAATCTTTGATCAACATAATCGACCTACAGAGCTTACTATTTGCAATTCAATTAAAAAATTCGAGTCAAATGATAGTGTTTATGATGCTAAGAACAGATTAAAAACGTAAACGTATTGCTTAAAATATCGACGCTGTGAATCAAAGTGTGAATGAAAATCGATACCAATCAATTGCACGTCGTTGGACTTTTTATGGTACCACATGGAATATCCTTCATAAAGATTTGCATTTGAAGGCGTATAAAATTCGTTGACCCAAGAATTTAAGCCAACTGTCCATTTAATACGTAAAAATTTTGTAGATTGGACTTTAGAGCAACTTGAAGCAGATCGATTATTTCATAAAAAAAATCATCTTTAGCGATGAAGCTCATTTTTGGTTAAATAACTTCGAAAGCACGCAAATGTTGCATTTAGAGTAATGAAAACCCACATGATGTTCTTGAAACACTTTTACATCCACAAAAATTAACGTTTTGTGTGATTTATGGTCTTGAGGTGCAATTGAATCGTACTTTTTTGAAAACGAAAATAGCAATGCACTTACAGAAACAGGATTACTGATTTTTTCTGACATAACAACATGCTATACATCTCATGTCACAATTAATTTATTGATTGATTATTTTATTGATGAGGGCGTGTCGATAACTAGATCATTTGGCGCCCAATTTGAATTTAGATATTATTATTTTGGAATATAGTTTAATTTAGATAGTTTATTAGATTTTTGATTCCGTCATGGTTCGGTCTTAGAATTTGTGATAATGGTCCTCTGGTATTTTTATTTCTTGTCAAGGAAGTCGTTTGATTCCAAAATGTGCTTTATAGACAGAGGGCTATTGCACTTAAGATATACTAAATCGAAAAGTAATAAAATACAAATAATGCATATACCATACCTTAGTTATTTGAATGACAGTTGTTATTTCTTTAGCAATAGCTAGTAGGATATTTCGTACTCCATTCATACTTGTATATCTGTAAATCAACACAGAAATGGAATATTTAAATACTGTTTATTATTCTTAAATGACTTACCTCGCTACAATGTCCGAGTAATATTCTATGAAAAAGTCTAAGGTTACTGTTACACCAACGGAACTACCAGTGCAAACTGCTGAAAAAACAGACGTATAGTCTTGAGATCTAATGCCAGAATCATCAGTTAATGTTTTCTGCAAGTACCTATAAAGAAAATAATATTGATATATTTAATATTTATTTATATAAAAACCACCAAAATTGTAATTATTTCCAAAAGATTATGCAACCTAATATATAGACTCTCTTTTTTATTGTTAAAAGTTGGCAATAATAATTAAATAAATAATATACTAAAAAACTTGGTCAGATCGTCATTTAAACTATGAGTTAAATTATCAAAAAAATCACATGAACATAATCATTTTCGAAAAAAAAACAATAATTCTTAAGTTAGAGAATAAAATGGTTGCAGAATTAGGATAGCCATAGAAACTCTACATCAAAAATAGAATTACTAGCTGGAAGAGCCCATAAGAGACAACAAATAATGGATGATAAAGTGAATCAAGCAAATCCGAATTTAAAAAATGTTGAATTACAAGAAAAAATTATTTGGCCGATTTACATAACGCCAATGACAGACTTAAAGTTAGATAGCAGTTAAAAGTTAATTCATTCTAACAACTATACAATGAAAAGTAAAAAGAGACAAACAAGAAAAGATTAATGAGGATTTGCTCAACTTCACACTAACCACTTTAAACTTTAAATAAAAATTTGATGATGATGTTTATTTGTCTGAGCTCGTCGGCAACAAGGCCATTTGACGCGCCATAATTTGCCTTGGGTGAGAATTAGTTAGTGAGTAATTTTTATATGCCATTGAAAATTCCTATATCTTTTAGGTTGGGCAGGTTGACTGAATCTGGACATAATGAAAGAGAAAGAGTGGCGGGAATGTTATATCTGGAACGGATGTGTGAATAATGATCAGCTTGAAAAATGTATTTGATAGTTAAGGGAGTGTTGCATTGAGGGCAGAGTGGTGGAGGATTATTATGTAACAAGTGTTTGTGTGTAAGATGTGTGTGTCGTATTGACAGCCTGATCCAGACAGTATTTTCTTTGCGGGAGAGAGAAGGGTTGAATGAGGGTGTGAAAACAGTAGACTTAACTTCCCAGAGCTTATTTGGTGAGTCGATCAAATCCCATTGTAATTGAAATTGATTGAGGAAGATGTTATTTATTAATTTAAGAAAATCATCAGGATGGTTGTCTCCAATCACAGGGGTACCAGTAGTTGCAGCCTCCTTGGCGAGAATATCAGCTCTATCATGTCCACTATTTCCTATATGGCCCGGCAACCAGATGAAGGTGATGTCTTTCCCCCTAAGGTGAAGAAGGTATAGTAGATCTCCTATTTGTCTTGAAAACGCATATTTTTGTATTTTGGGTTGGATGGCCTCCAGGGCACTCCGAGAGTCAGATACTATGAGGAACTTACTATCCTCAAGCAAAGAGCAGTTAATAATGATTTGATGGCACTGATAAGATGTTTCCACGTAATGAACAGAAAAAGTTTTAAATTTAAATCTATCAGAATTCGGACCACAAGTAATATAATTTTAAAACTATTAAACAATATTAAAAATTGAAAACAGTAAAATACCCATCTCTTCACAAGAATTGACGCAGAAGTTGGTATACTGGACAAAACTGCACTAAATAATGTTAATATTATTAAAAAAAAGGTTTCTAAACAATAAAACCAACTAAAACAGATAAACAGTACTTACGATTTTAAAATAGTTTCGTTGCTGGTGGAACCAAGAGCTTCTATAACGGTTATTTGTTCACTGGCAAGAGAAGTACTTAAGTAAGTATTCCACAAAAATTCCCAATCAACCGAAATATCTGTACTATGTTTCAACCCATAGCTATACACTAAGGTTCTTAAATTCTTATTTGGCCTAAAAAAACAGTAACAAAATTATAATATTAATGGTCTATTTGTCGTCATGCGACAACTTATAAACTATATAATAAAGAAAGATTACTCAGTATATATCACCACTATACCAAACACTTTATTTTTGCTCTCGATGCGCGTTTCTCTAACCATGCTAGATTCATCAGGATACACGTCAAGCTAATACTAACTACCACAGACCAATTTCAAATGTCTAAGAATGACGGTATTAACAAATATTACTCGTATATTTATGAACGCCCGTTTCGCTAACCATGTTAGCTTCATCAGGAGCGATGATTAACTCTTGATAACGTTAACATGGTTAGCGAAACGCGCGTCGAGTGCAAAAATAAAGTGTTTGATGTAGTGGTGATATGTACTGAGTAGTGTCATTGTGCCAAAGATTCCACATTCCCAACATAGTTAAAATGGAAAGATATTAATAAGCATTAACAAGCATCAATCATGGATTGATATACACATCAAGCTAATAGTAACTACCAGAGCCTAAATTTAAATGTACAAGAAGGAAAGTATTAACAAATATTATTTTAACCAACCTGACTGAAGAATTTTTGTAGATTGCAAAGTTTTCAACAGCGTAAGATATACAATCACTGTTTCCTAGTTTGCAGGCCCAAGTTTGAGCTAGTTCTTGTTTAAGTGTGTAAATGTGGTCGGAATCATTCATAGTACTTAGAGGAACTGACGCAATAAGGGAGGAACAGAGCGTTAAAATATTACTCTAAAAATAAAAATAACATTACAATTATTATACAGTGGGTCCAATAAGAACGCGTAGTCGGTAAATTTTTTTTTTTTTGAGGTTATTGTTAACACCCCCGCAAACAATGCTTTGTGGAAAAAGATTCATTTCTAACCTTATTTATGGTTAAATAATTCATATTATTTATTATAGTAAACTGTTCAAATCAAAAAATGATCCACCAATGGAATTTAAAAAAGACATAAAGAGAAAAGTACTCAACGTCAAATCTGAGGAAATACCAGAAATAACAGAAGAAGAGATTATATCAACCTTGAGGAACATGAAAAACAACAAAGCACCAGGTACAGATGAAGTGATAGTTGAATTAATGAAGGAAGGAGGTGAACTGATTGTACAAACATTGAAAATACCGTTCAATAAATACCTAAGTGAAGGACAAATTCCAGCTAATTGGAATACTTCCTCAACAATATTGCTCTCCAAGAAAGGCGACAAGAAGATATTGGATAATTACCGTCGCAGACCTATAAGTTGTTTACTAGAATCATCATCAATAGGCTAGAAAACAAACTGGAATCGAACCAAACAATTGAACAGGCAGGTTTCAGAAAAAATTTCAGCACCAGTAATCAATTTTTTTTTTTATGTGTCTAGCACACGTGCTACAGGGAAGTCCCTAAAGCGCTACAGGAACGACACATGTGCGGAGAAAGCGATTCACGTTGTTCTTGAATCGCTGTAGATTGTACTCGGTGGGAAACACAGTCCTGGGCAAATTATTCCAAAGGGATGATGTTCTCCATATAAAAGACTGCTTGAAGAGCGTTATACGAGGAGTAACAAGCTGAGCCTCATACGGATGTGAAGAATTAGCGCGACGTGTACTTCTAACATGCACCGCTCTAGGAGGAATTAAGCGGGCCACATCCTTCGAACACTTTCCATGAAAGTATTTGTAGAATAGGCTCAAGTCGCCAACCGTTCTTCGATGTTCCAGCAAATCAAGGCCGTCGGTCAGTTCCGGGTCTCCAATCGGACGAACAGCTCTTCTCTGAATAGAATCCAACAGATGCAGTGTATGTTTGGGAGCGGAGCTCCAGATATGGGAGCAGTATTCCATAGTTGGTCGAATTTGAGCTTTGTAAAGAATTAATAGTTGTTGTGGAGTGTAAAGCTTTCTGGTTCGAAATAATATTTCCAACTCTTGAGAAGCTCTCCTTGCTATGCCTGCAACATGTTCATGCCAGGACATATTTGCTCCCAAACTAACGCCCAACAAATTGAGTGACGATGTTAAAGGAATGGTTACTGTCACCCCAAGATAGGATTTCTTCCAGGTCTTTGTTAAGTTGAATGACTTCCTGCTGTCTGCGGATATTCGTCTGAGTAGCCGATGTCCGAGCGTTCAAAGTGAATGAAAAGATAAGTGTACTGTTATCTGCAAAGCTGTAGATTGGATTCTCGGTCTTTTCCAGCAGATCGTTAATGTAAATGAGAAAGAGAGTACGAGATAGTATGGAGCCTTGGGGTACACCGGCGTTGATAGTGAAGGTGTTAGAAAGAAATCCGTCGACTGCCACTTGTAAAGAACGCTCTTTGAGGAAACATGAGAGCCACAGACAGAACCTTTCAGACATACCATAAGAACGTAGCTTAGCCAACAGCCCATCGTGCCAAACACGGTCGAATGCCTTGGATATGTCAAGAGCAACCGCTCGAGATTCTCCAAAGTGTTCAAGTGCGTTGTTCCAGACATGTGTTACGTAAGTCAGAAGATCTCCTGTTGATCTATTTTTACGAAAGCCATATTGGTGATCGCTAATAATGTTGAATCCTTCAAGATATTTTAGAAGATGCTGATTGATAGCCTTTTCCATGACTTTCGATATTACTGAAAGCAGTGCGATTGCGACTTAACTATCCGAACATTCATTGAGAAAGCGACAGAATATTTAATAATTAATTACCTAATATTTATTGACTATCAAAAGGCATTCGATAGTATTGAAACCTGGGCGGTGGAAAGGTCTCTGAATAATAATAGAATTGACTATACATACACACAGCTAATAAGATCGATATATAATAATACGAAGATGACAATAGAAGCACATGAAAAAAACAAAACCTATACCGGCGAGGACGAGGAGTACGACAGGGAGACCCAATGAGCCCTAAACTGTTTAATGCCGCATTGGAGGATATTTTTACAGATCTTGAGTGGGATAAGGTGGGAATAAAATGGAGAGAGGCTACATCGGTTGAGATTTGCCTACGATGTGGTAATAATATCTAACAATGCAGAAGATATACAAAAGAAGTTAAATGATATTAAGGAATATTCCGGAAAAAGCGGGATTAAAATTAAATAAAAAGAAAACAAAAGCCATGATAAATGACCATAACCCGCAAGACATAAGGATAGACAACGAAAGACTTGATTATGTAGAAGAATGTATGTATGTATGTATGTATGTATGTATATATATATATATATATATATATATATATATATATATATATATATATATATATATATATATATATATATATATCTGGGACAAATGATACAATGCGGTAAACCCAATCAAATCGCAGAAATAGAAAGAATCAGACTGGCCTGGGCAGCTTTTGGTAAACAAAGTTACATCCTCAATAACAAGAAAATTCCTCTAAGACTAAGAAGAAACGTATATAACCAGTGTGTCTTACCAGTTCTCACTTACGCAGCACAAACTTGGACACTGACTAGGAATATAATGGATAGATTGGCCAAAACACAACGAGCAATGGAGCGCCAGATGTTGAATATAAAGATAAACGATAGGATACGGAACGAATATGTTAGGCAAAAAACTAAACTAATAGATGTAAAAGAACATATAGCAAGCCTAAAATTGAGATGGGCTGAACATACAATGCGACAACCGGACAATCGTTGGAATAGGAAGATGCAGGATTGGAGACCCTGGTGGAAAGACGATCTAAAACTTACAGCCGGCCTAGCGTGGATAAGAGAAGCACAGGACCAAGATAAGTGAAGAACAAAAGGGGAGGCCTATGTCCGATAATGGATGTAAAAGAGGCTATGAAGAAGAAGAAAAAGTACATTATCGAATATGAGGGCTGTATACGCTTCGCTGTTTTAAGCTGTATTCTTATGTAATCATTCAAAACGTCGAAGGTAGTCGTTAGCTAGTGGATGCAACGATACTCTCAGTTAAAAAATGTTTATAATCCACCAGAACATGGTTCAAGAGGAAAGGTGTCGGCCAAGGACGAAAAAATGATTATTAACATGATATCCCGAAATCCTCAATTAATTTTGCGCCAAAGAGCCCAAAAACTAAAGCAGAAAAGTTTAGCCATGTCGTATGAAACGATCGCACTCATCTCCGGGTTAACGATTTGAAGTGGAAGAGTACAATCAAGAAATCATTGCTGAGCGAGCGAAAAACACAGAAAAAAACGACTCGCGTGGGTAAAGGAAAACATAGATCAAGACTGAAATGAAGTAACTTTTTTTGGGGTTATGTTATTAACACACGAGCCTAGTCAATTTCCACTAACAAAGCGGTTCAACCCACAGTGAAACACCTTGCGAAAATCCATGTTTGGGGATGTGGACGTCCAGCATTCCTTCCATCTTTTCAAAGGTCTGCCCATAGTTCTTCTCAAAGTTTATTAAGTTTGGCCCTTTTTATCAGTCTGTTGTCGTCCATCCGATCTACGTGTTTATTCCATTGTTTTCTTCTAGTTCTGGTCTATTTGGATATTTCTAGGATCTTACTTAGTTATTTAATGTTATGTGTGTTTTTTAATTCCAAAACGGCACTTACTTTCTGGATATGCCTCGCATCATTGAAGATAAAAAATTTTAATGCATTTTACCAACATCAGAAAAATTTAACATAAAATATAGAACAAAACTATGTTATACACAATCTCTCTAATTTTGTAAGTAAATCTTAGAACGTTGTTAAAATTACTTAAGCTAAGGTCTAATTTAAATAAAAATAAAATTAGTGACAAATACTTTGATAAAACCCATCTAAATGGTCGAAATAATCATGCCAAATTGGCACGATAAAACCTGTGATGCTAAAAATTTGATTAAATTACCGAAATAGCGTTTCCTAGAGTGGAGCTTGCACCAAATCTCTTCAAGATATAATCAAATCCACGAAAAGCAGCATACCACGAGACGTATGAAGTTTCATTTGCTAAAAATTGTGTGACAGTAAAAGCTTGGCTATAGTTAACGTAACCACCTCTTGCCAGATTTAGGACATCATCTGCGATTTGGGCTCGATGGATTTCCGGAATGCTAGAAAAATTTGTTTCTTGCAGAGCCGTAGCAAGACCAGACCAGAGGTCATCATCATAGTTTACCCTGTAGTAACCTAAAATACGGAAATAATTATAGTCCTTGAAAGTAAGAAATAAATAAGTTTTTTTAAAGAGCTGATTGATTGGTCCGTTATTTTGTGACAGTACATTTTAACAGTAAAACTACTACAAATTAGCTTGAATAATGGGCCTAGTAATGGACTCCGATCTGAGATTCACGGGACATAAAAATTTATCTATTAAAAGAGCATTCGCTAACCTTAAATTAATTTTCAATCAACGCGCTCTTCTTACCGAGAATCTTAGAAAGATGTTGTGTGACTCCATTGTTCTATCGCACTTTAACTACTGTGAAGTGATGTACGGGCCCTGCCTTTTAGACCGTGACGCTAAGAGGATCCAACTTATGCAAAATTCGTGCGTGCGTTTTATTGGCGGTATTCGAGGCCGTGAGAGAGGTGCAAAATTGCGTGTCATAAAGTGGTTCAGAATGAATGAAAGACGGGTGCTACACAGTTTGATACTATACAATGGTCTGGAGGGTGGATCTGCGAGTCACGCACTCGCAGATCCACCCTCCAGACCATCCAGAACAAGGCCCTCCGAACCATTGCCAACGCCCCGTGGTTTGTCAGAAATACCCAACTCCATAGGGACCTCCAAATGCCAACCATCCGGGAATTCATCAGCAGCACCCAGCAGAGATTCCTGGACAAAGTCACCCGTCACGTCAACCCCACAATCAGGACCACTTACCGCCCCGCCCCCACGCCAAGCCCACCGACGTCTACTAAGACCCAGCGACCCGATGACCCAGGATTAGCTTAATATTAAGTACTATAAGCTCATGTTAATGAAATATCTTAAGTTGAAATATCTTAAGTATATGTTAGTTCTGTTTTAAAGTACGAGGCATGTTTTTTAAGTAAGTACCGTTTTGGAATTAAAAAAAGACGTGCAAAGATATCGCTATAATTTTATTTTTACATGAAAGCCTGTACCTTAATCTACTTTTCTACATAATTTCCGTGAATATTGAGGCACTTGTCATAACGTGGCACCAGTTTTTGAATACCCTCCTCATAAAATTCTGCCGCCTGACTTGTTAACCACTGTATCACAAATGTTTTGACTTCGTTATCGTCTTGAAGACGCTGACCACCCAGGTGCTTCTTCAAGTGCAGGAACAAATGGTAGTCGCTGGGCGCCAGATCAGGGCTGTATGGAGGATGATCTAGAGTTTCCCATTTAAAAGATTTGATGAGATCTTTGGTCCGATTAGCCACATGTGGACGGGCATTGTCATGCAGCAAAACGATACCCTTAATCAACTTGCCACGTCTTTTGTTCTGGATTGCACGACGCAGATTGTTCAATGTCTCACAATAAGACGCTGCATTGATTGTCTCATTACGAGGCAGAAACTCCACTAGCAATACTCCTTTTCTGTCCCAAAAAACTGTGCACATGATTTTGCGGGCAGAAATTGTTTGCTTAAACTTCACTTTTTTGGGTGATGATGAATGTCGCCATTCCATGGATTGTTGTTTCGATTCTGGTGTGACGTAGGCCACCCATGTTTCGTCACCAGTAACAATTTGGTCTAAAAAAATGTTCACCTTCATTGTGGTACTGCTCAAGGAAAGTCAATGCACTGCCTAAACGTTGGGTTTTGTGCAAATCCGTCAACATTTTTGGAACCCAACGTGAACACAATTTCCGGTAATTCAAGTTCTCGGTCACAATGCGATACAAAAACACTACGAGAATATTGAGGAAAGCAATCGCACAATGATGAAATTGTAAAGCGTCTGTTTTCTCTCACCTTTTCGTCCACTTTCTGCACCAAATCTTCATTAACGACCGAAGGACGCCCACTCCGTTCTTCATCATGCACATTTGTGCGGCCATCTTTAAATGCTCTCACCCATTTTACCATTCCATCACTCATAATGTTTTGTCCGTAAACTTCACAGATCTTACGATGAATATCGATCGGTTTTACGCCTTTAGCACTAAGAAATCGTATAACAGCCCGTACTTCACAATCGGCGGGACTCACGATTGTCGGAGGCATCTTAAACACTCAGTAAACAACGTATACAATGAAGAATCAGACTGTAATGGCGTCAGTGCGTAGACATGAGATGTAGGTTACCAGCGCGCATGCGCGGAACGCCGACCGTATCGCTGCGGCGGCGGAATCGCAAAACGGTACTTACTTAAAAAACATGCCTCATATATTCATGAAATATCTTAAGTTGAAATATCTTAAGTTTGTCAATACCTAGGCTAAGTATTTAGGTCCATACGATGTCAATATCTTAAGATCCAAAATGTATACACGCTTATTCTATCAATGTATATTAGTTATAGTCTAGTTACTAGCTAATTTTGTCAATAAATGAAATGTGAAATGTGACTATACAATAGGATTATTTGTACTAAGTGTCCTGGCTACTTATATAGCAAAATTAAATTTAGGTACGATGCACATAACCTGGATCTAAGGCATAAATTCACCTTGACTCTGACCATGCACTTGACTTCATTGTATGAGCGTTCTTTCAGTTACCAAATAGCTAAATTGAATAATAAAGTGCCTGCTGATCTGAGGGATGCGTCAGGTCACAGGTTTAAAAGAGCAGTATAAACCATTGTTCATAGCTTATGCTGACTCCTTCCTCCGGCAGCTCGTACAATGGTCACCTCAATCTCTAATGTTACATATATAGCAGTAACCATATCCTTAGCCACCCACAGTATTAATATTAACTTCTATCATGATAGTATATTGTGTATTGATTATTATATTTTGTATTTTATATGCAATACTAGTTTCTAAATGTTGCTGTATACAATATGTATTCGCATTTCATGGTTGAGATAGGAAGTGTAACTTCAACTCCGCCAATTGTAATCCTACCATTTAATTACAATAAAGACATTTTATTATTATTATTATAATTACTTATTTACTTAATTTAATTAATATAACAATACAAGATCTATTGAAACTTTTCGAATTTTGCATAACCGGAAACTACTTCTAATTCAATATTCAATTTTTCAAACAACGAGAACGTCTTGTCATGGGTTCTCCACTTAGTCCTTTGCCAGCATAAATTTTTAGGTCAAAACTGGAAAAAAAATTTCTAAAAACTCAACACGAAAAAAATATTCTCTTTTGGTTTAGATATGTGGACGACATCTTAGCATGCTTCCATGGAAATTATTTACTTACTTACTTAACTGTAATAATGTAATAATTATATTGAACTAAATTCTACTTTAAATCATCTGAATAATATACACCCCAACATAAAATTCACGTTGGAAAGGGAAACAGATAATAAAATAATTTCTTAGATATTATAATTTTAAAGAATGGAAATAGATTAGTTTTTTTTTTTGAGGTCTAGCACACGTGCTGCAGGGAAGTCCCTAAAGCGCTGCAGGGAAGTCCCTAAAGCGCTGCAGGAGCGGCATGTGTGCGGAATGAATTCCATATTTTCCGTAAACCAATCGTTTTAGATGTCACCATCCCATCAGACTCAATACACCTTAACTCCCATAAACTGGCAGGTTATAGATCTATAATCCACAAAGCCTTCAATATCCCTCTTAATAAAAATAATTTAAAAAAAGAACTGGACATAATCAAAAATATAGCTATCAATAACGGCTTCCAAACTAATTAATATGCCGTAAACAAAAGTAAATCACGTTCAGCTTAATTTATCTCATAAAAGAATACCAAGAAAGAAAAACACAACCGAAAAAACCTGCTCAAAAATTATCCAATATATTTTTCAGTGCCAAAGATAAGACTAATAAACATAATAAACCAGGAGTTCATAAACTTAAGTGTCAAGAGTGCAATTACTGTTCCGTAGGCCAAACAGAACGGAATTTCAAAATAAGATTCGCAGAACATAATACATCTTATAGGTTAAAAAATGAAAAATCACCCTTTGCTAAGCATTTTTAGAAACTGACCATCCATTTCCTGATATTTACTGTTTATCAATACTACATACAGCACCTAAAGGATCACAGCTTCATTTCTTAGAATCAATAGAAATTTACAGACCCTCAAAGAACCATGATATAAATTTACTCCTTTACCAACGTTTATAACACGTAGGGTGAAAAGTTTTTAGTCTGACACATAAATGTCGCCCTTTTCAAAAAATCCAAATGATTTTTGAGAAGTACCAACCTTCTAACGATACGTGTCACAATTTCATGACATTTCGACGATTAGTTGACAAGTTACAGTGGTTTTAGTGACACTATTTTTGATATTTTCAAAACAACGGAAAAAATCAAACTTCGTGTGTTGATTAAACACTGTTTTTTGATGGGAAAAAATACCGTTTAAACAAAGCAATGGCTTAATAAATGTTACGGGGACGCCCCTGGGAAATCACAAAATTGTTTTGGATAACCGTAAAGTGAAATTGCGTGAGATAGCTGACACCCTAAAGATATCAAAAAAAAACGTGTTTGTCATATTTTGCATGATCATTTGGGCATGAGAAATGGGTATCGCGTTTGCTTACAGAGGACCAAAAACAACAACGTGTTGATGATTCTGAACGCTCTTTGGACCTGTTTAAGCGCAATAAAAACGATTTTTTCATGCGATATCTGACAATGGATGAAATATGGATCCACCACTACACACCGTAATCAAATCGGCGGTCAGCTGAGTGGACAGCAGCCGGTGAAAGCTGCCTGAAGCGACCAAAGACACAACAGTCGGCTGGAAAGGTTTTGGCCTCTGTATTTTGGGATACGCATGGAATAATTTTCATCGACTATGCTGAAAAGGGAAAAACCATCAATAGAGAATATTACATAGTTATTGGTGCGTTTGAAGGCAGAAATCGCAAAGAAACGACCCCAAATGAACAAGGAAAAAGTGCTCTTTCATGAAGACAATGCCCCGTGTCACAAGGCAATGGTTACTATGGCAAAAATTGCATGAATTGAAGTTCGAATTGCTTCCCTATCCACCATATTCTCTAGATTTAGCCCCCAGCGACTATTATCTATTGCAGACCTCAAAAAAAAAGGGTTGCCGGAAAGAGATTTGGCTCCAATGAAGAAGTTATCGCCGAAATTGAGGCCTATTTTGAAGACAGAGACAATTCCTTCTAAAAGAAAGGTATATAAATGTTAGAAAAGTGTTAGATTAATTATATCGCTCTTGAAGGATATTAATGAATAAAGTCGAATTTTGTGGTACCTTTAGAGGAGTAGGTAGTGAATCCTACTATGAATCGAAGGGTCGGCGGTTCGATTCCGCCTTGGACTGCTGGGTGTTTGTGTGTGTCTTTAGATTTAGTTTAGGTTTAAGGAAAAATGTGTATATTTAATAAAGAGAGATGCTGGCTAGTTAGCTTTGTTCCAATGCCATAAAAGAGGTTCGCCTCTTTTTTTTTTAAAAAAAAAAAAAAAGTCGAATTTTGCAAAAAAAATGTTTTTTAAGCAGCTAGACCAAAAACTTTTCAGCCGACGTGTTAGCACCTAAGATACCCACATCCTTTCGTTATATAAAAATAAATACAAAAAAGATCTGTTTTAGTCTTAATTAAACGTTTGAAAATGTACTACGAAAACGCGATAACGCATTTCGTCCCTTAGCTTACAACACCGCTCAAGTCGAAAATTGGCGGTTTTCACATTTTAATGCCTTTAGATGGAGCTGCTCATTGCGCGTCTAACCATTGGTCACATGATATAGATTTCAGCCAATCAGAAGCCGTAATTCGAAAAGTAGTGACAGCGCGCAAGTCGGTTGGCCTCTCAACACCGCACAAGTCGTTAGTCTGTCATACTTTTCTCGTAAAAGTACTTCGCGCTCCGTGATTATTATATTTTTATGTGAGTTTTATCGCTGAAAGGTCTATGCAAGAAGTTTTAATAGAAGATTAAGAGGTAAGCTATATAATAAAGTAATGTTTATTGATTTACGCGTATTAATATAGAAAATGATAATAGAATATCTTCATTTACTTAAGCGGTGTTTACTATCTTTTTTTAACTTAGGCGGTGTTTCAAAATGTATTTCATTTCTTTTAGGAAGCTCAATAATTGAAATACACTATGGATGGAGAAGAAATTGATTCCTGGAGTGATACGAGTTCAGGGGATGAATTGTTATGTGCCCAATTACAAGAAGCAGGACTGATGTCAAAACATAAACGGCGTAAACAAAGTTGCAAAGAAGATAAAAAAAAGAATTAAACTAGGTTAGTAGCATAGGTTTGTTTTGAGGTCCGCATTTATTTTTTTGTTATTTATATTTTTAATGCAATAATTCCTATTCTTTTTTTTAGATTTGAATCAAAAAGATAATACTAGTTCTTCTGATACCAAAGCATGCAATTCTCCTAATAAATACGAAATTATTGCAACACCAGTAAACGAACAAAACTTCGGGGAGTCCATGAAAAGTATTATAAGTAGCCAGGACAATGTAAAAACAATATTTGATCAAAACATAGACTTGGATATTGAAAACATTGACATTAACAATCTACAAGTTATAGAAAAAGTTGGTAATGACTTCTTTGATCTGCAACAGGAACCACCCGAATTCGCTACGGTGGCCTCTGCTACTTCATCGTGTTCTTCAAAAGTGGTCATACTCAGTAATGTTCCATATCACGGTGATTTGTTAAGTCATAAAAAACGACAGAACAAGGCGACAAAAGATCCAAAGAAATATAAACGCAATGTTAATAAAGAATTACGGATGAAAGGTGAACATTATTTAGGATACAGAAGAGATAAAAAAGCAAAGACTAATGAAACATTTAAAGTAAAACAAGACATATTTAAGCCTGCAAGATCCATGAAACCACCGTGCACTTCTGCGTTTTGCAAGAAATCAAAACTCAGATTATGTGACAACATAAACGACCAACAGCGGCAATATTTGTTTGAAAGTTTCTGGAAGAACATGAACTGGGAGCAGCGAAGATCATTTATAACTTCTCACGTTAATAAAGTACCAAAGAAAAACTACAAAAAATCCAGAATCATCCAAAAGAAGTGATAGTCGAACTTACGTTTTGACGATTGATAATGTACGTCACCAAGTCTGTAAAAAAATGTTCTTGGCCACTCTTGGCATTAAAGATTGGTTTGTCAGATATTGGCTGACAAAAACAGACTGTGCCATGCCTCCCGATTTGTCTACTTCAACCAGTAATCGCAGAAATCCAGAGAAAAACTGAAGACCACAAATATGTTGAAAAGTTTTTAGCAGGTCTTCCAAAGATGCCGTCGCATTACTGTCGTGCTAAAACATCAAGAGAATATTTAGAACCAATTTTCTCGAACATGACACAGCTCTGTCACACATATAAAGAGAATTGTGAGTTAGAGGGTAGAGAATGCCTTGACCGTAAATTATTTGACAAATTGTTTTTGAAACTCGATCTGAGCCTATTCCACCCGAAGAAAGATCAATGTGACGTTTGTTGCAGTCATAAAACTGGAAACATTACGGATGAAGAATACGCTCAACATGTTTTGAAGGAAGATCGAGCCAGGAAAGTGAAAGATACTGATAAAGGTATTGCACAGTCCGGAGCTTGTCACGTATTCACACAGGATGTTGAATCGGTAAAATTGGCCCCGTATCTTCAAGCTAGTGCAATTTATTATAAAACTAAATTATGCGTCCATAATTTTACATTATACAATTTAGCAACTAAGGAAGTAATGTGTTATTGGTTCGATGAGTCAAATAGCACGCTTGAAGCCTCTGTTTTTGCTTCATGCTTAGTAGACCATCTAGAGAAGGTTTTGAGCCAGAAATTATTGCCTGTGATTTTATATTCCGATGGCTGTTGTGCTCAAAATCGCAATCTTACCTTAAGCAATGCTTTATTACGTTTAGCGATTGAAAAAAAATATTGTGATTACTCAAAAGTACCTGGAAAAAGGCCATACCCACATGGAATGTGATTCCGTACACAGTGCAATAGAGTGTAAATTAAAAGCTAAAGAAATTTCCCTTCCACAACAATACATGGCTATAACTAAAACTGCTAGGAGTGATCCTATGCCTTACGAAGCTCGTTATTTGGACTATACCTTTTTTACCGACTTTTCGAAAGAATTAATTTATAAATCTATACGGCCTGGTAAAAAAGCTGGTGACCCAGTCGTCACAGATGTACGTATGCTAGAATACAGACCAAAAGGCACAATTTGGTATAAAATTGGTTTTGATAACGAGCTTCAGCCGTTACCACATCGTCCCACGCCAATTAACAGCATTAAACAAATAAATCACCTTCAGAAATTGTATGCAGCTAGAATACCAATTACAAAGCGGAAGTATGAAGATTTGCAAGACCTAAAAAGTGTATTACCATCTAGTTGCCACTCTTTTTATGATGACCTTCCGCACAGCAATCGCTAAAGACTGCAACTAACTATTAGACTAGAGATTTCGAGTATTATTTTTTATTTTTATAATTTTATTACTATTATATCTTGTTTCGTTTGAGTTTATTAAAGACTATGTTTCAAATAAAAAATTGCACTTACGCTCTAAGGGTTCGTGTGTCACCAAATAACTTTAAGCAATTGATCTCAACAATGTGATTCTTAAGATTTAGGTTATAGATACCTTATGTTTTAACGATTGTTAATTATTCTTGAAATATTTCTTAATAAAAACTTTTCTTTGTAAATCATCTATTAATACCTTATTCCCTAACATTTCCGCAAACAACACCGCCTTAAACTAATAAAATATCAGTCAACACAGCTCAAGTCATAAAATAAAAGTTAAAATAAAGTAAATCGTCAAAATAAGTATAAATAATTATTTCTTAACCGTTAACTAGAGTATTTATTAAGTAATAACAGAAAAATTCCACCGATTTTTTAAAATAGGCAGTTTTTTTCGTCTCCTGTAAAGTTGGTAAAAATGACTTATGCGGTATTGTTAGCTAAGGGACGATATGTAAATCTTTACAAAAAAATATATTTACTGTCAGTAATAAAGTAAATAAGTAAGTTTTTTTTATACATTTTATTTAAAGACAGACTTAAAAATTGTTTTTTATATCATTTTTTGGCACATCCATAATTTGAGGAATGCAGATAAATGGTTCCATGCAGATTTTATATTATAATAAACAACGAGGTACCCATTCGTTATCTAGTTAAGTCTATCCATCCCGTGTAGGGTTTGTATTTTCATTCCTTGTTAAAAACATTTCGGAAAAGAAAACTTTCGAGTTCACAACATAACAAAAAAATGATATGAAAAAAGATATTGTGAAAATCACAATATTGATAGTTATTCAAAAGAAAACATTAACTTTGTAACACATCTTCAGACACTAATCTGAAAGACGAGAAAATCATATACAATTCATACTAATTAATTTTTCTAATAATCTGAATTTTATTTTTATGCTGTTTTTAAGGAAAATATTTTGGTTACTATAAATCATAATTATATTAATATATTCTCAGAAGATCTTCAAAAGTGAGATTCGTGGAAAATATTTGTTGAATTGACTACTCTACTTTATTCTTGATCGTGCTAATTTATTGTCGAGAATTTTCCATCACTACAAGAACATAATATCAACTAGTAATACCTGTTTGTTGGTTGTTTATAATAATCCAAGACAAAGTTCCTCCAAGAGCTACCTCTACATCAGCTGTAGGAGTTAACCAAGCTACAGGTTCAGTTTCATCGAAAACTAGAGTATTCAGAGACGTACTTAAGGTGATTGGAACATACCAAGTTACGTTTGACGAGGTTTTGTTATTATAGACAAATCTTTCCTAGAAACCAAAAAAATTGTTTTAGAAATAGTGTTTCAAACTATGAGTATCGCGACATATTTACATTTAGTATATACCTGAGAAATTTTTAAGGTTCCGTCTGATGTACTGACAGTTAGTACTGGATACCCGGGATAATTGATCCAATTGTCCATAATTATACTTAAGTTTGCCACTGGTAAATTGGCGGAACTAGCACTAGCGTTTAATACTTCCCACAAATCATCAGGTTCTACAGATGACAGGGCACTAAAATTTTTATTAATTTGTAGAAAGAAGGCATTTGAATACAGTATCATGCAATCACAGATAATATTGGGATGTTGATTAATTAAGTCTTTTTCATGTTAGGTAGCTTTAGCGTTACATATCTCAGGTGATGTAAGTAGCATCGGATCATACTTAGCGTCAATTTAAAACTGACATTTGACAGAGTAGACTTGCAACAACTGTTGTAATTTGTTTATTTAAATATCATTTAGAGCATCTTGAAGATAAGTGAAATTTCTACAAAAGTTCGCTACATTTTACAACAGGCCTATGAAGACATTTATGCTATTTATGGTCAAGATACGTTACCAGAAAAAAAAAAACAGTCAAAAGATGGTTCAGTTGCTTTGGTTCTGGAAATTTCGATATCAAAGGTGATCTCAACACAGGTGGATAAATGACTTGAAATTTTTGGCAAAAGTTGAGCAAGACCGGCATATAAGTAGCCATAAGATGGCCAAGGAATAAATATCCATCACCAAATAGTTGTAAACCATTTGGAGAAAGCTGGCTACAAAAAGAAGCTTGATGTTTACTCGATCAAATTTCCATCTGAAATTTCTACAGAAACGTAACTAAATCATATCTGAAGCCGTTGACCACTGGCGACAAAAAATGGCTCACGTAATGACAATAATATAGGAAAAACATCGTGGTCGAAAAAGAAGAAGCACCATAAACTATGGCAACTCCCGGAAATGCTATGTGTTTTCTGCAGCCTGTTTAAATGAATAATTCTGTGCTCTACTGGCAAAAATTGACAATATGAAGGAAACGATTAATAATTAAAAAATACATAAAAAAAATTAGACAAAAAAATAAACTTTTTAGACATGATGTTAACTCAAAAAAGACAACAGAATGGTACACCAAACCTATCTGATCGGGACGATACCTTAACTATTACTCTAACCACACAAGGTCCCATAGAAATAGTGTCATCATTGGTTTGACAGACCGAGCATTATACTTAACCTTGCCAGCACTAAGACCAAAAGTAATAAATAAAATAAAAGAAGTTTTAACACAAAACAAATTTTAAAAAAATGAAATAGACAATATAATAAAAAAAAGGACACACAAAATATACACTAACCAATAATAACCGGTTAAGTGCAAGTTGAACTTGCGCAATTAGTGTTCCGTACGTTGATTGCTTTTAAAATAAAAAAAGTTGTTACGGTGATATAAAATGATCAGTGACTTCACAAAACACACCCCAAATGGGTTTTCAACAAAGTTTCTTTCCAGTCTTTACTGAAAAGTGATGACCTTGAAATTTTTGTTTTTTTATATACCAGATAAATTATTAAAGGTAATGTACTCGTGATAATTACTCGTGTTTTCACAAGCTTTCATTTGACACCACACTCGATGACCTACTAAAAAAATTTTTTTTTCACTTCCGATTTCACCCCCCAAAACTAACCGCTTAAGTCAAAATTTGACTTTCAAAACTACACGGCTCTGATGAGGCCATCGATTCCTATATTGTTACCAAATTTCAACTTTCTATGACAAATAGTTTTGGAGAAAATCGGGTGTGACAGACAGACAGGCACCGAAGTGATCTTATAAGTGTTCCCTACGGAACACTAAAAATATCATCAAAAAGATAAAATTCGAAGTCAAAGTAAATACCTACCGTTACCATACACAAGGGGACTCTCCGAAAAACTAAAGAATACTCTGGAGAAATATGGCATTGTGGTCTGCCATAAGACGCATAACAAACTAAAGACACTATACACCAATCTGAAAAGCAAAGTACCAACCATGTACCAATCAAACGTAATATATTCAATACCATGTGCCGACTGCCTAAAGAAATACGTAGGGATGACCAGTCAATGGTTAAAGAACCGCCTAAATGGACACAAATACACTAAAAATGCCCTAACTGCCTTACACAAACACATAACAGAACAAAACCGAAACTTCAATTTTAATGAGGCCAAAATCATAAACAAAGACCACAATTACGAAAAGTGAACCATCAAAGAAATGATCGAAATTAAAAACGAACAGCACGCTGTAAATGATAGCCACATTTATTAAATTAATTTTAAGCTACCATGTATCAAAATAAATAAAAAAGAATTCCGTACAAAATAAAAAACAGTAAAAAACTCTAAAGAAATATTAACAGCAACTCAGATCCAACGCATCGAATAAATAATAGTTTAAAATCCATCAAATGTTCAAGGTGCGTAGGAAATTAATTTTTAAAGATTTTAAAATATAACTAGGTTATGTTACAACTCTTGTCATTGAGTTTTAAATGTAAAGTAAATATTTTAACATGTGTGTGTACAAGGTGGTTTAAAAAATTATGTTTTAGGAATGAAAATGCCCTAAACGTCAGGGCGAGACGCCAAGGTGGTGTTTCTTTTAAACAAACGAACCAACAAGTCCAAAAAATAAAAATGCTAAAAAAATTACTTTGCTTTCGTTTTTTAAAATATGAAAGCAGTTTACCTCCCACTTGTAGCAAAAATATTAAATAAATATTACTTTTTGATGTATTTTATGAAGTGAATTTTCGCTGTGGCAACGTAGCTTGAAAAAGACAGCGCGCGCGGACGCTGGCGTTCTTTCAAATTTTGAATCACATATATCGGACTTTCTTTTAAAAAGATACTAGAATAAACGCGTGACTCACAGGCGCATTTATTTAGTTATCAATACTTAATAATCGGTCAACAAATACTGAATTTTATATCTTCGATAGGAAAGTCAGAGAACAAGTAAATTCTATAATTACCAAAAAATTCAATACACAAAACAAAAAACTTCAAACCCTCATAACAACCAACAAACAGAAAATCCCGACAATAGAGCCAGAAACCAAATACTTCATTGACCATGCTTTTTATAAGAGATTTGTTAATCTTACTAACTCAACATTCACAAAAGAGGAATCAGGACTACTTGAAAAAAGCTTACAGCATAATTTAAAAACCTAAGGATAGCCAAAAATCAAGAGAAATCCTCGGAGTTGAATGTGAATTAGCTTTATCTAATTGGCTTGCTTGGCTATCATTTTAAATACATGATAGCCAACAAGATTAAAAAAGAATTGTTCGAACAACCACAATCAAAACAAGCTAGAGAGCAGAAAACAGCAGTATCGATCAAAACCAAAGCCAAAAAAAACAACATAATATTCACTAGAGCTGTTTCTAGAAAACAATATATATTTAAAACTCTCTCTTTTCTTAGATAAATTTCAAGTATTAAATAATGATCCAAGAAAAGTCTATCAAAAACTAATAAAATCTACTTTGAAAGATCTTACAATTTTCGGAAAAAAGTATTTCAACAATAATAAACCCACAAGCTCCAAAATTATATTCCCTAATTAAATTGCATAAAAAGGATTTCCCTATTAGACCAGTTGTATCTTTTGTTACGGCACCATCAATCAAATTATCACAAAAACTCATCTAGAAAATTCTAGAATTATCTCATTTGATATACAAAACTTATTTCCTAGTATCCCACCGTATGAAGTCATAGAATTAGTAGATAGAGTCTTAATCAAGAATAAAGTAAACGAAATTATTAAAGAGAAATTTTAGACTTACTTACGACGTGCTTGGATCAAAACTATTTTAAATTCAACGATAACTTTTATAAATCTAAAGGTCTAATAATGGGTAATCCTTTAAGCCCTTTACTAGCCGAAATCTTCATGGATCATTTAAAACTAAAAATTCATCAAAACGCGGTAAGCAAAAATATTGTTTACTGGCATAGGTATGCTGATGATATTATTTCCTGTTTCACGGGAACAGATAGACAACTAACAATCTTCCTTAACTTCCTAAATAATTTGCATCCTAACATTAAATTCACCTTAGAATTAAAAACCAATAACTCTATAAATTTCTTAGACATATCTATATCAACAGTGAACAATAAACACGATTTCTCGATTTTTCACAAGCCTTCACATACTGACACAGTTATACACAATAGTTCATCCCACCCTTATACTCACAAAATGGCAGCTTTTAACTCTTTCATACATAGACTGTTACATATTCCTATGACTAAAACTAATTTTAACAACGAATTCAACATAATCAAACAAATAGCAATTAATAATGGTTATAACCCGAGCACTATAGATAATATCTTGAATAAAAAATCGTTTAAACAAGCAATCTCTCTAATTTATCCCACCATTAATGACAAAAAAGGAAAATTTAGCACACTAACATACACAGGGAAAATCACTAGAACAATTTCAAAACACTTAACAAAAAGAAGAATAAAATAGCATTTAAAACCAGTAATACCTTAGGGAATATAATTTTGAATAACAAAACCAAATCTAATAAATCCATAAAATTAGTTTATTTATTAAATTGTGGATCTTGTACAAAAACCTACGTAGAACAAACTGGTAGATCCTTTGAAACTCACATTAAAGAATATAAACATAGTTATTTAAAAAACAAGAACAATTCTCATTACGCAACCCATATAATAAACGAATCCCATAATTTTGATGATACATTCAAAATTCTGCACGTAGAATATAAATCTAAAAAATTAAATATGCTTGAATGTCTTGAAATTAACAAACTGAAAAACTCCAATCTATTATTAAACGGTATCAACAGGTAGACTTAAACCATTCCCCCTTACTTAATCTTTATTAGTTCTCTGAAATAGTACCACAGATTTGCATCTTTAAAATTACTTTGTCAGTAAATAATCTTATGTAATTAAGGATAGTTTTAAGCACTATATAACCAGTATTATCACCAAAAATTTTTCTTTCTAATTCACTTTTGAAGAAGCCATTGTATGGTGAAACAATTGTCAAGTCATTTTAAGTATATTGGAAATTAAAACATAGTGTTGTTTTTATATAATTTTATTATGAATTTCCAACAAGTATCGGCTAACATAATCAAAGATGATATATTTTTAATAAATAATCCAAAGTATCGTTTTAATTAATTAATATACAGCGATTCTAAATAGAAATAACTAACAGGTGATTGTGTACGGCGGGAATCAAGCGAGAAGCTACGTTGCCACATTCATTATACTCTGAAAACCAAATTATTTCACCACTTTCTTTAACATAATGCTCTCTCTGTCTTCTCGAAGAAAAACCTTAATAAAGTTCTTACAAGATATAAGAAACAGTCCTCTCAATTTTGACTTTCAAAGGCTCAATACAATTTCGACAATCTATTACATCGGTCTTTATAAAATACTTATCAATACTTACAATTCATTTAAATATGTATTCAAGCCAGTTTTCCATGCCGTTGTACCTAATATATTTTTAACCATTCTAAATATGCTCCCACCCTTATAATAGGAAATACCATCAAATTTGGCAGATATCTCACTTGATGTTGAAACATCGCTTATTAGTGCTTCGCTAGATGAGGCATCAGTTTCCAAAATACCTTGTAGAACTTTGACAATGAATTGTTTATCCATTTCATATTCCGGGAATAGCTAAAAAGAGAAAAATAAAATGTTATTAATAAAACCCCCTAAGCGGTTTAGAACTAGGAAAATAACACAAGAAGATTAAACTACGATAGACTGAATAACGAGACCAGGGCTGATCGTAAGGTTCTCAAAGCTCTGAAGCCACAGGGAAAAGTTTTAGGCGAAATCCGGCAACGCTGCCGTGTACAATAGTTCCCCCACTCTTGAACCCACCTTGCCCGGCTTCGCTACACCGTGCAGTGTTGGTTCAGTAGCCGTCCGTGATGGAGGTCGCGATCCTCGCTACCGCCAAATGCGAAATTCGTGCAGTAATTCGTTTTTAAACCCGAAAATTGTTTCACCTATAGACATCTATCGACAATTGACGGAAGTGTATGGTGAAAAGTGTATGGCCGTTCAACACCTCCGCAAATGGTACAGGGAGTTTAAAGACGGTCGTACGAACATTCATGATGAAGAACGAAGCGGAAAACCGTCTGTTTCAGACGAGACGATAGAAAAAGTTGAGAGAATATTGCTCGAAGATCGGAGAATCACTATCCGTGAACTCGATCTTCAGGGTTACTGAGGTTTCTTGTACCACAAGTTAAAGAGGTGAATCGCTATCTCAACGGGTTGGCTGCGGAATCTTTTTATACGGGCATACGAAAGCTGGAGCAGCGTCTACACAAATGCTTGGATCGAAATTGCAATTACGTTGAAAAATAGAACGATGTTTAAGCTTTCAAATGATGTATAGGATTTTGAAAATAAACGTTACTGTCTATTTTTAAGAAATAAGGGAACTTTACGATCACCCCTCGTATTTAGAAATAATCACTGAAATTAGATGCGGAAACGTCTACAAAATACGGGCATAGTATTTACTTCGTTATTTTTATAATTTTTACCCAGCGACGTCGTTTAGCATGCCTATGTAAGATAAGGGAAAAAACATTAAATAACAATTATTTGTTTAATTCAACTGTAAAATTTAGCAAAATTGGGTTAACCCTTAAATCCTAAATGTCCTGAAAAATACAATACTTTCACATACTAATGTTGTCATTTAACTAAACCATAAAAATTATAAGAATAATAATCCCAATGGTAATAAAAATAATATCTGAGGTAATGGCTCAGCAATTGAAACATTTTATGGGAGACATTTCCATAAGCAACTATGAGCGAAATACGAGGGCTATTCGGAAAGTAACCCTCATTTGCGCGTAGTTAGAGGATTTTTGAGGGGCGCAGCCATCACTGTACCGACCGATATAGTAGTTCAGTAGCCATACAGCAGCGCTAGAGGGAAGGTCATACCGCTGTTTGTTTGAATGTTTGAAAATGAGCGGTGCAATAGAAAACTCCGCCAAATGTGAACTGCGTGCTCTTATAAGATTTCTATTGGCAAAAAATTTATCAGCAGCAGATATTTATTGTAAGTTGTGTGCTGTATACGTTATGTACAAGTGTTGTAGTGTTGTTCATCAGTGGGTTCGTTTGTTTAAAAGTGGAAGAATAAACACTCACTATGAGAAAAGGAATGGCAGGCCCTCTGTAGTCAGTGATTTTCAAAAAGTTGATGAAAAAGTACGCAAAAGCCGACGATTCACTATCTCAAACCTTTCTAAGGAAATTTTGCAAATTTCTCGGGCTGTTTTGTACGAGAGTGTCACAGAAAAGTTAGGCCATCGAAAGTTCTATGCTCGGTGGGTAGCCAAAGTTCTTTCCGAGAACCACAAAACATAACGAATGGATTCGGTCTTTCTTTCACATTATCACGCAGAATAAGAATTATTTGTAATAAGAATTGTGACTCAGAATGTGACCTGGGTTCAAATCTAAACGCTAAGACATAAAAACAGTCAAAGGTTTGGAGTCACACGGGCTAACCGAATAAACCAAAGAAAGCCAGAAAGGTTATGGTAACTGTTTTCTGGGATGTGAAAGGAATTTTGTTCGGCAAGTTCATGGACGTGGAACCATTATCGTTTCTCAAGTCTATTGTGAAACTTTAAAAAAAAAACTACGAACAAGCGCCATGGGCAGCAACTTCTGGTGTCGTGTTTTGGCACACCGCTAGGTAAACTTAAAATTTGTTGCACCAATTCAAATGGGATATTTTTGGGCTTCCACCTCACAGTCCAAATTTGACTCCCCGCGATTTTCACCTGTCCATGTACATGAAGAAATGACTCGAGCCGAAGCGCTTTCATGACGATAAACAACTACAAGATGCTGTGACAGACTGGCTACTATCCCAGGCACGCCGCCGCCCACCTATATATATATATATATATATATATATATATATATATATATATATATATATATATATATATATATATATATATATATATATATATATATATATATATATATTCAGAATGAAATCAAACAAAATAATAGTTTAAGTTCACTTTATCATACTCATTACATACGTTCTAAAGACTAATTAAATACTATTTAGAACAGATAAGAGCTCTAGCGGAGATAGATATATGGTCGATAATAAAATTTTCCTTACACAACTCCCTCGCTTACTCGGGCAAGCAACGCCTTCAGTTAAAACACTACCATCCATGAAACACGTAACTATAATTTGGAAGGATATTTATGACACTATAAAAAAATAAAAACGGATATTCCCATCCCAGACTGCTTCATAACTTATTGCATATAGGTCGAACACTAGAACGAAGTTAGACAGGCAATCACAAAGGAAGAAATTCCAAATGCCATAAAAGACACAAAAATTTAGCTCGGACCAGATGCCATTAGAAAATTTCCGGTAAAAAAAATTCTCATATTGAACATCTGGCTGAAAGAGGGAAAATCGGTTTGGCGACGGCAAAACAGAACTTATTTTTAAAAAGAACGGCTTAACCAACTTCCATAGACCAGTAACATACAGACTGAACTGATTTTTTTAACACATTAGGGAGCAGCGTAAAGGGAAAAAGCATCTGACGGTTGCAAGGAAGATCTCATTATTTGGACACTAAAACAGATTAAGTTTATAATTGTAAAATATTACAAACAAACTCAAAAATCTAGTAACTTTTTGAACGATTGACAAATTCAACAACCGTGTTGGAAACGTAATTTTTAGATATCATTGTAATTAACACTTACTTCGTGTGTAGCAAAAAACTCAAAATAGTTTGCCAGCCCGCTGTTTAAGAAAACTGTTGACCACCATTTACATGTAACTAAATTACCAAACCACTGGTAGGCCAATTCTTTTGTTATAGCCTGCGTTATGTATTGTTTATTCAAGCTTGAAGTCTCATCGTCATCGTAAAGTAGTTCCCTTTCTCTAAAAAACACAAGATATATAACATAACGAACATTTCTGCTGTAGGTAGTAAGTCGGGGTGGTGACTTACTTCCTAACTTAGCATTAAATAAGTATTTTCGTATTGTAGTGTAGTGCGCAGACACATATGAATAGAAAAATATATTACCTGCCAGTAATCAGACCCCAGTTATCGAGAGACCCAGTTGAGAGGTCTGTAATAGCAACCTGGTCAAGTTTAGTCATATAGGTACTGTAATTAACACTTGTATAAGAATTTAAGCAATCAACAACTTTTGGCGCTACTTCCAAGGCCCAACTTCTTGTACTGGAACTCTCATTTCTTGAACAAACCTATAAAGCAATAAAACATAACATCTAGTAACAACTTCAAGACGAGCAGAAGATAAAAATCGGTCAGTGTAAATATTATTTGGTGGGAGTTTCAAATGATTTTTGTATTATTCCTGTTTACTCTGTGGCAACTAATTAAAGTAATTCTATTGGTTTTTTATTGCTTATCTATTCGTCCGACGAACGTATAACTCTCGTCCCGTGGGGAAGCAGGATAGAATAACTCCCCCACTACGTTCTACCTGTCGTAGAAGGTGACTAAAAGAACAACTTAGATAGTAGATGCCCAGATCCCACTAGGCATCGCCCGGTGTGATACCATCGCATTGGCTTAGGCTGCGTGAAGTTACTTAACGTTTCGTGGTTATGCCGATGTCCTCGGACTGTGGGACCAAATAGCATGATGAGGCATCTAGTTATAAAAAAAACTCCGGAGGTAAAATAGCACCCCGTTCGAATCTCCGGGTGGGGGCTGATTCAGGGGCGTCAACATGCAGAGATCACAACTTTAAAATAGATTTTTGCAACATACGAGGTTTAAACTCAAATATAAATTCACTGTACCAACAACTGCAATCAAATAAACCTCATATACTCGCTCTCTGTGGAACCAAACTCAGTTCATCAACCAGCACAGTCAACTTTCTCTATCCTGGGTACGACTTCTATTCTTGGTTTAGGTGTAACTTTGGAATATATCTTTTTGTCAGAAGCGATCTTTCTTGCCAACGAGACAAAGCTCTAGAGCCCCGAAACTTCGATGTTATGTGGTTAAAAATCAACAAACCAACAAACCACAAGGTTTATCTGCTACCTCTATCGACCACCAAGTGATACTAACTTTAGAACACTTTTCACTTCTCTTGCATCCAAATGCCGATATTACCATCCTGGGCGACCTTAATGTCCACAACATCAACTGGCTTAAGTATTCAAATACTACCGACGAACAAGATCGTGAAGCTGAATCATTCCCAATCAGTTGTGACTTAACTACGCTTATTGACGAACCAACATGGATCCCTAACCCAGACGAAGTTCGCCAGTCTTTTTGATCTGTTTTTAACCACCAATCCAGAGATTTAGACTGTCACCGTAAATCCGCCGTTAGGTTCTTCTGACCACCAATCAGTGACAGAGAAAAAACGGCGCAAGATTTGGTACTACAAATCTGTTAAATGAGAGGAAATCATAGAATATTTTCGAACTTTCCCTTGTTTAGACGTTTCTTTTTTTTATGATCCGACTACCCATCTGCGCTAAGAAGGTTTCCGATGTTATTTTGGCTGGTAAGGACAGTTACATCCCTTTTGGATCAACAAAGAAATATCCTTCCAACGGCAAACCTTGGTTTAACCGAAACTGCAAAGAAGCTGTTGCTTCTAAACATCTTGCCTACTGACAATGGCGTGAAAATCGTAAAGGCATAAACCGTAACACCTTTGTTCGTTCCCGGAACAGATGCAAAGAAATTATCAACGCAACCAAGGAGGTACACAATCAACAAATTTGAAAGAAATTTCTTGCTTGCCCCTACAATTCCAGCTCCTTTTGGTCAGTCGCTAAGGCAGTTAGTCAAACCACCACTCACACGGCCAGATAATTCTATTGCAACAACACCTGTTGAGAAAGCGCACTTGTTGGCTGAACTCTTTGCTTTACATTCTATTGTTAATTTCCAAAGAAGAACACCACCTACTATTTCCACAGTGCCGTCAAGGATGCCCGATATTGTCTTCAGACAGCGTATCATAAAACGTATTTTAATGAAGCTAAACACCAAAAAGACTTCTGGCGCTGTCGGAATACCTGCCATAGTATCTAAAAACTGCGTGAGAGAACTAACACCAGTTTTCTGTAGACTTTTCAGTCTATCCTGCAGAAAAAGAATGTTTCCTTCTTCCTGGAAAAAAATACACTACAGTTCAGCCAATACCCAAAAAAGGCAATAATATCGAAAGTCATGGGAAAGGTTATTAATCAGCATCTTCTAAAATATGTTGAAGAATTCAATATTCTTAGCGACCACCAATATGACTTTTGTAAACATAAATCAACAGGAGATCTTCTAACATGTTTGGAACAACGCAATTGAACACTTTGGCGAATCTCAAGCGGTTGCACTTGATATATTCAAGGCTTTCAACCGTGTTTGGCACGATTGATTGTTGGCTAAGCTACGCTCTTCTGGTATGTCGGAAAAGTTCTGTTTATTGCTCTCATCTTTCCTCAAAGAGCGTCCATTACGAGTGACAGTCGACGGATTTCTTTCTATCAACGCCGGTGTGCTCCAGGGCTCCATACTATCTACTACTCTCTTTCTCATTTACATTAACGATCTGCTGGAAAAGACCAGGAATCCTTTGCAGACGACAGTAAGCTTATCTCTTCATTCACTTTGAACGTTCAAACATCGGTTACTCATACAAATATCCGCAGACTTTTTAACAAAAGACGAAAAATACTGCCCTGCAGGCCGTTTCAGTATAACAATTTCAGAGGAATTGAGACGATTTAGTTAAGAAATCCATCCTGTCCTGATCTAGCGTTTAGCGATTTTTGTTACCTATATTAAATTTTGTCTTGCATCGTAGACGCTGGAAAATGACGACGACTTCAAAAACGGCCTCATTGACTGGTTTGAATGACCGGCGGTAGAGTTTATTGAAGATGGAATGAAAAAGCTAATAAAACACTATTAAAAGTGCGTTGAAGCTGAAAAGGCATAAGTAATAAAGTTTGATTCTTATTTTTCAATTCAAGACTGATGTTGCTTGCTCGTATAAGAAAATTCCTTAATATATCAATAAATATTTGTTTGTTTTTGTTGGTCAGAGCGCATCGACGTCTATTGTCATTTAGCGCCCCTTATTGAATGTGTTTAACTGTTAAATAGATAATTTTTGGTCTTTTAAGTATTTGTGGATTTTTTCCTTGATGGATGAGAATTGATCAATATTCTGTTTGAGAGAGTGTGGGATGGTGTGTTTATTTCTCAGGTGAGGTGAGAGGAGTGATTTGCCTCAAAGATGTGTTTTACCGTCAAGAAGGAATTGCATACCACACACTTCGGTGCTGTTTCTTTTTTTAGGAGATGTAAGTGAGTGTGGTAAACATGGCCTATGGCCAATCTTCTCAGCAAAACATTTTCTGATCTTTTATCATTTGGGTTATGAAGAGGCGAGAATACTTGAGGTTTTATTGAACATAGTTTATTTTCATTATGCTCCAGGTCCCACTCCAGCTGGAATAAGTCTCTTTTTATTGAGCTTAGCATTTTAACATAATCATGACTGTTGTTTTCTCCCGTGAAGGGCGTTCCGTTTGTTACCGCTCGTTTAGCCTCTCTGTCAGCTTTGTTATTACCTTTAATGGTCATGTGACCAGGGATCCACATGAATGAAATTTCAATTCTTCTCGATTTTGCCATATATAAGAGATCCCTGATCTGACTTAAGTAAATACTGTTGTCTTTGTTGGAGATAATGTATTTTAGCGACCTCATGGAATCAGAAGCTATGAGAAGTTTTTTGTCCCTTGGGTTGAGGTAATTGAAGACTTGAGAGCTTCCTTGATGGCAAGTAATTCTGCTGTGAAGATGGAATTATATGGGTGTAGTTTAAGGCATTTGCATTTCTAAATCAACCATAATAATTAGACGATCGATGTCTGCGTTAGCGTATGATTTGTTTATAATTTGTGCCCCATGGTTTGTCTAGGGTAAAGCGAGGAATGAATACCCTATCATTAAAGATTAAGAAAGCTGCTTCCAATTAGTTGAATTTTTAAAATGCATGCAGTATTTATTAAGAGAACCTATAGTAAGCAAAATTTAAATAGTATCTAGTTCACTTTTTACCTTGGTTCTGTACGGTACCTTTTTCACCTGCGTCCTCAAGTAACCAGCCGAAGCGCCGATACTGCCTTGTCCTAGCGTTAAAGTGCATGGTTCTTCACTAGGTGGATTTTAATCTGCTATTGTGTTCGTAAACTCGAACATGGGTCACCATTACTCCGAACTCAAGGAGTTTAACGCACTCCTAAGAGAAAAAACGAGAAGAAAGGAAGACTTGACTGCCAAAAAAGACACCACTATCGATTTTCTGGTCTCCGAAGTAAAGGGGCTTAAACAGTAAACTACGGAGCTGAACGGGAGATTCCTTCAAACAGATTCGAGGAAGTCGAAAACAGCAGGAAAAACAGGAAACACAAATTCGAAAAGATCCAACGGAAAAATTCTCCAAAGAAGTCTAACTTTCTATCTTAAGACACAAATGTATGCCCATGATTAGTTCACTTGATTGTATAATAGGATTTTCCTACCTTTTAGTTAGTCAATAAGCCATTCTAGATTTTAGAAATTTAATTAGTAATGATTTCTTACCTGACAAGGTAGAACACCCTCCATGAGGGTTCCTTCAGTGCAGGTAAAATTCGACACTGTAAAGCCTACTAGATAGGTAGACATTTTTGGTGTAGAATTAAAAACAGCAGTAGTTACGTCAGTGGCGCTAAAACAAACAACTTCATCAATTTCATATGCACTGTCATACCTAGACTTTAAATTCATTCTAATTAACCAAAATATTTAAGTACCTTGAACTAGTACTACTAACATCAGTGTTGGCGAGAACATTTAGTCCAGTTGGATACGTTAAAGAAATGGTGAAATTAGTTTTATAGCTAGGTTCGTCAAAACATGGAAACACTCTTCTAGCGTAGGTAGGTCCCATTTGAGTTGTAGCTAGGTAGTAGGTATTATTGGAACTATCTGTGTAGCTACTTTTGTAAATGCCATACATATCGCTGGTACTGACATTTCCATCTGAAAATGTGACAAAGAACTGTCATTCATTTGTGACAATATCACTAAAAATGTAAACAAATAATAACATAATAGTTATTTTACAGTACTAATACTGTTTCTTATATATAAAATAACCATGTAGTAATTTTTGCTTGTTTCTCAACTAATATTAACGAATTCTAGAAATACTGTAACAATGACTTCTGTGCCAATACACAAATATTTTGAAAAAAAGGTTAACAAATTAAACCGTTGTGAATCGAGGCAGAAATAAGAAAATTGCTTCAAAATATATATAATACTTTTCAGCTTTTCAATCTATATATTTGGACATTTTGTTAACATACTGAACAGAACGTGATCAGAAAATAAATGAGGCAAACACCATCAAATACCTGGACATCCAGTAGGACAAACAGCTCATTTGAAAGGACCAGCTCTGTACTGCCACCATATCCTATTATAAACCGCTCCAATAAGTTGGAAACAAGGACCAAGCTCTTAATTTATAATACCATCGTAAAGGCAGGTCTTACTTACGCCTGCCCCACATGGTGCCAGCTCTCCAAGACAAAGACAGCCTAACTTCAGGCAGTGCAGAACAAGGCCCTGAGGGTGATCACGGGAGCCCCAAAGTCAAGGCACATATGATGAGAGCTCAATTGAAGTTCATGAACAAGGTGTCCCAGCACTCCAACCCAACCATCAAGAACGACTTTCAAACCCCCGCACATGCCCGCCGCCAGTTCCCAAGACCGTCCGACCCCCCTCTCGGATGAAGACGATGGCCCTCCGCACCTACCATGACAGAAGAGTGTTGAACTAGGTTAAGTTAACATACGTCCTAGGTTAAGTTAACACTAAGCACTAGGTTAAGCTAGCATAAGTCCTACGTTAAGATAGCATAAGGCATAGGTTAAGTTAAGATAAGTTAGTCATGTTAAAAAAACCCCATCTCCTAGGTTAAGTTAGAATAGGACCACTAGTTTACCGGGTGTACAAGTATGAAATGCAGATTTTTTTTCTAAAAAAACATGTTAAATTCGGAAGAATAATAAAAAAGTGCTTTTTTCAAAGTATGCTCCATCGCTTGTTATACATTTTTCCCATCTTTCGGGCAATTTGTGAATACCACGCCAGTAAAGATTTTTCCCTTTTGCTGCGAACCATTCATCGAGCCATTTTTTCACATCTTCGTACGAACCAAAGCGCTGCTCATCAAGTGCGTGACCCATCGATGCAAACAAGTGGTAATCGGAAGGAGTCAAGTCTGGTAAGTAAGCGGCATGGGGTAAAACTTCCCAGCTAAGTGCTTCCAACGTGTCGCCAACTGGTTTTGTCGTATGTGATGGAGCATTGTCATGAAGAAAAATGACTTTTGTGTTGCCTCTTTCAGTATTCTGGCCTTTTTTTTTTCAAGCAGCGAACGGTTCAAATCGGTCAATTGTTGTTGGTAACGTTTAGTATTAACCGTTTCCCCAGGTTTTAACAGCTCATAATAGACCACGCCCCTCTGGTCCCACCAAACACAGAGCATCGTCTTCCTGCGGTCGATGTAGATGGTGCGCCTGGGTCTACCCATGATTTTTTGCGCTTGGGATTCTCAAAATAAAACCACTTTTCATGCCCTGTAACTATACGATGCAAAAACGACTTCCTTTTGTACCGAGCGAGCAGAATGTCACACGTGTTTTTGCGCTTTTCCATTTGCCTGTCGTTCAACTGATGTGGTACCCATCTACCGGTCTTCTGAATCTTTCCCATCTCTCGTAGCCGATTGGAAACAGCTTGTTGACTAAAGCCCAATTGCTCGGCGAGTTGTTTCATACTTGTATACCTGGTAAATGCTTAGGTTAAGTTAGAATAAGCAAACACTCGCTACATATAGTAACATCTTTTATAAATAGAAGTAAGAGGCTATGCCATACTTGTAATTCAATAAAGAAAATGGCAAAAAAAAAACATTAGTTTATATACCTTTGTACATCAGATGAAGTAGCAAAGCTACGAAACATGTCATGTGATTGTGAACATCAATAAAGTGAAAATCTAAACACTAAATAGTTTTAAATATAAATTTTCAAAGTGACAACTTCTGCAAACAAAACATTTTTCTTTAATTCATTTACAAATTCCAATATGTTTTCAGTGTTCAGTGTTTCAAAATAACGGTCACGAGATTATACACCACCTAAATATAAATTTGCCAAATCAGTCTAATAATTAACTGAATCTAGTCTACTATGCATAAAATAATAAAACTGTTCGTTAAGTAATTCACAAAATGCTTTATGCAATTTATTAATTTGTTGATGTAAATTACTAATATATTGGTTAGATGTTGACATTATGTTCTTATGTTACAGAATGCACCGAACACTTTGGTCAGTCTATATATATAATCCTTAACTGCCATCCCCTGCTCTTCACATGGGTAGAATTTTGTTGAGGGGAGTCACTTTGTGTATAATGAGAGGAATCCTATATTAATACTCGTATTTAAAATTGATTTATTTTTCTTTGGGAGGAAAAGTTACCCTGTTTGTTAGAAGAAGTCACTCTGTTTCTGAAAGGAGGAGGTATTCCCACAAACTACCTACTTGAATATATCGATATAAAAAAAATGTATTGATATTCATAGTGGGTTCTACTTAATTTTAGACCGCCGAGCATATTTGAAAATTTTCCGTAACACTTAATGTCAGACAAATGACAAAATTTAAATAACACAGAACTTACCAAAAATTAATGTCAAAACGTAGGTCAGGCTAATGTCTAACGAACTTTCCAGAGTAATATTCAGAATGTCAGTAGTGCTATTAACTGACCAATCAGTAACACCGTACGCTACACTATCTGAAGTAAGACTAACTGAGGTTACGTTGAGATAGGTAGCGCTAGCATATAAAACAATTTCGCTCACACTTTCCGATGAAACTGTAAACGTTGCAATCACTGACCCAGTATATGCTGTACCATTTTCTGTTGTAAAGATGTTTTCTGGTAAGGTCAGACTTAAATCATAGCTACTGGGGCTGAAGTAGGTTGGTAAATTGGAGCAATGGGCCGTAGATAGAATTAATAAAATTGCTATTGTGCAAAAGAATCCAAGAGCCATGGCTTAGTTCTGTGGTGTATATCTGTAAAATTAAAGAAATATTATCGTCTTAAGTCCAATTACTTGATAGCAAGAACAGATAATACGTATGTACATAATTTAGATACCAAACTCCTTTGCTTGGCCAATAAAAGACCTGAAAGGATATAAGAGTATCAAAACCTTTAAAAAGCATCCTTAATTACACTGCTCAACACTAGTCATGCCACACGAACTTTGATAGCTAATACTGTTTTAGCTAACTACCCTCATTATTAAACTGCAGTTGTTTTGTTTCAATTCGCCTCAGTTTTCTGGTGATACGGTAATACTTATAACTAGTACTACGGCAATAAAAGCAAAGGAACGTTCGCGAAGAAATAGTCATAAAACTGTGATTTCATCAAAATTTGTGATTTATTAACTGCGTTAACATGTCGAGAAAGTGTAGTAACGATCCTAACTCTTTTTGTTATGTTTGTGGTGAACTGCCTTTCAAAAAACAAAGACGAAATTTCCGAAAACTAGTCTTGGAGAGTTATCACCGGTATTTTGGATTCGCTGTGGCCCATCAAGACAAATCCTGGGCCCCTCATATTTGTTGCATAACGTTTGTGAAGAATTTAACCGATTGGAAGAAAGGGTCCCGTCATATGCCGTTTGCTGTAACCATGATTTGGACCGAACCAAGAGATCACATTTCGGACTGCTATTTTTGTCTTACTAACGTAAATGGTATAAATTTCAATAAAAAACACACAGTTATTTACCCTAATTTACCTTCAGCCATGAGACCAGTCCCTCATAGTGAAAATTTGCCTATACCAGTTGCATCTGCGTCCGTTGAGATTGACGATAAACAATCCTCCACTTCAAGCCAATGTGTTGATGAGGACGATGCCTCTGAGTTTGAAGAAATTCTAACCAAGCCACACTTGATAACTCAAGGAGACCTAAACGATTTGATTCGCGATTTAAATGTCAAAAAAGCAGTCAGAACTATTCGGATCTCGATTAAAAGGATGGAATTTGCTACATCATGAACCTAAAATCAGCTATTTTCGAAATCGTGATCACCACTTCAGATCATACTTTTCTCAAGACTTGGTGTATTGTAATGATATAAATGGGATTATGAAGATTTTGGAAATCGATTTTGATCCCTCCCATTGGCGTTTATTCATTGACTCTTCTAAAACAAGTCTAAAATCAGTGTTACTGAATAACGGAAATATACTTCCTTCTGTACCTCTGGCCCATGCTGCTAATACGAAACAAACTTATGAAAACATGAAGTTATTACTTGAAAAAATCAAGTACAGTACATATTCTTTCAAAATCTGAGGCGATTTAAAAGTTGTTGCCCTATTACTCGGACTTCAGCTGGGTTATACTAAATTCTGCTGCTTTTTATGTGAATTGGACAGTCGAGACAGAACACACCACTATTCATCAAAAAATATGGCCTACGCGTGCATCCTTAATTCCTGGACAACCCCTTGTAGAGCCATCTGAAGTACTTCTTCCTCCATTGCATATCAAATTAGGCCTAATCAAAAATTTTGTAAAGGCATTGGATCGCAATGGGAGTGGATTTTTGTATCTAAAAGAAAAATATCCCCAAAATAAGTGATGCAAAGATAAAAGATGGTATTTTCGTAGGACCTCAAATCAGGGAGTTAATAAAAGATCCGGTATTCGAAGAAAAATTGAGCGATTTACAAAAGCCAGCATGGGAATATTTTAAGAATGTTATTGCAAATTTTTTGGGTAACCATAAGAGTGAGAGCTACAGAGAGTGGGCTAGCGAGCTATTGTTGGCTTATCAAGCATTGGGTTGCAACATGTCACTCAAGATTCATTTTTTAGACTCACACCTGGATTCTTTTCCTCAGAATTTGGGGGCTGTGAGCGATGAGCACGGAGAAAAGGTTCCATCAGGACATTTCTAAGATGGAAAAACGTTGCCAGGGCAAATGGAACCCAAATATGTTGGCAGATTACTGCTGGGCAATCAAAAGGAACCAACCAGGATCTAAATTTGCTAGAAAATCTTAGATCGTAACTTCATAAAAAAACTTATTTACATTTTTGGTTTAGGAGGTCATTGTTTTTTGAAATATTTTAAATTACTTAAGAGAATAAAATTCTTGGCTAACAGATTTTTTTTTAATGTTTGTTTTTACTGCCAGCCACCTATTAAAGTAAAAAATATCATAAAAGTTCATGTGGCACGACAAAGTTACAATTTTGTTTACCAGTGTTATTTTCAACTAATAAATAAAATACAAAAGTATTCCACCTAATGATGTCATAAATATCATTAATAACACAATAAACAAAAACAAAGGCAATCGTTTCATAAAAGAAAATATTTTAGACGCCTTAACTATTACTCTAAATCATTTGTTCCTAACCAGTGGGCCGCGGACCACCAAGATCTGAAATATATTCCGAGAAAGGTTTAAAATTTCAAAGTTTCGTTTGTTTTAAATTACACAGACCAACAAAGAAATATTTGTAAAAACTTTTTAAACCAATACATCTAAGTGTTATATATTTTTAGGTGATGAAACCGTATCTGGTATCAGTTTTTTTGTATCACCCACAGTTCTCTCACAATATGACATCGATTAAATTTCAAAATAGGGAAAATTTGATACATAAAAAATAAAAACTTAAACCGTACTTTTATTTGATTAGGCTAAAATTTTGATCTCTTGTTCTATAATGGAAAACAGATGTTCCAGATTCCAATAAATGTTTTTCTTTCAGCCTAGAACCAAGCAATTCTGTTTTTTCCTTAGTCAAACCCAAATCTCTCACTAAATCATTAAACTCAGCTTGTGTAAACAACTGTGGTTTTAAATTTTCTAGAGAACATTGAAACTCATCATCATCCGGTCGACTTTCATTAAATTCGGGACTGGACTGAGGTGGCTCAGGGACAGGAAGTCCCGGTCCATGTTCTACCGGCCGATTAGCTGAAGTAAACTTAAGAGTTATATCCAGAAACATCAACGCTGCAAAAATAACAATCATTTGAATGATTTTCTTGCTCTCTCTGTAGCATGGGTACTACAAATCTAAAACCTTTTTTTTCTTTCTTATACCATTTCCTAAGATCCTCGACACAAACATAACATACTTTGTGAGAAGCCCAACATTTTTCTTGATTATCGATTTCTACACCAAAATATGCAAAGAATACTTTTTTTACAAAGTCAGTAATGTTTCTTTGATGTTTTTTAACTACAAACTCACCACATATATAACAAAAAGTGTTGGGAGAGTTTTTACAACCACGATTAGCCATACTCTGAGTGTGAATTAAAGCACATGGGTTAAACACTGCAATGCGAGGTTAACTTATATAATAACTGGAAGAGAACAAGCAGCTGTGACATTTATCGGAACTGCCAACCTAATAACATTTGATTTTACTGCCAACCTTATAAAATTCTGATTTTATTGCCGACCTAATAACATTGGAATGATAAAAAATACACTTCTCACATTTTGAATATTAAAATGTGAAAAATTGGTGGGTGATACGACATTTTTATTATTATTTTCGGACTCAGCACACCAAAAAACATAGGAATCAGGTAAAATTATTAAAGAAGTTTTTTCATCGTTGGCTTGTGTTATTAATGCCTTGTTACATGGGCGGTGCAGCGCCGAGCGCCGGTGAGTAGTGGGAGCGCGGGTGGCCGAGGGGAGGGCAAGTGATCAAACATGGCACGAGCCGGTCAGTCAGTCGTACGCTTTCTTTTGTCTTATCAATTTATGACTTAAGCAAAAGAGGTAAGTACACATTTTTCTACGTAAACTCTTTTAATCAAAACTAGGTATTACAAAAGGGAATATAGGCGTGAGTATACCTATGTATGTCTGTAGGTATTACAAAAAGTTCACAACAGTTAGGTACATTTCGTTGACTACCTAATTAGAATATCACATTACATCGCGATATGCAATTAAAAATAAAAACAGTAAAAGTATATTTAATTATTAATATATTATTTATTTATTTTATTATGAAAAATACATTATTTTTACGCTTTTGCTTGTTATGCTTATATTCGATTGTATTTCTGTTTTATTTTCAGAAAATGGCGCCTAAGAGAAAGTACGACAATAATTACATTAAATTAGGATTTACTTCGATAGAAAATAATGGTGAAATAAAACCACAGTGCGTTATATGCGCAACTGTTCTCGCGAACGATGCCCTGAAGCCAGCTGACAAAAAGAGTTAATTACGAAAAACTGCAAAGTAAAATTATGAATCACAATTGGGATTCTGTGTATAGTCCGGATATTAACGTAGGCACGGAAATTTTTATTGCAAAGTGTAGTGGTCTTATAACAAACTGTACCCAGCAAATTAGATTAAGGAAAGTCAATAAAAAGAAGGAATGGGTTACTCTGGGGATCATCACCTCTATTAAAAGAAGGGATAAACTTTAAAAGATGTCTGATAAATGCCCTAATGATGCTGATGATTTAGAAAAATGTCGAAAATATAGAAACATGTTGAGCAGCCTTATTAAAAAATCTAAATATAATTTCTTTAAGAATAAATTAATTACATGCAAAAATGATATAAAAAAAAAACTTGGGAAGTGATCAGACAGGCCACTAATGAAAAAAAAAAATGTAAAGGAATATCTCTAATTAAGGAGGGAAATGAATATATTCGTGATGATCGACAGATTGCTGACATATTTTTGGACTAATTTGGTAGTATTGGCAATGAACTAGCAAGTAAAATAAAAGAGTTTGATTACAAATTTCCTGGCCAACCTATCAGGGACTTTATGTTTCTTAACGAAATATCTGAGGCCGGGTTGACGAATGCCATTGGCTCAATGAAGAATAGGTCCGCTGCTGGTGACGACAATATTTCTCCCAGGATATTAAAAGAGAATCATGAACACCTACTGAAACCTTTATTACATTTAATAAATTCAATGTTTGAAAAAGGTGTTTATCCTGAAATATTAAAAAGAGCTACAATTAAACCGATTTATAAAACGGGGGATAAGACAAGTAAAGAAAATGACAGACCAATTGCTGTAACCAGTTGTATTGCTAGACTGTTTGAAAAATGCGTAAAATTAAGATTGGATACTTTCTTGGACAGAAACAAGGTATTGTCAGATTCCCAGTATGGATTTCGTCCTGGATTGAGTACAGAGGATGCAATAGTCCATGTCACTGAATATGTAATAAATAGCTTTAATGACAGACGTAAAGCGGTGGGTGTGTTTGTGGATCTGGCTCGTTCCTTTGATACTGTGCCTCATTGGATTCTTTTGAAAAAGCTTAAAAATGTTGGGGTTGTTTACAATTTAATAGAGTCTTACTTAACAAAACGAACTCAAACGGTTAATATTAATAGTACCTCGAGTAGGGTGGGCAATGTCGGGATCGGAGTACCGCTGGGCACCGTACTGGACCCCATACTATTCTCACTTTATATAAAATGATCTGTTTGCTGCACTATCAGGTTCAGGTGGCGATGGTGTCTGTTACGCCGATGACACTGTTACTCTGGTTAGGGGTATACCCTGGGAGGAAACGATTCAGAAAGCGGAAAAATGTATACCAATAGTGCGACTATGGATGGACCAGAATCTCTTAACCATGAATGTCAAAAAAACGATTTACGTAGCATTTTCAATGAACAACACGAAAGAATTTGTATTTCGTGATCTTATAGTACATGATTACTTGTGTGTTACTGGTGTGGCAGACTGTCATTGTGACCAAACAATATCAACAAGGGAAAATGTCAAGTATCTAGATGTCTTTATTGACGGAAATTTGAAATATGACTCTCATATACGATATATTACACAAAAAATTCGGAAAACTATATACAAATTTTACCAGCTAAGAGAGTTTCTATCATTTAAGCCCTTAAATAAAAATGACATATCAACCATTGATAGAATCAGTTCTGATGTATGGTTTGAGTATATGGGGAGGTGCCTGCAGTAATGACATTCATGTTTTAAACATAACGCAAAAATACATAATTAAGATATTTATGAACATAGCGGAAGACTCTCATCTGGTCTACTGACTAGAGAGGCGGATCTTTTGTCTGTCAGACAATTATATGTTAGAAGTGTTCTGAAATTCATGAGAAGGTTTGTTTGTTTCTTTTTCGATGAGGGCGCGTCGATAACTTGAATTCAAATATTATTTTGGGGTATGACTTCCTTTAGAAAGGTCATTAGATTTTTGATTCCGTCATGTTTCGGTCTTAGAATTTGCGATAATGGTCCTCTGATGTTATATTTTATTTTGTTGTCAAGAAAGCCGTTAGATTCCAAAGTGTGCTTAATAGTCAGTGGGTTATTGCATTTAGGGCATACTGGATGGGGTTATCCTTTTAATAGGTGAGAATATGTAATATAAACATAACATTTACCTTACGAGATAAATAAGAGAGGAACAGTGGGTTAAAAACCAGAAGTTTCATCTCCCATAGTTTGTTCGTACCCTCTTGCAAGTCCCAATTTAGTTGGAATAGATTTGCTATAGTGGTTCTAAAGTGGTTTGAAAGGTCTTTATTGGAGAAAATGAGTTTTGTGGGGGTTCCAGTGGAAATAGCAGATTTAACATTCAGGTCAGCTGACTCATTTCCTTCTATTGACTTGTGACCCATAGGAATACAAATGATAAACCTCTGTTATGTCCGATCTGAAGGAGATCAATAATATTCAGAACCAGAGGGTAAGAAATTTTATGAGAGGAAATGGCCCGTAGTGAGGACAGGGAGTCCGTAATAAGTATGTATTTCTTACTCGATTTTGAAGTGATTGCCTATCTTAGGGGTTCGTATTGGCATTATGGATTTACTTATATAGTTTATTTAAAATTTTAATTTGTGTCGTAATAGTTCCGCTGAGAATATAGAAGATATTTTGTTAAGTTTAAGTTTCAAGATAAAGTTCTCAGTAATCACCGCAGTACCAACACCAGAGGATGATCTTGCCCCATCCATGTAGATTTGAGATGATGAGAAAAAAGATCATGAGAAGGAGTGGTCGATATAGGCGGCAGGTTATGCATGATGTGGCACCAGACACATTAACAAGGGGGTGTAGCTGTTCCACGAGCGGTATTTACAGGGTGCCAAATACACATTATATATACTGGGCCTAAGCTGTTGAACATATTATTATTTCAGATAAGACTTGTTACCAGTATGCACAGTTTCTGACAAAAGTTACATGCTGGATAAAGACTGACTACCAGCAGATAAATGTTTTGATGCCTATGTTGAGGGGCTAGGGTGAATATTGTTAGTTTGGCTAATAATGAAACTCTAGACAAGCTGCATGCAGCTCATGGAGTTTCCTACATTTGTGATTTTGTGATAATTTGTTGCAATTCTGTAATTTATTGTAATATAATATTGTATTGTATTGTATTGTATGTATATATATATATATATATATATATATATATATATATATATATATATATATATTGATTATTTAAACAAGACAAATTTCTATCTTTTTTACAGTTTGTTTTTTGTATAATTAGGGTATTAATATTTACTGGCTAATAATGAAACTCTAGACAAGCTGCATGCAGCTCATGGAGTTTCCTACATTTGTGATTTTGTGATAATTTGTTGTAATTCTGTAATTTATTGTAATATAATATTGTATTGTGTATATATATATATATATATATATATATATATATATATATATATATATATATATATATATATATTGATTGATTATTTAAACAAGACAAATTTCTATGTCTATTTTATGTTGAAATATTAATAAAAAAAATAGAAATTTGTCTTGTTTAAAATAATCATATATATATATATATATATATATATATATATATATATATATATATATATATATATATATATATATATATATATATATACATATATATATATATATATATATATATATATATATATATATATATATATATATATATATATATATATATATATATATATATATATATATATATATATATATATATATATATATATATATATATATATATATATATATATATATATATATATATATATATATATATATATATATATTGATTATTTAAACAAGACAAATTTCTATTTTTTTTTAATTAATATTTCAACATAAAGTAGACTGTATTCTTTAGTGTGAGGATAATCAAATTTAGTGTATATTATAGAACTGCATGTCTGCAAGGAAAGTAATGCGGAAATCATTTTACCAATTTTTTTCTTTCTAGTGAAAACAGTTAAAACCGTAAGTATTTATTTGAAATCGTCTGATACCTCGAACTTCATACGATATTAAGTTTTATGTAATAAAGGGTTTTTCTTAAATGCGGAAACCGCCCTTCTTGAACAAAATATCCAATCAGGCTCTAAAATATATTCCATACAAAACTGTTTAGGGATCCTCAGTGAACATCTATCAACTTTTCCTGTTGCAGAAACGCATGCTGCGCCGCGTATACTTTACCGATTCCAGAGATCATGTAGCTGCTCTTCTCAATAGATTTCGATGTCCGTTTATAGTTTACAATTTTAAAAACAAACGAAGGTGAATTGATAAGTCTGGCAAATTTCTACGAAATCGCGAGAAATTTTGTTAAGCAGCAAGACTGTTGATAAGCGTAATTCTTGGAACGGTTGTGTTTAAAGTTCCAACCACATACAACGCGAAGTGGTTTATTGGCAGCTATAGTAAGTGATCGGTGTTATACATTTCGTAAAACTGGATAAAACAGAGTATCGTGCAACGATAAAACATTTTTATTTAAGAAAGTGGTCTGCGGCCAAGTTAGAAACTGAACTGAAGGAACTTCATGGGGACTCTGTACCAGCTCTCACGACCATTTGTATGTAAGTACTACATATAAATGACCGTACGAGCCTGCAAGTTCAGGATGCCCAATTGAGATTTCTTCTGAAGAAATGGTCGATGATAACATTCATGGTATCGTGATAGACGATGGTCCCATTAAGCTTCGTAAGATTGCTGAGATGGTAGGCATCTCATATAAATAGGTACATAATATCCTGCATGAAGTTCTAAAAATGAAAATGCTGAGTGCGCAATGTTTGCCGCATTTGTTGACTTCAGACTAAAAAAACGCTTCAATACACTTGAGAGACAAAACAAGGTGAAAATACACCGAAAGACTTGAAACAAATTTTATAGGCGCAAGAAGTGATGGCAACTGCTTTTTGGGACCTACAGGGTATCATCATTATTGATTATTGGGAAAAGGGTAAAACCGGGAGTGGCTCTTATTACGCAACGTTATTGGACCGCTTGCATAACGAGTTGAAGCAGAAGGGACCACATCAATTGTTGCAATATCAAAAGTGTAGGTACGAGCTGGACTTCGAAATAGTTCCCAACCCACCCTATTCTGAATGTCAAAGTGAAGAAATTCAATTAAGCGCGGGTAAACGGCGAGAGTAACTATGACTTTCTTAACAGCCCGACGAAGAATACATCTCGTCCTGTCCAGCACGATGTAGGACTATATCAGCCCATTTCGGCTCAGCTCGTCAGTCAGACGCACGGGGCCCGGATGGGATCAGGATGTCAGTTCGTAACAAGATAATATTGGCCTGTTTAATCGAACAATACCAAATGAATGGAGATTGAACAGGACCATACTGATTCCAAAGCCCGGCTTCGCTAATATCGACACGTGGCGCCCGCTGACCGTCAGCCGGCCTCTTGTTCAACAAGATAATGGCCTCGAGAGCAGAAACTTCCTCTCTGTGTGGAGCAGAGGGGGTTTAGAAGTATCGATGGCACCCTCGCGAACACCATTACGCTTCAAGCCGTTATCAAGGAGAACAGAGCCAGTGCCAGGCCGTTCTCCATCTCGACACTGGACCTGAGGAAGGCTTTCGACACTGTCAGCCATCACAGCGTCATGCGTGCCTTAAGTCGCTATGGGCTTCACAGGAAAGTCATCAATCTCATCTGTAGTAACTATACCAATTGTTCTACTAAAATTAATATCGGCGGTGAGACGACTGGAAATATCCCAATTAACAGGGGCGTCAAACAGGGCGATCCCCTGTCCCCCATTTTATTTAACCTCGTCATGGACGAGGCCATTAGCCGGCTGAGGGCCACCGGAGCTGGTCTGAGCGTTGGCGGCTTGAGGATATGCAGCATGGCATACGCGGACGATCTCATCGTCTTTACCGAGACGAAGGGTGAGATGCAGCGTGCGCTAAGATTACTCGAGCGCGACCTGTCTAAGCGCGGCATGTCATTCAATGCCGCCAAGTGTTGCAACCTGACTTGCTCTTTGCTACCCAGTAAGAGCAAACTATATGTGTCGACCAATTCCACCATTGTCATCAACGGTCGACTCATTAAGCAGGTCAGCGTCTCGGACCAGTTTCGGTACCTCGGTTACAATTACGGCTTTATGGGGGCTAGGGTTTCTGCCCTGGAGGAGCTCCCAGAGCAGTTGCGCAGGATCGCTGGAGCGCCGCTGAAGCCCCAACAAAAGTTGGCCATCATTAAAATGTACCTGATTCCGCGTTACATTTACCTGCTTCAGAACCCAGCTGTGACCCTGAAGACCCTTAGTTCCGTCGATCGACAGATCAGACTAGTTATTAAAAAATCCCTGCACCTGCCGCTGCCAACGACAAATGCGGCCCTGTATACTCCCGCGAGGCAGGGGGGTCTCGGGGTTATGTCTTTTAGGAGCCGTATTCCCGGAATCCTCCTGCGCAGGATTGATGGCCTGCTGGCCCGCGACGACGATACCATACTGGCCTCTACGTTGTCTCTGGGGTATGTGGCAAACCTCAGAGACAAACTTGTCATCTGGTGCCAGGGCTTCGGTACTAAACCGGAGCAGGCTGCGTCGTATTGGGCCAGCAGGTTGAAATCCTCGGCGAGTGGGGGTGGTATTTGGCAGGTGGGTGTTCAGGGTGGCAGCTGGGGTTTAGTGGATAATCCCCCACATTGGTGGAGCGGGGAGGATTTTGTTAGGGCGCTTCAGCTGCGATTCAACGTACTCCCAACAAAAGGAGGCCTGCACAACAGATCGGGAGATACCGCTTGCCGGGCTGGGTGCGCTAGGCGCGAAACTCTGTGTCATGTATTGCAGGCTTGTCCTGCCACGCACCACCAGCGAATAAATAGGCACGATAGAGTCGTCAATAAATTGTACCAAATCGCCAACCAAAGGGGCCTGCAGGCGGAAAAAGAACCCCGCATAAGGGATGCTGCTGGTGCGCTGCACATCCCTGACTTAGTGCTCAAGAGGGACGGCTCGGTGCTAGTTGCCGACGTCGCCATCCATTGGGAGGGCCCAGATACGCTGGCTGTTTCCGGCGGTCGCAAGACTGCGCGGTATTCTGGGCGCTCGTTTTTGGAGGCGATGTCGGCACTGTATCCGGGCTGTTCCATATCTGTAATACCGTTTATCGTCGGGGCGAGGGGTGGGTGGTGCCCCACCAATAACGAGGTGTCCCGCTGGTTATGCTTAACGAGGTCGCAGGTTGACCTTATATCCTCGTACGTGGTGAAGGGTGGATGGTTAATCCATTCTTCATTTAGTACGAGGATATGGGTCGACCATCAACGGTAGACTTGCATATTAGTTCTTTTATTTATTTGTACTGTTTTACACTTCTTTTTTTATTTTTTTTTGACTAGTTGCCCACAATTTATTGTGTGGCAACTAAGATTATACATACACTTTTTGTTTATACACATATTGTTTTTGTACACATTTATTGTCTATTGTCACTTATATTCTCTATTTACTTTCTTGTTCATGTAATGTCGTATACTCTAGATGTAGGTTTACTTGTTTGTTGATTTTCTTTTCTGTTATGTTCCCGTCTCTTTTTTTATAATTTTAAGCCACGGCGGCAAAAAAAAACAAAGCCGTAAATGTCTATTGTTTAATGCTTTTTTTATACAATCTCAATAAAGATATTATTAGCCATTTGACAATACTCTCTTCAAAGCGAATAAAAACCCCCTGGTCCTACGTCCCCACTGGGAAACATAGAGCCTGTAGACCAACGGGCTTCTGTACTTGATGGCGCGCCGGTTCCGCCCCCTTTTTTCTCACCTCCCCCCTCGCCGCCTACTGTGGTGGCCCACCAATCTGACGCGGTAATGGACTATATTAAGTTCCTCCTTCCACTTACTACACTGGATGACGAGGCGCGCGTACCAACGTTGATAGGGTGTGTAGTGTTGATCTTGAGCCTGCTATGAGACGTGCATCCATTACATACTTGTGGAACCACATCGGGTTGCGCGCTCGTTCTAGAGCGATTGTAAGGCCTAATACCAATCGCAGAGAGACGCCTACGTTTGAGAACAGGCGCAAGCGTTATGCTTACGTGCAACGGCTGTACAAATCTCGTCTGGCTGAGGGATTGATCACCGACACCTTATATACAAACGCTGCTCCCTCTTTTTCCGCCGAGGAGACTTTTACGGCCTACAACGACATCTTAGGCTCCGCATCGTGCCCGGACAATGAATATATCACCGATTACGTCGAACATCAGGTCGAATTGTACGCCCCCATTCTAATTGACGAGCTGAAGAATGTTCTTCAGGCTCGTCAATCTAACGCCAGGGGTCCAGACGGCGTTAGACCTCAAGATCTTAGAGGGCTTCCTACAATAAATATTGCACTGCTGTTCAATCTGGTACTATTCTCCTCTTTGGTGCCGGATGAATGGCGAGCAAACAGGACGATTCTTATTCCTAAACCGGGCAGCAATAATGATGATTTAAATACGTGGCGACCTTTGACAATCTCCTCGGCGGGTCTCCGTATTTTTAACAAAATACTGGCGGCTCGATTCTCGAGGCTGCCGCTACATCAAGAGCAACGGGGCTTCAGGTCGGTAGACGGCACGTTGGCTAACACGCTTGCGCTACAGGCAATCGTCAAGGAATGCAGAGATGGCTCAAGACCTTTTTCCATTACCACCCTTGACTTGCGAAAGGCGTTCGATACTGTGAGCCACCACAGTTTGGCGCGGGCGTTATCGAGATTTCGAATTAACCCGAAGATCAGGGACTTGATTTCCGACTTTTATACCGACTGCTCCACGGTAATTGATATCAATGGTGTCTCCACTGGCGTAATACCAATAAGGCGGGGAGTCAAACAGGGCGACCCCCTTTCGCCCATTCTATTCAATATGATTCTGGACGAGACGATCGGCCGCCTCAAAAAGAGCGAGGCCGGTATCATGTTTAACGGTAGCCGATTTGTGTGTCTCGCGTACGCCGATGACTTACTCATCTTTACCAACAATAAACAGGAGACGCAGTGGGCAGTGCGTCTCCTGGAAAAAGATCTGCGGCGCAGAGGCATGGCCCTCAACCCACGGAAGTGCTCCAATATTACCTGCAATTTGCTGCCCAGCAAGTCCAAGTTATATGTTGCCACTAGGGAGTCTATTGTGGTTGAGGGTGGCCTCATCCGCCAACTTAATGTTGATGAGATATTTAAATACCTAGGCTTTAATTATGGTTTTATGGGCGCCTGGGAGTCGTCCGTTGACGAACTACCGGCACAGTTGGAGCGTATTATCGGGGCCCCGCTAAAGCCCCAGCAGAAACTCTCTTTGATTAAACAGTATCTTATACCGCGTTATATTTACGTTCTGCAAAACCCGGCCGTGACACTCAGGTCTCTTAGCTCGGCGGATAGGCTGGCTGGCTGGCTGTGAAACGAGCCCTGCACCTGCCACCTCAAACCCCTAATGCAGCTCTATATGCCCCCCCCCCCCCCGCCAGGGCGGACTGGGCATTTTATCTTTCCGCTGTCGGATCCCGGGAATTCTCCTGTCGCGTCTGGGATCACTGGCAGCGGAACGCTCCAATGAGGCGCTAATATCGGCCTGCTTAACATCTGGCTATGTGTCTTCTCTGACCGAGAAGCTGGGCATATGGTGCCGCACATATGGCGAAAAATCAGCGCAGGTCGCCTCACACTGGGCTTCAAGGTTGGAAACTTCTTTTTCGGGGGGTGGGCTCTGGCAGGTGGGTGCGGGCTCGGGGAGCAGTTGGATTGATCGGCCGCCCCTATACTGGACTGGAGAGGAATACATCAAGAGCCTTCAGCTCCGGTTTAATCTGTTGCCTACGCGGGGCGGGTTGCACAATAGGAGTGGGGAGACGGCCTGCAGGGCAGGATGCGCGCGGCGTGAGACCGTGTATCATGTCCTGCAGGCCTGCCCCATAACCCATTACGAACGGATAAGACGTCACGACACAATAGTGACGAAGCTCGCCTCGTTTGCTCGCGGCAGGGGTCTGGCGGTCGAGGTGGAACCTCGGTTCAGGGATTCGCGGGGGGTATTGTTCAAGCCCGATCTTCTGTTGAAGCGTCGCGACCAGGTGCTGATTGCCGATGTCGCCGTCAATTGGGAGGGTCCGGACGTGCTATCCGTTTCGGCGGAGCACAAGGTGGCTCGGTACTCCGGGCCCGACCTCTTGGCGGCGATCTCGGCTAGGTATCCTGGCTGCACAGTGTCAGTCGCTCCATTTATCTTGGGCGCTCGTGGGGGTTGGTGCTTGGCGAATGGGCGTCTGGTGGAGTTTGTTGGTCTGACACGTTCGCAGACCGACCTGCTAGTGTTCACTGCGCTGAAGGGGGGTGGTTAATCCACTCCTCTTTCTCGTCGCGCGTATGGGCTGACGTCCGAAGATAGGGGTGATTTGTTTTGATCGCGAGGTGGGGGGACTGTGTCGCTGCAGCCTTATTCTTGATTCGCATCGGTGCCTTTTGGTGCCAGCGTGCGGGTTTGTTCAATGTCATCGACGCGTTGCTCTTTTGTTTTTGTCTCGTCATTTATACTTGTATTTCTTTTATTTACATTCTATATTTTATATTTACACTTGCATTTATGTTCCTTCTGTATATTTACATGGGTGTGTGTGTTGGTGTGAATTGTTTTTGTTTGTAAACATGCGTCCTTCTACCGTTCGTGATATTTGTAAAAACGTGTTTGTTATATACTATTTTCCTGTATTTTATCTTTATGACAAACACTGCGATAGGCTCATTGCTAAATCTGCCTGATTGCCTCCTTTAGGGCGTTGTCCTTGTAGAGCTTACTATAAATGAGTGCATGATTTGTCTCCAGTGTGCTCCTCATTTTGACTTAGTTTAGCGTAGTCACTAAGGTATATATCGTTAGCTCTTAGGTAATCTTATGCTATATTAAGTGCTGCCACAAACTGGGTTAATTACATTAATATATATTTTATTTGTAAGCCACGGCGGCAAATTTCATAGCCGTAATGATCTGTAAATTTTACTCAATAAAGATCTGTATAGCCATTTGACAATACTCTCTTCAAAGCGAATAAATCTTTCGCCTTTGAGATTAACTTTCAAAGCGATTATTTCTGACGTTTATTCGCACTCACTCACTCACTCCACGGAGTTTCAGCCTAACCTCCACGTGGTAAAGGCGGTAACGAAGCTTGGCAATTAGTCGCGGATAGGCACTGTTTACGGTGCACCCCGCGCCATAAGCTCCAAGTACGGCTAAGGGCTTAACATCTGTTGCGTGCAACTTTCCCACGTTGCCGCTTCTTACTATTAGACCCAAAGGTGGTCGGCTTTATTGAGCCGATCACGGTTTTAAGAGTTTCTTCGTGTTCTGTTTGATTCATTGTCGTCAGGGTGTTCAGGATCCCTTATCTAGCAGAGCTAGATACTGGTTTTTGCCTTTCTAAAGGCGGTGTATAGGTCGGCTCTTTAGTTTATATTGTCTTTGGCAGACGTTAAGTTGCATTAGTGCCGCTTGCGTCTGCCTTTTGCACAAAAATTTTTTAACACCGCCAAGGAGGTTGCCACCTGGCGGACAGCCGACCAAATAGGCTGCGGCCTGACTTTTTGACCGCGATGGTCAGCGTGTGCGTATGCGGTAAGACCTTCGGCTCCGAGGCGGGCTTGCGGACCCATATTAACAGGGGTAGGTGCCGCGGCCCCGGCCAGGTTGACACGGCGTGTCCCGTGTGCAGTAAGGAATACAAATCATATGCTGGCATGCGCCAGCATATGAAAAGTCCCACCCTGTGGAGTACAACACCGCACTTGAGGACAACTATGAGCGGGTGGGCGAGCCTCGTCAGGTTTCACCTGACAGGCTCATGCTCCAGATGGCTGCAGCGGAGGCCGCTTATAGAGGAAGATTCGTCAATAAACATCTCCAAGAACTCTTCCCTCAGTTAACGATTGATAGGATTAAGTACTTGAGGCGGAAAGCCGAGTACAAACAATACTTTGGGGACGCTAGGCTCGAGCGGGGAGTAGATTTGCTTGAGGAGCGAGAGCTCGCTCAGACCGTTGAGGTTCCCCTTTCACCTCCTGCTGGTGAGTTGTTGATAGTGGATCACGTTCTGCCTCCTGAGGAGAATATTACGATGCCCGAACCGGTTCACGAGGTTGGGGGCCCTCTCTCTGAGGCAAAACGCGTCCTGAGAGATTTTGTAAACAATAATGACAATCTAGACGCCATAGAGTTACGGCTGCTAAATATATGCCAGTTGGCCAACATTCGTTCTCACAAAGAAAATGCCAGATTAGGTATAAGCGATTATGCGGTTTCATTGGTGACTCCGGTCGCCAACATACGCACTAATAATCGCAGTCGTAAAAATCAGCGACGACCACAAAATCCGGCAGCTCATATGAACAGAGCTAACAGGCGCAGCCAGCTATTCAGGAAAGTCCAGCGACTCTATGGTGCAAACAAGAAAGAACTGGCGAAATGCATTATAGAAGATCTGCCTTGGGACGGTGGAGCTTCTGAGAGCGGGCCCTCTGTCGCTGATACCGAGAGTGAGTATAGCGATATATTCGGGTCCCCATCCCTTGAGGACGGGGCGCCCATTGGGGACTATAAAGACTGGACGGACAACAATACTTTCTCCCTAATAACGGAGAAAGAAATTGTGAACACACTTAAGTCTATGCGCTCCAACGCCGCTGGTCCCGATGGTATCAAGCCGTCGATGATCAGGGGCGTTCGAGCGCATAAACTTTTTATTCTTTTCAATGCAATCCTTATATGTGGGGTTATCCCCAACAACTGGAAATCCAGTCGTACTATATTGGTCCCTAAGGGTGGGGACCCGAGTATTATTGGTAACTGGAGACCAATTACAATCTCTAGCGCATTTTTGCGTTTATTCAATAAGATTCTCTACAGAAGACTCAACGTGGCGGACCTGAATAAAAATCAGAGAGGCTTTAGAAGCATTGACGGGGTCCTCCTCAACAACCTGACCTTGCAATCAATAATTAAAAGCCGCAGAGCCAATGGCCTGCCTTACCACGTCCTGTCGCTCGACCTGCGGAAGGCCTTTGACACCGTGTCACATCACTCGGTTGAGAGGGCCTTGCGCAGGCTGAGCGTCCCGGACGTCTATATTGACGTCATTATGGATGGCTATCGGGGTTGCACCACCTCTGTCCACACATTATCTGGCCAAACAAGACAGATTACGGTCAGGAGAGGGGTTAAGCAGGGCGATCCGCTCTCGCCCCTCTTATTCAACATGGTCATTGATGAGCTCATTTGCCAGCTCGAGAGCTCCGATTTGGGCGTTTCTGTGGGTGCCGACGCGGGGCTTGCAGTCATGGGCTATGCCGATGACCTGATCCTGATGTCCGACACCATCAGACGCGCCCAGAAACTCTTAAATAAGGCCCATTTGTTTTTTGGCGAAAGAGGGATGGCGCTAAACCCCGGTAAATGCAACGCGCTTTCCGTAAACTATAATAAAAATACAAAACACCTGTATCAAATTACTAGACCGCTTTTTTATGTTGAGGGGAGCCCTATCAAACAGCTCCAGGCTGATCAGGTATTTAAATACCTAGGCAGGCGATACAATACTTTGGGGCAAACAGCTCCTTCTACTTCCGATGTGGATCTCATTCTCAAACGACTGAGCGTAGCACCGCTGAAATCCCACCAAAAACTGGATATCCTCAAATCTTTCTTAATCCCTAGTTGGATCGATGCTCTGCAAGGGCTTGGCGTCTCACAGGTGCAACTAAAGCACGTAGATCGCGCTATCAGGAATTTTACGCGGAAAACCTTACATCTAAACCGTACTTGCCAGGAGGCATTCCTACATGCCCCCGTAAGGGAGGGAGGCCTAGGCATTCTTATGTTTAAATATTATATTCCCCTCATTATGCGAGGGAGAATTGATAGGTTGAGACGGGAAAATACACAGCTCTCCGCTGCTGTTCTCAATCTGGAGCATTCTAGAAAGCTGGCTGAGAGGCTTAATCGATGGACGGGCGATCTTAGTACTTCGCGGGCGGTTAAGAACCACCTGAGCTCGGCTTTGGAATCGGGGTATTCTGGGAATGGCTTGCGCCAGGGCCGCTGGGGGGGGCCAGCGGGTCCTGGGTTGCTCGGCCACCCAGTTTCTGGTCTGCCGGTGACTTTAACCGTGCCGTCCAGCTGAGGGGCAATCTTCTTCCCACAAGGGGTATTCCATCTAACCCCCCAGGTGAGCGCCTCTGCAGGGCTGGATGTGGCAGGGTCGAGAGTCTCAGTCACGTCTTGCAGAGGTGCCCACTCGGTAAGTGGATGCGAATCAAGAGACACGATTGTGTCCTTGACTCTGTTATTAAATATGCAAAATCAGCAGGCTGGGAAACAGCAAAGGAACCCAGAACCCGTTGTCCCAACGGAATGTTAAGGATCCCCGATATGATCGCCACCAAAGATGGTGACGTATTGGTTGTTGACGTGGGCATTTCCTGGGAGGGCCCCGAGCCGCTAGCAATGCAGGGTCAACATAAAAGAGCATTATATGAAGATCGAATGTTCATCGAGGGGGTCTCCAGACAATATAATATTCCAGCGGAAAAAAAAATTAAATTTTGCCCATTAATCATAGGGGCCAGAGGCACTTGGGACCGATCGGTCACCCTGCCGGTATCGCGTGCCCTCCGACTCTCAAAGTCAGCAGAGAGGGATATGGTCTGTAAGACCGTTTTGGGTGGCATTTTCATACACCGGGCTTTTAACCGAAACTAAGACCTTTATTCTCTATTCCAGTGTCTGGTATCTGACATTTTAATTCTTTTATGTTGTAAAATCGTTCCATTTACCTTACATTTTTGTAATTTTATTCTCTAGACCTTAAATAGTGTAGTATCGTTTTATTTTATACTTTCTTATTTATATTTGTTTTGTTTTGGCATTGTATGTGCTGATGATGGCGGTCTGTGCCGGGCTTTGTCAGCCTGATAATCTTTTGTCCTAACGGTGGGAATCACCACACCGTACTAGCGTGAACACTTGATTGGATGCCCGAGTCTGAAGGCATGATGAAGGGCATTTAGTTAGTAGTTCTTCTCTACTTATTACGCCATACTGATAGCCATTTGACAATACTGGCTTCTACGTTGTCTCTGGGGTATGTGGCAAACCTCAGAGACAAACTTGTCATCTGGTGCCAGGGCTTCGGCACTAAACCGGAGCAGGTTGCGTCGTATTGGGCCAGCAGGCTGGAATCCTCGGCGAGTGGGGGTGGTATTTGGCAGGTGGGTGTTCAGGGTGGCAGCTGGGGTCTAGTGGATAATCCCCACATTGGTGGAGCGGGGAGGATTTTGTCAGGGCGCTTCAGCTGCGCTTCAACGTACTTCCAACAAGAGGAGGCTTACATAACAGATCGGGAGATACCGCCTGCCGGGCTGGGTGCGCTAGGCGCGAGACCTTGTGTCACGTATTGCAGGCTTGTCCTGCCACGCACCACCAGCGCATAAATAGGCATGATAGAGTTGTCAACAAACTCTACCAAATCGCCATCCAAAGGGGCCTGCAGGCGGAAAAAGAACCCCGCATAAGGGATGCTGCTGGCGCACTGCACATCCCCGACTTGGTGCTCAGGAGGGACGGCTCGGTGCTAGTTGCCGACGTCGCCATCCATTGGGAGGGCCCGGATACGCTGGCTGTCTCCGGCGGTCGCAAGACTGCGCGGTATTCCGGGCGCTCATTTTTGGAGGCGATGTCGGCACGGTATCCGGGCTGTTCCGTATCTGTGGTACCGTTTATCATCGGGGCGAGGGGTGGGTGGTGCCCCACCAACAACGAGGTGTCCCGCTGGCTGTGCTTGACGAGATCGCAGGTTGACCTTATGTCCTCGTACGTAGTGAAGGGTGGATGGTTAATCCACTCTTCATTTAGTGCGAGGATATGGGTCGACCACCAACGGTAGACGTGTATTTTAGTTCTTCTTATTTATTTTTACTGTTTTACACTTTTTCTTGACTAGTTGCCCGCAATTTATTGTGCGGCAATTAAGATTATACATATACTTTATATAGTTTATTTATACACTTATTGTTTCTATACATATTTATTGTTTATTGTCATTTACATTTTCAATTTATTCTCTTGTCCTTGTAATGTCTGTATATCCTAGATGTAAGTTTTATTTATTTGTTGATTTTCTTTTTTTTATGTTCCCGTCTTTTTTGTAATTATAAGCCACAGCGGCTAAAATCAATGCTGTAAATGTCTATTGTCTAATGTTTATTATTCAATCTCAATAAAGATATTATTAGCCATTTGACAATTCCTGATGAATGGCGGGTTAACAGAACCGTACTCATCCCAAAGGTGGGTTGTAACAATGCGGATGTCAATACGTGGAGGCCTCTCACCATCTCGTCTATAGGGCTTAGGGTCTTCAATAAGATCTTGGCGGCTCGATTCTCTAGGCTTCCGCTAAACATCGAACAGCGGACACGCCCCAAGGGACCCCCCGAGCCTGAATAACCGACGTCAAAGATACGCCTACGTTCAGAGACTTTACAAAAAAGATCGGGCTATAACAGCGATAATCTGCGGCATCACCAGAATTAACGTACTTCGTGCAAGCAGCACCTATTGTGTTTTACTCCGGTAATATAAGTATAAAAGTGGAAATATAGTGGCGATTTACGTGAAAGTTACAGTGAGTGTGCGTGGAGTGACGGTGTGTGTGTCAGTGTAAATTCCAATACCAACCCTCGAAAATAGGGACACATCCATTCCCCCCGTTTTGAACCGATTCCACCGAAATTAACATACGGACACTAGTTAATTCTCCTAACATCGAAGAATTACATGACAATATTGTGTCTGATTGGGAATTGAAAGGATGAGAGAATGACTCATCAGAACATAACTTATAATCTAACATCTAACACTTAACACAAAGAAAAACACTAGTAAACCTTCCCAATAGCTGGGAGCACCTCGGCGCTGCTCTCGCTGGACACTTTAGTACTGAACACTGGATCATCCCCCTTATACCTGGGAACCTAGTGGAACAAGTCTACTGTGAACCGACAAGTGTTTACTGCCTAACGGTGTATGACACTTTATGTGCGCAGAAGATGTTTTGATTGATCGTCTTCAACGTGCGAGTTTAACGATCTAATTTCTCTGTTTGTATACTAGATCGGACACAACTACGCTTATTTTACAGTTTATTCACAGATTAACATCTTAACTTTATATATTCCTTATCTCTATATTTAAACCAGTGTATGTCATTATTGTCATTTTAACTCAGTTTTAATCCGAATATGTTATTTATGATTTTATTTTAGTGTCCTTTTAACACATTACTGATACTTTCTCCTCCTTTTAACTTGATGTTTAACTTGATTTTTAACTTAATTTTTAATCAAATATGTTATTGCTTACTTGTTTGTTTTGATTTATTTTTTCTTTTTAACCTTTAACACTCATTTTAAACCGGAGTGTCATTACTATTGTATTATTTTAATTTGTTTTTAACCTTTTTTTTATATAATTTGTTCTAACTAAATCTGTCAGGGTTTAATTGTTTTATTTTACTTAATGATTAATTATTCGTTTACAATTGTGCTGCAGAGCGTGTGCTGGTGAGAGCGTTGTACTCTTCTAGAGTGTCTGGTGGCATTGGAAATTCTCATATTGCTATTCTGGATAGCACAGAAACTGTGCTACACAATGCCTCTTTTTGACTGTGCCTGTGGTAAGACCTTCACCTCGGAGGCAAAACTGAAACACCACACTAGATACTATTGCCGGCCCACTGACTTGAACGACGATCAATGCGAGATCTGCGGGCGCGCGTTTAAATCCTACGCCGGGAAGCGTCTCCACCTCAGCAAGGTGCATGCCCAGCAATACAATGAGTTATTGCAGGATGAGGACCGGCGCGTATATCGTAATTGGACAGCCTTGGAGAATCTGCAGTTGGCTCGGGCGGAGATCTCGTTCAGGGGTTACAACGTCAACCAACATTTGAGTAATCTGTTCCGGGACCGAACTCTTGAGCAGATTAAAAGCCATAGGAGGAGCCGTGACTATCAGGCACTTCGGGACAGGGTGAGAGCGGAGCTGGAGGAGGCGGCGATCGACGAGCCTGATATGGACGCTGCGATCGCCGCTGAACTGGCCCCTGCCCAAACCATCGACCACGAGGACCCTCCTCCTGGCCTCCAGGAACCCTTGGTGCTCGAGGCGGGATCTCCGGAACCGGTCTTTTGTTGCGGGTGATCCTGTCGACCTGGCGGAGCGTGACGCCGGCGAACATCGTGCCGCTGACCCCGTGCCGCTCCCCCGACCTGTGCCATTGCCCGACGTGGTGAGGATGTACTTGGAGGAATTACTGCAATCCCCGGAAATAAGCGATCAATGGCGAGAGGCCGTTGGTGTGCTTTTTGACCCACCAAACGAAAATGCTATACAGGAAACCATAGATAACTTATGGAACCTACTAATGGAGACCATAAATCATACGGAAAACAACGATAGGAATGGAAATGTTAACAACAGGCGGCCACCCCGACTAGACAATAGACGTCGTCGGTATGCCCACGCGCAGAATCTGTATAAGAAGGACCGAGCCCGTCTGGCGGAAGGAATTATGAATGATACTCTATTTAAGGCAGCGGCTCCTAGCTTCACAGCGCGGGATGCGTTTGAAGCTTACCTGAACATATTCGGCCGGGAGTCGCCCCCAGACGATGAACGGATCTCCGACCCCGTGGAGCACGAAATTGGGATATACCAACCAATAACCACTGGCGAGCTGAGGAAGATCCTTCAGGCCCGCCAATCCGAGGCCGTGGGTCCTGACGGACTGAGGGTCTCGGCGTTCCGCAGAACCAACATCGGACACCTCGCCCTCCTCTACAACTCGGTATTATTCTCCTCCACTATGCCGGGTTGTTGGAGGGCCAATCGTACAATTCTCGTGCTCAAGCCGGGTGGTAGCGGAGAGGACGTCAACACGTGGAGACCACTAACAATCTCCTCCATAGGTCTGCGAATTCTGAACAAAGTTTTAGCCGCGCGTTTTTCAAGTTTACCCCTTCACAGTGAGCAACGCGGCTTCAGGAGTGTCGACGGGACCTTAGCAAACACCATCACGCTGCAGGCCGTCATAAAGGAATGTAGGAGGAGGGCTATGCCTTTCTCCATCACCACCCTCGATCTGCGCAAGGCATTCGATACGGTGGGACATAATAGCATTCTGCGTGCCTTGCGCCGTTTTAGTGTACATCCGTAAATCGTGAACTTGGTGGCAGATAATTAGAAGGAATGCTACACCACGATAAATGTGAATGGCTCCATCACGGAGAGGATCCCCATAAACAGGGGCGTCAAGCAGGGGGACCCCCTTTCCCCTGTTTTATTCAACATGGTACTAGACGAAGCCATCGCAAGGCAGAGGACACTGGGGGCGGGACTAAAATTAAACAACGAAAGGCTGGTATGCCTCGCCTACGCTGACGACCTCCTGCTGTTTGCCGAGGGTCGTCATGAAATGCAGACGATGCTGAAGTGGATGGCGGGGGATCTGCAGCGTAGGGGCATGACGATTAACCCCAGCAAATGCACTAACTTGACATGCAAACTTCTGCCTAACAAATCAAAGTTATACGTCGCCACACGTAACGTCTTGGTGGTGGACGGTGGCGTGGAGCAGTTCAAGTATCTGGGGTACGTTTATGGCTTTATGGGCGCGAGGATGTCCTCCCTCGACGGTCTGCACAGCGAGCTCGGCAGGGTCGCGGCGGCGCCGCTTAAGCCACAGCAAAAGCTCAGCATAATCAAAACCTTTTTAAGTCCTAGATATATCTACGTGATGCAGAATCCGGCAGTGACATTAAGAGCGCTGAGCGCCGCGGACAGGGTGGTCCGACTTACTATCAAAAAGATACTACACCTGCCAAAACAGACTCCAAACGCTGTTTTATATACTCCAACTGGACAGGGGGGTATAGGACTTTTCTCATTTCGCTGCCGGGTCCCGGGGATTATTCTCCGACGCCTCGGAAATCTGGCCGCGAGAAACAGTAACGACCGGACATTGATGGACACGATCTCCCTGGAGTACGTCGAAAACCTCAAAACGAAATTAAATCTATGGTGTCGAACCTACGGCGCCACCCCTGATGCCGTCAACGGCTACTGGTCCTCCGATTGGAGTCCTCCCCCTCCGGAGGAGGCATTTGGCAGGTGGGCGCAAAGGGTGGGGGGTCCAACTGGATCGATTTTCCCCCGCATTATTGGAACGGAGAAGACTACGTTAAGGCCCTCCAACTCAGATTCAACATTCTACCCACTAAGGGGGGTATACATAATCGAGGAGGGGACGTGATGTGCAGGGCGGGCTGCGGACGGCGGGAGACGGTGTGTCACGTCCTCCAGGCGTGCCCCGCGACGCATTACGAAAGAATAAAAAGGCATGATAGGATCGTTTGAAAGCTGGCGACCTATGCTAGGGAGAAAAATATAAACATTGAAATCGAGCCGCGCATCCGCGATACTGAGGGGCAACTACACAAACCAGACCTCATTATGACTAAAAACAACAACGTCCTGGTATGTGACATCGCCGTACACTGGGAAGGACCAGATATACTGTCTGTGTCGGCTGGCCATAAAGTGGCCAGATATTCTGGGCCCTCCTTTCTCGGAGCGCTAGCGGCTAGATTCCCTGAACACAACGTAATAATAGCCCCCCTCGTGATCGGAGCGCGTGGTGGTTGGTGCCTGTCGAGCGGAGCGGGTGGCCGGGTTTGTCGGGCTTAGTCGACCGCAGATCGATGCGCTTATATTCAGTCAGTATTAAAAGGAGGCTGGCTTATACACTCGGCATTTTCTGCGAGAGTGTGGGCTCCTCACTAGCCACACCTTTGTGGGGTGCGTGGACGACACGAGCTTAATGTTAGTCTAACGAAACAATGTTTGTTCGTTTATCATGTTATTTATGTTATTTATATTTTTTTTTATATTTGGATTTATATATATGTTTGTACACCGTTCTGTTTTTTATACATTTATATACATTTAAGCGTTGTGTTCACCTCTTTTTTATTTTATTTATACACTAAATTGCTCGTTCATGTCCACGTCCATTTACAACATAAAATCTTCTTTTTTTTCTCTTTACAACTCTGTTATAGTAACTTATTTTTGTAATGGTTTATATTTATACAGTGTATTGACAATGACTGTGTGAGTGGACTTGGTGGTGGGGGGGAAGACCACAGACATTAATATAAACTTAAGTCTAGATATTTTGATAATGTAATAGCCACGGCGGCTAACTACCGTAAGCCGAAATCATCTCAATTGTATGACAATGTAGTAAATAAAGATGTTTCTAGCCATTTGACGCGAGAACTGCGGGCGCGCGTTTAAATCCTACGCCGGGAAGCGTCGAATGACCGGGAAAGGCAGGACAGACACGCCCCAAGGGACCCCCCCCCGAGCCTGAATAACCGACGTCAAAGATACGCCTACGTTCAGAGACTTTACAAAAAAGATCGGGCTATAACAGCGATAATCTGCGGCATCACCAGAATTATCGCTGTAGGCCGGCGGACCAGGGTGATGATGTGTGCGCCATCTGTGGGCGCTCGTTTCGTTCATATGCGGGCATGCGACAACACATGCGAAAGGCGCACCCCCGCGAATATAACGAACAGCTACAGGACGAGGATAGGAGGGTCCATCGGCCATGGGCGGCCCTTGAAAATCTTGAGCTCGCGCGAGCGGAAATCTCATACACTGGATACACTGTGGCAAAGTATTCACAACTGATGCTAAATTAAAGCATCATTCTAGATATTATTGCCGCCCGACGGACCTTAATGACGACCGGTACGAGGTCTGCGGTCGCATATTTAAATCGTACGCTGGCAAAAGACAACACTTAAAAAAGGCTCATGCCCAACATTACAATAATAAACTGCAGGAGGAAGATAAAAGGAGATATAAAAAATTGGTCAGCCCTTGAAAATCTACAACTGGCGAGGGCTGAGATAACTTATAAAGGCTTCACAACATTAACCAACATTTGGCTAACCTCTTTAACGAGAGAACATTAGAACAAATTAAAAGCCATCGGAGGAGTCGAGAGTACCAGGACTTAAGGGACCGAATCAAGGCAGAGTTGGAAGAGGCGGCGATTGATGAGCCCGATATGGAAGCATCAATCGCCGCTGAACTCAACCCTGTCAACGTGATTAATGCAAACGACCCTCCATTGGACCTCGACGAACCAGTTTTACTTGAGGCTGGTCCCGTAGACCAAATGTCTGATTCTCCAACTCCTGCTGTTCATGATGAGCTGGTAACTCCCGATATTCAAGTCGGTGCCAATACTACGCGTCCCCGCCCTGCACCGCCGGATACGGTGCGCACATACATTGAGGAGCTGCTGCTGTCTGACGCTATCGACGAACTATGGAGGGAAAACGTGAACGTTCTACTTAACCAGACAAACGACAATTCCATCAAAGGCGCGATTAACAGTATGTGGAACTTACTTACATCAACTATTAACAATACGGGACGGACAAACAATAACTCTAAGAGGAAAAATAATCCACCGGTCATTAACACTCGACGTCAGCGATATGCTTACGTACAAAATTTATACAAAAAAGACAGATCGCGCCTTGCTGAAGGACTAATGACTGATACGCTTTACAATACGACTACACCAAGTTTTACGGCGCGCGAGGCAGCCTACGATGGCATCTTTGGCGCTGAGTCGCCACCGGATGAAGAATATATTTCCGACCCGGTGAACCACAGTGTCGTCCTGTACTCGCCAATTCTCATTGATGACCTGAGGAAAATTCTCCAGGTTCGTCAGTCCGACGCCATGGGTCCCGACGGACTCACGGTGTCCGCATTACGAAAGATTCCAACTCATTTGTTGGCCCTCATGTACAATTCGGTGCTTTACTCTGCCACTATACCGGATTGTTGGAGGGCCAACAGGACGATACTGATTCCCAAGCCGGGTGGGAGCAGCGAGGATATAAACACATGGAGACCTCTGACCATTTCATCTATTGGTCTCAGAATATTTAACAAGATATTAGCCTCTAGATTCTCGCTGCTCCCTCTCCACAACGAACAACGTGGTTTCCGGAGTATTGACGGCACATTGGCTAATACTTTAACTCTCCAAGCCGTCATTAAAACCTGTAAAAAACATGCCCACCCCTTCTCCATCACAACATTAGACCTAAGGAAGGTTTTCGACACTGTGGGTCATCGCAGTATAATACGGGCGCTGCGCCGGTTTAATGTACATTCTAAAATAATTGACCTGATCGCTGACAATTACCCGGACTGCTACACTACTATAAATATTAACGGGACTGACACAGACAAAATCCCCATAAATAGAGGAGTAAAACAAGGAGACCCCCTGTCACCACTATTATTCAATCTCGTCATGGACGAGGCCGTCGGCCGCCAGTGGAAACTGGGAGCAGGTATCAAAATAAACAACGCCAATATAATTTGCCTAGCCTACGCTGATGATCTCCTGTTGTTCGCGGAAAACAGGGGCGATATGCAGACCATGCTGAAGTGGATGGCGGGAGATCTTCAGCGTAGGGGCATGTCTCTAAACCCAAGTAAATGTACAAACATCACATGTAACCTGATACCAAACAAATCCAAGCTTTACGTGGCAACACGCAACGCTCTGGCTGTTGACGGCAGTCTTATTAAACAAATCACAATTGACGAGCAATTTAAATATCTTGGGTTTAACTATGGTTTTATGGGGGCAAGGGTCTCTTCCCTCGATCACTTAAACACAGAACTCGACAGAATAACAGCTGCTCCTCTGAAACCGCAACAAAAGTTAGCCTTGATCAAAACATATTTGATACCCCGCTACATATACGTATTGCAGAATCCGGCTATAACGCTGCGTCAGCTGAGCTCGGCTGACAGATTAGTCAGATTAACCATTAAAAGAGCACTTCACCTGCCCAAATCTATTCCGAATGCCACTTTATACACCCCATCGAAGCAGGGGGTTTAGGTCTCTTCTCTTTTCGTTGCCGGGTCCCGGGGATACTTCTCCAACGTCTTGGGAACCTGGTGGCGAGGAACGCTGACGACCAGTCTCTAATGGCAACTATTTCGTCAGAATATGTTGCCACACTTAACGACAAACTCAACATCTGGTGTCGAACCTACGGATTAACATCCGATGCCGTAGCAAATTACTGGTCGTCCAGGCTTGAGTCCTCCCCCTGTGGAGGTGGTTTATGGCAAGTGGGCACAAAGGGCGCAGGCTCGAACTGGGTCGACTCCCCCCCACAATATTGGAATGGTGAAGACTATATCAAAGCTATACAACTCCGATTCAATATTTTACCAGGGGAGGTCTTCACAATCGTGGGGGCGACGTGCTATGCCGGGCGGGGTGCCATAGACGCGAGACAGTCTGCCACATTCTACAGGCATGCCCCGCGACTCATTACGACAGGATTAAAAGGCACGATAGAATCGTGAAAAAGCTCGCCGATTATGCCAGGGACGGGGGGGGTGACTGTGGAAGTCGAGCCGAGGGTGCGCGACACCGGTGGCTTTCTACATAAGCCCGATTTAATATTGATCAGGGGTAACACTATTTTGATCACCGATGTCGCGGTCCATTGGGAGGGCCCGGATGTGCTGGCCGTCTCTGCTCAACACAAGGTGGCGAGATACTCCGGGCACGCCTTCTTGACCGCGGTATCGGCTCGCTATCCCAATTCCACGGTCACCATATGTCCTTTCGTGCTGGGGGCGCGGGGGGCTGGTGTTCAACCAATAACGTTGTGGTAGATTTCATTGGAATTGGGCGACCGCGGGTTGATGCGCTGGTGTCATCTGCTTTGAAGGAGGGGTGGCTAACGCACTCTGCTTTCTCAACTAGGGTTTGGGCGGCACACTGACGGGCTCCGGCATACACGGGCAGTACGATCTTTATTTACAAAGTATTTGTTGGTATATCTGTCTTTTCTTTTTTTTTTTAGTGTCAATATGGATGGGTTTTTTTTACATTGTTAGTGATATCTGACCAATTGTTATTTATCTCTACTGTAACTTATGGTTTTTTTTTCTTTTTTAATTAATTTATGTAATACTGTGTTTTTGTCCTTTTACAATATATGTTTTACAATTTCATATTTTATACCTTTTACTGTTTTAACTCTCTGCCCGTGTTGCCGTCCCTTTTTATCTTAACTCATTTGTATATTATATTTTACCTTTTAAATTATTTATATAGTCAGTTTTATCTCTATTTTAACTATATAACATATATTATACATTTTATTTTTATTCATACTCTGTTTATACGTCAGTGTTTTCCTTTTTTTTTTAATTTATATACTTATGTGTTTATAATAGTGAATATCTAGTCATATAACATTAACTTCCACAAACACTAGAATTAAGATTACTTGATTGTAAGCCACGGCGGCAAACACTATAGCCGGAATGATCATATAATGTATTTATATATTATATAACTGAATAAAGATCTTTAATAGCCATTTGACGCGAGAACTGCGGGCGCGCGTTTAAATCCTACGCCGGGAAGCGTCGAATGACCGGGAAAGGCAGGACAGACACGCCCCAAGGGACCCCCCGAGCCTGAATAACCGACGTCAAAGATACGCCTACGTTCAGAGACTTTACAAAAAAGATCGGACTATAACAGCGATAATCTGCGGCATCACCAGAATTATCGCTGTAGGCCGGCGGACCAGGGTGACGATGTGTGCGCCATCTGTGGGCGCTCGTTTCGTTCATATGCAGGCATGCGACAACACATGCGAAAGGCCCACCCCCGCGAATATAACGAACGGTTACAGGACGAGGATAGGAGGGTCCATCGGCCATGGGCGGCCCTTGAAAATCTTGAGCTCGCGCGAGCGGAAATCTCATACACTGGATATAATATAAACCAACACTTACTGACCCTGTTCCCGGATCGGTCGCTTGACAGTATTAAAAGTCATAGACGTACTCTCGAATATAAAATGCTGAGGGACAGGGTCAGAGCCGAGCTTGAGGAGGCGGTGGAGGACGGTCATGATGCCGACGAGGCTTTGGCCGCTGTGTTAACACCTAATATTACTGTAAACTTGGAGGATCCCCCCAACGTCGATACCGGCCCTGAACTATTTACTGCGGGACCTTCTGATGAACCTCTGGATCCGGGCGCTGCCCCTGGGCTAGTCTCCGCGGTGAACGAGACAGAAGTCCCTATGGGCTTGAACGACGCGCCCCCCTCCCCTTCGCCTCCTTCCTCACCACTACCGGTGCCTCTTCTGCCCGAGACTGACCCCGTGAGGGAATATATTGAGCACCTTTTGTCCGTGACAGCTCTCGACCCCACCTATCTTGACTACATCAACAGACTATTGGAACCGGCGGTCACCTGCGAGGAGCAGCGAGAAGCTCTGACGCGCCTGTGGCAGCTTACTGTCGCACGCGGCAACACTGGCACCAACATGCCCCGATCTACTGCCCGCAGAGTCGCGCCCGCGCCGAGGAACCGCCGCCAGCGCTATGCTTTTGCACAGCGGCTCTATAAAGCCGATAGGGCCAGACTTGCCGAGGGTCTTATATCGGGATCCCTTTATACCAATACCGCGCCCACTTTTACGGCTGAGGAGGCCTTCACGGCATACAACGCCATATTGGGCACTGAATCACCCGTCGATAATGAGGACATCACGGATCGAGTCCAACACAACATCAAGTTATATGAGCCCATCTTCATTGAGGAGCTTAAGTCTGTACTCAATGCTCGTCAGTCAAATGCCAGGGGCCCGGATGGCCTCAGACATACGGACATTAAGATGGTGCCGATCACAATTCTGGCCCTGCTATTCAACTTAATACTTTTCTCTGCTACAATTCCTGATGAATGGCGGGTTAATAGGACGGTACTCATCCCTAAGGCGGGATGTGACAATGCGGATGTCAATACATGGAGGCCTCTCACCATCTCGTCCATAGGGCTTAGGGTCTTCAATAAGATCCTGGCGGCTCGATTTTCTAGGCTTCCGCTTAACATCGAACAGCGGGGCTTCCGGTCGATGGACGGAACGCTTGCGAATACGCTTACCCTCCAGTCCATCATTAAGGACTGCCGTGCCGGGGCCAAGCCCTTTTCCATAACGACCCTAGATCTTCGTAAAGCTTTTGATACGGTTGGCCACGGCAGTCTGTTGCGAGCGCTTGACCGGTTCTCGGTTGATCCGAAGATCAGGAGGCTTATTGCCGATAACTATAACAACTGCATAACCACGATCGATGTCAATGGGGTCCGAACGCGGGGCATCCCTATCAACCGGGGTGTGAAGCAGGGCGATCCCTTGTCGCCCGTGCTTTTCAACATGGTCGTGGACGAGGCTATCGCCTTGCTCAAAAAGAGCGGTGCCGGACTCACCGTTGGCGACTGTCGACACACTTGTCTTGCCTATGCGGATGATCTGTTGTTGTTCGCGCATAGTAAGCAGGAGATGCAGATCGCCGTGCGACTCCTGGAACGTAATTTGCGGCGAAGAGGCATGACGCTTAACCCTCTTAAGTGCGCCAATATTACATGCAATCTTTTGCCTAGCAGATCCAAACTTTACCTGGCAACGAGGGGGTCTATCGTCGTCGACGGTGGCCTTATTAGGCAGCTCAACGTTGAAGAGCAGTTCAAGTACCTGGGGTTTAATTACGGATTCATGGGTGCCAGGGAATCGTCCGTCGATGGCCTCTCCGCTGAACTGGGGCGTGTCGTCGGGGCTCCGCTAAAACCTCAGCAAAAGCTGTGTATTATTAAACAGTTCCTTATTCCCAGATACACATACTTACTGCAAAACCCCTCCATTACGTTAAAAACATTGAGTTCTATCGATAGACAGATCAGAATTGCTGTCAAAAAGGCTCTCCACTTGCCGCAGCAAACCCCTAATTGTGTTTTATATGCCCCCCCCAAACAGGGAGGTTTGGGCATCATGTCATACCGCTGCCGGATTCCGGGCATTCTCTCCAATCGCATGGAGTCCTTGGCGGCGGCATATGCGGACGATGCGCTTATTTCTTCATTAGCGGCCTCTGATTATTTTGTTACTCTGTACGGCAAACTGACAACCTGGTGCCGAACTTATGGCCAAAAACCTGCCCAGGTGGGCTCCTACTGGGCGAGCAAATTGGAGGTGTCTGCATCTGGGGGTGGACTGTGGCAGGTGGGGACTGATGGATCCGGCTCCAACTGGATCGACAGACCTCCACTCTACTGGAACGGGGAAGAATTTATCAAAAATGTACAGTTGCGGTTTAACCTTTTGCCAACTAAAGGGGGACTTCACAATCGGAGTGGCGACACTGCCTGCAGGGCCGGGTGCAAACGTCGTGAGACCGTGTGCCACGTCCTGCAGGCGTGTCCATTAATGCACTACGATAGAATTAGGCGCCACGATAAGGTCGTCCAGAGGTTGGCTAAGTTCGCTGGGGATAAGGGACTGCAGGTCGAGGTGGAGCCTCGTATTAGAGACGCGAGCGGAACCCTTCACAAGCCTGACCTCCTCATCAAACGTGACAATGACATCTTAGTGGCCGACGTGGCGGTCCATTGGGAGGGCCCAGATGTGTTACCGGTTTCTGCCGGACATAAAGTCGCCAGATACTCTGGGCCCTTGTTTCTGGAAGCCGTGTCGGCCAGGTATCCTGATTGCTCCTTGACCATAGCGCCATTTATAATAGGTGCGCGTGGGGGTTGGTGCCCGTCGAACCGGACGGTGTGCGATTTTGTCAGAATTACGCGCCCACAGGTGGATATGCTGACTTTCTTGGTGCTGAAGGGGGGATGGTTAATCCATTCCTCCTTCTCTGCGCGCATTTGGGCTGATGCCAGACGATGAGCCCGCTCGTCCATCTATATTTTTACACGGAGCTTTTTTTTTTCTTTTTTTCATTATTATTTCTTCTTTCCTTTTTGTATGCTCGGTCGCGTTCTTACAGTGTATGCTGCTTTATTATATTATATGTATGCTCGCGTCTGCGTGCCTATGCACCGGAACGTCGGCATCATACAGCTTAAACGACTGTCACATGTTACACACATCGTTTTCCTCTATGCCGCTTTGTTGCTATTCCTTTTTTTTTTTTTTTTTGCTTATTTGTATTTTTGTTGTATGTACTGTTATTGTTCGTGATCTGAGTGTCAACTGCATCCGTGTCCTTTACAATTTTATAATTTTTTTTACAGTTTTATTCACTTTCTTTTGACTATTTCGACTGTTTTCTCTGTTCTTTTTCTTACTGTTACTTTTTGACGGCGAGTCATTTGCTTCCTCGCCACTTTGATATGACTAAAAACTATATGAATTGGGCATATGCCGTCTGGCGCACCGGATCATGGATATATGTGTGTGTATATATATATATATATATATATATATATATATATATATATATATATATATATATATATATATATATATATATATGTATGGTCCTTAGTTTTTATAGTGAGGTGCAGTGACAATCTAATACTGGATAATGTGCGAAGCTACAACCGCCTACCTTAATGAGGAATACCATTAACCACAGACTCTTTGTTTAATATTTGAAAATTGTAATGCCACGGCGGCAATAACCTAAGCCGACATCATCTTATAAATTAATTATTTCTAATAAAGATGTTATATAGCCATTTGACGCGAGATCTGCGGGCACGCGTTTAAATCCTACGCCGGGAAGCGTCGAATGACCGGGAAAGGCAGGACAGACACGCCCCAAGGGACCCCCCGAGCCTGAATAACCGACGTCAAAGATACGCCTACGTTCAGAGACTTTACAAAAAAGATCGGGCTAGGCTGGCGGAGGGTCTCTTGAATGGCTCGCTATTTACGAATCCAATACCAACCTTTACTGCCGAGACGGCCTTCAATGCATACAACGAGATCTTTGGAGCCGAGTCACCGCCGGATAACTCCTATATTACTGACCCCATTAATAGTGACGTGGAAATATACAAACCCATCACGGCTGACGAGCTGAGGTCCATCCTTAATGCTCGACAGTCGGATGCTAAGGGGCCAGACAACATACGTATATCTCAGTTGCGTAAGGCGTCACTAGAGGAGTTGCTGGTCCTGTTCAACCTCGTGTTGTTTTCCTCCACTATCCCAAGCGGATGGAGGTTGAACAGGACCATCTTGATTCCGAAGTCTGGCGGTGACTCGGCTGATATCCATGCCTGGCGTCCGCTGACGGTGTCATCTGCGGGTCTGAGGCTATTTAATAAGGTGCTGGCTGCGCGGTTCCAACAACTCCCCCTTTGTAAGGAACAAAGGGGGTTCCAAACGGTAGACGGAACCTTGGCTAACACCCTGACTTTGCAGGGTGTTATCAAGGAATTTAGAGCGCATGCCAGACCTTTTTCCGTCTCTACCTTAGACCTTAAAAAGGCTTTTGACACCGTCAGCCATAATAGCATCACGCGGGCATTAAAGCGCTTCGGTCTAAATCAGAAGGTAATAAATCTCGTTAAAAATAATTATACCGGGTGCACTACCTGTATTGAGGTGAACGGCGTCAGGACAGACAATATTCTTATCAAGCGTGGGGTCAAACAGGGTGATCCCCTATCCCCCATGCTGTTTAACCTGATACTAGACGAGTCCATAAAACGTCTAAAAGATATCGAGGCTGGAATAACGATCGGTAACGGCAGGTTGGTGTGTCGGTAACGGCAGGTTGGTGTGTTTGGCGTATGCCGATGACTTGCTTCTCTTCGCGGAGAGCAAGTCAGAGATGCAAAAAACTTTACGCCTAATCGAACACGACCTACAAAAACGAGGTATGACATTTAACGCCAATAAATGCGCCAACCTCTCCTGCGCCCTATTGCCCAACAGGTCAAAACTGTATGTGGCGACCCGATCGACACTTGTTATAAACGGGGGCATTATGAAACAACTCAATGTCTCCGACCAGTTTCGATATTTGGGCTATAATTACGGGTTCATGGGGGCTAGGGTATCTTCCTTGGAGGAATTGCCTATTCAATTGAATAGAATAACAACGGCCCCACTGAAACCCCAGCAAAAGCTGGTCATCTTAAAGGTATATTTGATGCCGCGATACCTCTATTTGTTGCAGAACCCCGACATAAAATTAAAAACACTCAGCTCCGTCAACCGCCAGATTCGACTGGCCACTAAAAAGATGCTCCACTTGCCAAATCAAACTAGTAATGCCGCCCTATACGCCCCAATTAAACAAGGGGGGCTGGGAATTTTATCCTTCAGGAGCAGAATACCGGGTATACTCCTGAAAAGACTCGAAAATCTGTCTTTGAGGAGGAATAATGGTGACACGGCGCTCGATGCAGCTATGTCCCTGGATTACATCAGTGGTCTCAGGGACAAGCTGCATAAATGGGGTTTACCTTACGGAAACACTCCAGAGCACGTGTCATCATACTGGGCCAGTAGGTTTGAATCCTCCTCATGTGGCGGCGGGATTTGGCAAGTGGGCATCAAAGGCGGAAGTCATGGGTTCATCGACAATCCCCCTAATTGGTGGAACGGGGAAGATTATATTAAGGCGATAATGCTTCGCTTTAATATATTACCAACTAAAGGGGGGCTCCACAACAGGACACTTGATACAGGGTGTAGAGCCGAATGCGCGTGGCGCGAGACTGTCTGCCACGTATTACAGGCCTGTCCTGCCACGCACCATGAACGGATCAGGCGACATGACCGTCTGGTCAACAAACTGAAGCATATAGCTTTAGAGAGGGGCCTGCTGGTGGAAAAAGAGCCAAGGATACGTGACGCTTCAGGGGCGCTGCACGTCCCTGACCTCGTTTTCAGGAGGAACGGTTCGCTTCTCGTGACCGACGTTGCCATCCATTGGGAGGGCCCGGATACCCTTACCGTTTCTGGTAGCCATAAGGTCGCGCGGTATTCCGGGTCCTCATTTCTGGAGGCAATGTCGGTCAGATATCCAAACTGTGATATAGCGATTGTCCCTTTTGTGGTCGGGGCCAGGGGGGGGTGGTGCCCTATGAACAACGAGGTGTCACGGTGGCTCAGGTTAACAAGAGCGCAGGTCGACCTGCTAACCTCGTGCGTGGTGAAGGGTGGATGGTTGATCCACTCTTCATTCAGCACGAGGGTGTGGGCCGACCGGCGTCGGTAACAGTAACAATGTTAATCGCCCAATTTTCTTTTAAACAAAATGGTGGTGATTACGGGTCAATAGTATTATTGCAACATTGCGTGTCATTCTCTTGTCATTATGCATTAAATGTTTCTCGTTGTGATGTAAAAAATTTACTGTTATTATCCTCTTAGATATTGACGTGGTTAAGACATAGAATATCTGTAAATATGTGCTAGCAAATTTTATTATTATTATTATTGTATACTGCCACGGTGGCCTCCATCATTAACCGACATTATCTTGTTACTGTAATAATTAACACTGTACTCAATAAAGATATTTTAATAGCCATTTGACGCGAGATCTGCGGGCGCGCGTTTAAATCCTACGCCGGTAAGCGTCTCCACCTCGGCAAGGCGCATGCCCAGCAATACAATGAGTTATTGCAGGATGAGGACCGGCGCGTGTATCGTAATTGGACGGCCTTGGAGAATCTACAGCTGGCTCGGGCGGAGATCTCGTTCAGGGGTTACAACGTCAACCAACATTTGAGTAATCTGTTCCGGGACCGAACTCTTGAGCAGATTAAAAGCCATAGGAGAAGCCGTGATTATCAGGCACTTCGGGACAGGGTGAGAGCGGAGCTGGAGGAGGCGGCGATCCTCCTGGCCTCCAGGAACCCTTGGTGTTCGAGGCGGGATCTCCGGACCGGTCTTTTATTGCGGGTGATCCTATCGACCTGGCAGAGCGTGACGCCGGTGAGCATCGTGCCGCTGACCCCGCGCCGCACCCCCAACCTGTGCCATTGCCCGACGTAGTGAGGATGTACTTGGAGGAATTACCGCAATCCCCGGAAATAAGTGATCAATGGCGGGAGGCCGTTGGTGTGCTTTTTGACCCACCAAACGAAAATGCTATATAGGAAACCATAGATAACTTATGGAACCTACTAATGGAGACCATAAATCATACGGAAAACAACGATAGAAATAGAAACGTTAACAATAGGCGGCCACCCCGACTAGACAATAGACGTCGTCGGTATGCCCACGCGCAGAACCTGTATAAGAAGGACCGAGCCCGTCTGGCGGAAGGAATTATGAATGACACTCTATTTAAGGCAGCGGCTCCTAGCTTCACAGCGCGGGATGCGTTTGAAGCTTACCTGGACATATTCGGCGGGAGTCACCCCCAGACGATGAGCGGATCTCCGACCCCGCGGAGCACGAAATCGGGAATACCTACCAATAACCACTGGCGAGCTGAAGAAAATCCTTCAGGCCCGTCAGTCCGAGCCCGTGGGTCCTGACGGACTGAGGGTCTCGGCACTCCGCAGAACTAACATCGGACACCTCGCCCTCCTCTACAACTCGGTATTATTCTCCTCCACTATGCCGGGTCGTTGGAGGGCCAATCGTACAATTCTCGTGCACAAGCCGGGTGGTAGCGGAGAGGACGTCAACACGTGGAGACCACTAACAATCTCCTCCATAGGTCTGCGAATTCTGAACAAAGTTTTAGCCGCGCGTTTTTCAAGTTTACCTCTTCACAGTGAGCAACGCGGCTTTAGGAGCATTGACGGGACGGACTTCTTGGAGGTGGTCTCGGCTAAATTCCCAGGCTGTGCAATTTCTGTGGCACCGTTTGTATTGGGTGCTCGTGGGGGCTGGTGCCCGGCTAACGGGACCTTGGTAGATTTTATCGGTCTGACGCGCCCGCAGATCGATCTGCTGGTGTTCTCTACGCTGAACGGGGGGGTGGTTGATTCACTCCTCCTTCTCGTCGCGTGTGTGGGCTGGTGTCCGGGGATGAGGGACTTGGCATGGTCGGGAGGTGGGGGACCTTGCTGCTGTGGTTGTTTAGACTCATATCCTTACCTCTTCGTAATGATGTGTGAGTGCTCCTAATACATCATCGACACGCTTCTCTGTTCTCAGTGCTTCGTCATATGTACCTATGTCTCCTGTAATTATATTTTTATATTTTAAGTTTTATATTTTACACTTACATATCATCTATGTCTATTTATATCTTTATATGTTTATATCAGTGTAGACATTATTGTTTGTAGCATGTGTCCTTCCACTGTTCGCGATATTTGTAAAATGTGCTTTGTTATTTAGGATTTTTCTCCACACATAGTGTCTGTGATAGTGCCTGTGCGCTCTCCAATTTAATTTTTATTTAATATAACTGAACCATGTACTACCACTGACTGTGTTTAGATGTACTGACTGTTATTTACATTGTAAGCCACGGCGGCAAACATTATAGCCGTAATGATCATTAATTTACACAATAAAGATCTGTATTAGCCATTTGACTCTCTTTAACGCATTTCGTCTAAGCAGCGCCCCCCGATGATGAGTATATTTCTGACTATGTCGAACACGACGTCGACTTTTATGCGCCCATCCTGATTGACGAGCTGAAGAAAACTCTTCAGGCTCGTCAATCTAACGCCAAGGGCCCTAATGGTGTCAGGGTCGCCGACCTCAGGACGGTGCCGCTCATTAAACTCGCCCTGCTGTTCAACCTGGTTTTGTTCTCTTCTATAATTCCAGACGAATGGCGGACGAACAGGACTGTATTGATACCAAAATCGGGGTGCGACGATGGCGACATCAATACCTGGAGGCCTTTGACTATTTCTTCTGCGGGTCTAAGACTTTTTAACAAAATCCTGGCCGGACGGTTCTCGAGGCGGTTATCAGGGAGTGCCGTGTCGGGGCCAAGCCGTTTTCTGTAACGACGCTTGATCTACGTAAAGCCTTCGACACGGTAAGCCATTGCAGCTTGATACGTGCCTTGGAGAGGTTTAGGGTCGACCAAACGGATCGTGGCATTGATTAAAGGCAACTATACTGATTGCTCGACGACTATAAACATTAATGGTATATCGACCAACAATATACCAATCAACAGAGGGGTAAGGCAGGGAGACCCACTGTCGCCAATCCTGTTCAACCTGGTGCTTGATGAGGCCATTAGCCGCCTGCGAAGGAGCGAGGCGGGGATCGATTTTTAACGGCCGCAGGCTGGTCTGCCTGGCCTATGCGGATGACCTGGTAGTATTCACCAACAACAGACGGGAAACACAATGGGCTATTCGTATCCTGGAAAAAGACATCAAACGTAGAGGAATGTTGCTTAATCCTCGGAAGTGCAGCAATTTAACCTGTAATTTACTACCGAATCAGTCCAAACTCTACGTTGCTACCAGAGAATCTATCGCGGTGGAGGGTGGCCTCATCAGGCAGCTCGGCATTGCCGAGCAGTTTAAATATCTTGGATACAACTACGGATTTATGGGCGCGAGGGTATCTTCTATCGACAACTTACCTAACGAACTTAACCGCATAACGACGGCACCTTTGAAGCCTCAACAAAAGCTCTCAATTATAAAACACTACTTAATACCTAGGTGCATCTACGTTCTACAGAATCCATCCGTTACTCTTAAGATCCTTAGTGCAGCCGACAGGCTCGTCAGACTAGCTATCAAGAAGGCTCTCCACCTGGATACTTCCCATTAACATAATTTTTATCCAGCATCGACAGTGGCGCAGGTACAGGGCTGTGGTGCCTCACTGTCGGTGATGGAGCGAATGATGGGGAGAGACGGAATGGATACGCCCCAAGAGATCCTCCGAGTCTGAACAACCGACGACAAAGGTATGCCTTTGTTCAAAGACTATACAAAAAAAAGATCGAGATAGATTAGCCGAGGGTCTCTTGAGTGGCTCACTGTTTACCAGTCCTGTGCCGGCTTTCACTGCTGAGGAGGCGTTCAATACATATAATGGTGTTTTTGGGGCCGAGTCGCCGCCGGATAACTCTCATATCCATGACCCTATGAATAATGACATTAATATCTATAGACCCATCACGACTGACGAGCTGAGGAGTTTTCTGAATGCTCGTCAGTCTGATGCCAAGGGTCCGGATGGAATTCGAATATCCGATTTACGTAAAGTGTCACAAGGTGAACTGTTGGTCCTGTTCAACCTCGTGTTGTTTTCCTCGACTATCCCTAGTGGATGGAGGATGAACAGGACCATACTGATCCCAAAGTCTGGTGGCGACCCGGCCGACATCAACTCCTGGCGTCCATTGACAGTATCGTCTGCGGGTTTGAGGTTGCTTAACAAAATATTAGCTGCGCGGTTTTCTCGGCTCCCCCTCTGTAGAGAACAAAGGGGGTTCCAAACCATCGATGGAACCTTGGCCAACACCCTCACTCTACAGGGGGTCATCAAGGATTTTAGGGCGCGGTCAAGGCCATTCTCGATTACAACCTTAGACCTTAAAAAGGCGTTCGATACTGTCAGTCATGGTAGTATCGCGCGAGCTATGACGCGCTTTGGTCTGGACCAGAGGGTGATCAACGTGGTTAAAAATAACTATACAGGATGTACCACTTACATCGAGGTCAATGGCATTAGATCGAATGATATTTCCATCAATCGTGGGGTCAAGCAGGGCGACCCCCTGTCTCCCATATTATTTAATATGGTTTTAGACGAGACCATCAAGCGTCTAAGGGATATCGGTGCTGGAATAAAGATAGACAACGAGAGGTTGGTATGCTTGGCTTATGCCCATGACCTGCTCGTCTTTATGGAGGGCAGGTCAGAGATGAAGAAGGTCTTGCGCATTTTAGAGCGTGATTTACTGAAGCGGGGTATGACGTTTAAGCCTCGAAATGTGCCAACCTCTCCTGCCCCCTGTTGCCCAGTAAATCGAAACTGTACGTGGCAATGAACTCAATGCTGGTGATAGATGGGGGGATCATAAGACAACTTGGTATCTCCGACCAGTTCAGATACCTGGGATATAATTATGGTTTTATGGGGGCTAGGGTGTCTTCCTTGGAAGAGTTGCCGTTACAGCTGGCTAGGATTGTATCGGCCCCACTAAAGCCACAACAAAAGATTGTAATTTTAAAAACTAATCTAATGCGTAGGTACACATACCTACTACAAAACCCCGACATTACACTTAAAACTCTCAGCTCCGTCGACCGCCAAATAAGATTGGCAACTAAAAAGATACTGCATCTGCCGAATAAGATCAGCAATGCTGCCCTATACGCCACCACCAAACAAGGTGGGCTTGGATTAACATCGTTTAGATGTAGAATTCCGGGGATTCTATTAAAAAAAATAAAAAATTTGTTATCGCGGAGAGACAACGGTGACGTGGCGCTCGATGCGGCTATGTCCCTTGACTACATCAGTGGCCTGAGGGACAAGCTGCATACGTGGGCCTTACCGTATGGCGATACTCCGGAACGGGTGTCCTCATATTGGGCAGGTAGACTCGAGTCTTCTCCCTGCGGAGGCGGGATTTGGCAGGTGGGTGTCAGGTGCGGAAGTCGTGGGTTTATCGATAATCCTCCGAATTGGTGGAACGGGGAAGATTATGTAAAAGCAGTTATGCTTCGTTTCAATATACTGCCAACGAAAGGGGGACTCCAGAACAAAACGCATGAAACGGCGTGTAGGGCCGGATGCGCGCGGCGCGAGACCGTCTGCCACGTGCTGCAGGCATGCCCTGCCACGCATCAACAGCGGGTCAGGAGGCATGACCGTCTCGTGAATAAATTAAAACAAATTGCGATAGAGAGGGGCCTGTCCGTCGATAAAGAGCCTCGGATACGTGATGCCTCGGGGGCATTGCACATCCCGGACCTCGTTTTCAGGAGGGACAACTCGCTGCTTGTGACCGACGTCGCCATCCACTGGGAGGGCCCGGATACGCTTGCCGTCTCAGGCAGCCATAAGGTTGCGCGTTATTCCGGGTCCTCATTTCTGAAGGCGATGTCGGTCAAGTCCTGCTTGTAGCATTTTGGTTGTTCCTTTTGTGATCGGTGCCCGGGGTGGGTGGTGCCGAGGCAATAATGAGGTGTCACGATGGTTGAATCTCACCAGGTCGCAGGTCGACCTGCTAACCTCGTGCGTGATGAAGGGTGGGTGGCTAATCCACTCTTCATTTAGCGCGAGGGTGTGGATCGACCAACGGCAGTGACAGGGAGAGTGTGAATATTAATTACCCGGTAAAGGTGGTGATTACCTCAATGTTGTACATTGTAACATGTGTTTTCGTTCTTATACAATGAATGTCTTTTTACAACTATAATGTGATTTTTATGTCGGTTCACTGTCTTTCTTTTCTTTTTATATGATGACCTGTATATTGTGTATGATTGTATTTTTCCTTTTTATATGATAGTGTTATATATATTCTTTTCTTTTTATATGATGACCTGTATATTGTATATGATTGTATTTTTCCTTTTTATATGATAGTGTTATACGATGTGGTGTAGCCTGTATGCAATGTGTATTTAATTTCCGCTGCTTTTTATATATATTGTTTATGTGCCACGGCCGCATACAACTTAGCCAAATCATCTTGTAAACTATTTCTGAATAAAGATGTTATATAGCCATTTGACCCTCTTAAGGTATCTCGTGCAACCAGCACCAGTTTGTGTATACTCCAGTATTATAAATATAATACAGGTATTACTCGACCCATTAAAATAAATAGGGGCGTCAAACAGGGGGACCCCCTGTCCCCACTTCTCTTCAATCTTGTCATGGACGAGGCCATCCAACGCCTTAAAGATTCCGGGGCCGGCTTAAACATCAATAACGTCCGGATAACCTGTCTCGCTTACGCCGATGATCTGCTTTTATTCACTGAAAATAAATCTGAAATGCAGCTGGCAATTAAGCTACTCCAGCGGGAGTTAGCAAAACGCGGTATGACGCTCAATGCCGCAAAGTGTTCTAACCTCACCTGCCAGCGGCTGCCGAACAGATCCAAATTATATATGGTTACTAGACCAACCTTGGCTGTTGAGGGCAACCTCATAAAGCAGATCGACGTGACGGACCAGCTCCGGTACCTCGGATATACCTATGGCTTCATGGGGGCCAGGATCGCGTCCCTTGATGACCTACACGAGCAGCTCGGTAGAGTGACGGATGCGCCGTTGAAGCCTCAACAAAAATTAAGTATAATTAAAACATCTTATCCCCAGATTCATCTATTTACTACAGAACTCGGCCATCACACTTCGAACCCTAAGCTCGGTCGATAGGAAGGTGAGACTAACTATTAAAAAAATACTACACCTACCTAAACAAACGGCTAACGCGGCACTATATGCCCCAACGAAACATGGGGGGTTGGGTGTATTCACATACCGCGATCGCATACCTGCGATCCTGCTGCGGAGGATTGAGGGCCTGCGGGCCCAGAGAGACGATGGGATTCTCGCCTCCACTTTGTCCTTGGAGTATATCCATAATCTAAGCGAGAACCTAAACAAATGGTGTCTAACAGCTGGAAGAACACCAGAGCAAATTGCGTCGTTCTGGGCTAGCAGGCTCGAAGCGTCCGTTAGCGGCGGAGGCACTTGGCAGGTGGGAGTACAGGGCGGTAGCCGTGGGTCAATTGATAGTCCCCCGCACTGGTGGAGCGGGGAAGACTATGTCAAGTACATACAGTTGAGGTTCAATCTCCTACCCACGAAGGGAGGACTGCATAATCGGTCGGGGGACGCCGCCTGGCGGGCCGGCTGTAGCAGACACTGTCATGTCTTGCAGGCGTGTCCTGCAACCCATTTCGAACGGGTCCGGAGACACGACCGTATCGTAACGAAACTCCAGGACATGGCCTTGGCCAGGGGCCTGCAGGTTGAGCGCGAACCGCGCATCCGCGACGCTGATATCTGATATCTGGGACTGCACGTCCCAGATTTGATCTTTAAAAAGGGAAGTGACGTTGTGGTGACCGACATCGCCGTTCACTGGGAGGGCCCGGACACCCTGACTGTGTCAGGAAGGCACAAGATCGCCCGCTATTCTAGACCATCCTTTGTGAACGCTATGTCGGCTCGATACCCCGATTGCCCGATACATATTATACCTTTTGTCCTCGGGGCCAGGGGCGGATGGTGCTCCCTCAACAACGAGGTGTCGCGTTTGCGGGGGCTGACAAGGTCTCAGGTCGACCTATTGGCCTCGTCTGTGGTGAGGGGTGGATGGATAATCCACTCCTCATTCAGCACGAGAGTTTGGGCCGACCACGGGAGGTAGGGACACCCATCAAATCTAATCACCTCTTACGTATTGCGTCTCACGGTGGTTATGCCATGCCTGTATCTTCGCGTGATTGTCAAGTTTACAAGGTTATGTTTCTCTGTCCACTTACTCAGTGTCTCAATTTGTATAGCGGTTCATTTTGATCTTAATTCTGTAACCTTTTTTTTTAGTTATCTACCTATATGTGTCAGTATCTGTCTAGCCCGTTTGTCATATATATTTTGTTTTTGTACTTTTATACTTACTTTTTATCTTTACATTTTATGTGCTATGTTAGTGCTCAGATTATAGTCTTTTTAATTTACTTTTAACCCTAGCTTTAGCTATAGTCCTCTTTTGTATAATTACTTTTATTTCTTTTATATATTAAATTGACTGTGATGCCAGGTCATGTACATGCCATGACCAATTTTAGACTTTAGCTTAGTTAGTAGCTCTGCGCCCTGACTCCTGGTAGTCAGTAATGTATATATATTGTAAGCCACGGCGGCATAGAACACAGCCGACACGATCTTAAAAATGTACCATTTTTACTTTTTCAATAAAGATCTATAATAGCCATTTGATTCTCTTAAGGTATCTCGTGCAAGCAGCACCAGTTTGTGTATACTCCAGTATTATGAATATAATACAGGTATTACACCTGTTGACGACGTTCTCCTTGATGAGGGTGTGTTTGACAACACCTTAAAAAGGCCCACGCCCAGCATTATAACAACGAGCTGCAGGAGGGGGACAGAAGAAAATACAAAAACTGGTCAGCTCTAGAAAATTTACAATTAGCAAGGGCCAAGATCGTTTATAAAGGCTTTAATATAAATCAACACTTGGCCAATCTTTTCAATGAAAGATCGCTAGAGCAGATAAAAAGCCATCGTAGAAGCCGCGACTATCAAAATCTAAGGGACCGAATCAAGGCAGAGTTGGAGGAGGCGGCGACTGATGAGCCCGATATGCAAGCATCAGTCGCCGCGGAACTCAACCCTGTAAACATAATAAACGTGGACGACCCTCCCAAAGGCCTCGAAGAACCATTACTCTTTGAGGCTGGTCCCTTGGATCAAACACCAAATGTTCCTATTCCTGTTGCTCGTGATGAGCTGGAAACTCCTGCCAGTCAAGCCGATGCTGATATTTCGCATCTCCGCCCTGCACCACCGCCGGACGCGGTACGCGCCTACATAGAGGAGCTGCTCCGATCGGAGACTGTCGGCAACCCGTGGCGGGAAAACATCTTATTTAACCCGACAAACAGTAACTCAAGCAAAAGCGCGATCAACAATATGTGGGCTCTACTAATGACGACTATCGACAATACTGGACGTACAAACAGGAACACCAAAAGGAAAAGTAACCCACCCGTCATCAATAACCGACGACAACGCTACGCATATGCACAAAATATGTACAAAAAAGACAGATCGCGCCTTGCGAAGCGACTTATGACGGACACACTTTATAATGTGACCGCCCCGAGTTTCCCGGCGCGCAAAGCATATGCGGCATATGAGGGCATTTTTGGGGCTGAGTCGCCTCTGGACGATGAACTTATTTCTGACCCGGTGGAGCACAATATCGTTCTGTATTCACCGATACTGATTGACGACCTGAAGAAGGTTCTCCAGGCTCGTCAATCCGAGGCCATGGCACCAGACGGACTCAGGGTATCGGCCTTACGTAAGACTCCGGTCGAACTTTTAGCCATCATGTACAATTCGGTGCTTTTCTCTAGTACCATACCGGATTGTTGGAGGGCAAACAAGACGGTGTTGATCCCTAAACCGGGGCGGGAGCAGTGAGGATATTAACACATGGAGACCCCTAACTATCTCTTCGATAGGTCTCAGAATTTTTAACAAAATCTTGGCCACCAGATTCTTGCTGCTCCCACTCCACAGAGAACAGCGTGGTTTTCGGAACGTCGATGGCACTTTAGCAAACACTCTGACCCTTCAGGCCATTATCAAAAACAGTAAGAAATATGCCCACCCTTTCTCCATTACCACGTTGGACCTGCGAAAGGCATTCGACACCGTGGGACATTGCAGCATAATGCGGGCACTGCGCCGCTTCAATGTGCATCCAAAACTCGCTGACTTGATCGCGGACAACTACACTGACTGTTACACGACTATTAACGTTAACGGGACTGACACCGACAAAATACCAATAAATAGAGGAGTTAAACAGGGGGACCCCCTATCCCCATTATTATTCAACCTTGTCATGGATGAGGCCGTCGGTCGCCAGAGGAAGTTTGGAACGGGAATCAAAATAAATAACAACAGTATAATTTGCCTTGCCTACGCTGACGATCTCCTGCTGTTCGCGGAAAGCAGGAGAGATATGCAAACCATGCTGAAGTGGATGGCGGGAGATCTTCAGCGTAGGGGTATGTCATTGAATCCAAGCAAGTGTACGAATATCACCTGTAATTTGGTACCCAATAAATCCAAGCTTTACGTGACCACACGGAACGTTCTGGCGATAGACGGCCGCCTCATACGGCAGATTACCGTGGATGAGGATGAAGATGAGGTATTTAAACCTCGGATTCAACTATTGATTCATGAGGGCGAGGGTCTCCTCCCTCGATAATTTGCACTTAGAACTCGAAATAATCGCTGCGGCTCCTTTAAAGCCCCAACAAAAACTTGCCTCGATAAAGACATATTTAATTCCGCGTTACATCTACATGCTACAAAATCCTGCAATAACGCTCCGCCAACTAAGTTCGGCAGACAGATTGGTGAGATTGACGGTAAAGAGAATACTCCACCTGCCGAAACCGATTGCTAATGCAGCACTATACACCCCATCTAAGCAGGGGGGGTTAGGACTTTTCACTTTTCGTTGCCGGGTCCCGGGGATACTTCTCCAACGTCTTGGGAACCTGGCGGCGAAAAACGCCGATGACCAGCCACTAATGGCGACTATTTCTTCAGAATATGTTGCCACACTCTCCGACAGACTTAACACCTGGTGTCGGACTTACGGCGTAACATCCGCCGCCGTCGCTAATTACTGATCATCCAAGCTGGAGTCCTCCCCCTGTGGCGGTGGTATCTGGCAGGTGGGTACAAAGGGAGCCGGCTCAAATTGGGTCGACTCCCCCCCCACTATTGGAACGGTGAAGACTATATCAAGGCCATCCAATTAAGACTGAATATCCTACCAACCAAAGGGGGACTTCACAACCGGGGGGGCGACGTGAGGTGCAGGGCTGGGTGCGACCGACGTGAAACGATTTGCCATATTCTACAAGCTTGCCCCGCGACACATGAGCGGGTCAAAAGGCATGATAGAATTGTGAACAAGCGGGCCGCATTCGCCAGGAGCAGGGGTGTGGCCGTCGAAGTCGAACCTCGTATACGTGACACTAACGGCCTTTTATACAAGCCCGATTTGATCTTAATTAAAGGTGAAAACATCTTAGTCGCCGATATCGCGGTCCATTGGGAGGGTCCGGATGTGCTGGCCGTTTCGGCCGAGCACAAGGTGGCCAGATACTCCGGGCCCGCCTTTTTGAGCGCGTTATCGGCGCGGTACCCTAACTCCACGGTCACGATATGTCCCTTCGTGGTGGGAGCGCGGGGCGGCTGGTGTTGCACTAACAATATCGTTGCAGATTTTATTAAAATCGGAAGGCCGCAGATTGACGCACTGGTATCGTCGGCGGTGAAAGGGGGATGGTTGATCCATTCCGCCTTTTCAACCAAAGTTTAGGCGGCGTACTGACATATTACAGCATACGTGGACAGTATGAAATTTTATTTGTAAACTTTTTTTTTGTTCTTTGTATATTTGTTCACATTGTAGTGTATATTTACATTATTTGTATTTTATTCACATTGTAATCTATGTTTATTTACTCATTTATTTATTGTTCTAACCGTCCCTTTACACATATATGTTATACACTTATATTTTATTCTTTTTTTTAACACTCTGTCCGTGTTGCTGTTCTTATATATTTTTAAACTTTTTATAAAGTACGTTTTATCTATTTTAATTTTACATACCGTACATTTTATTGTTTTATCTATACCTTATATGTATGTCAGTGTTTCCATTTATATACTTGTGTGTGCCCACACAAATATCTAGTCTAAGAATAGTTTCGACAGACACTAAATTTAAAATTAATTATATTATTGTGAGCCACGACGGCCTTAATCACAGCCGAAATGATCTAATAATGTACCTGTATATATTATTACTGAATAAAGATCTTTAGTAGCCATTTGACTCTCTTAAGGTATCTCGTGCAAGCAGCACCAGTTTGTGTACACTCCAGTATTATAAATATAATACAGGTATTACACCTGTTGACGGCGTTCTCCTTGATGAGGGTGTGCCGGGTCCGCCCCCCCTCCCTTTCGCCGCCCCCATCTCCGCCTTCTGCGGTGGCTCCTGTATCGGACGCGGTGCTGGATTATATCCAGTACCTACGATCAATTATCAATCTCGACGAGGAAGCTACTATTAACATAGACAGGGTTTGTGACGTGGCTCTGGAGTCGGCCGTTAGGCGTACGGCCATCTCATTCCTTTGGAATCACATCTTGCCGCCCACTCCAAAGTAGCTCGGGGATCTTCTTCCCAGCGCCGAGAGACACCAACGTTTAATAACAGACGTCAACGGTACGCCCACGTGCAACGTTTGTATAGGACCGATAAGTCCCGCTTAACCGAAAGGTTAATATCTAACACTCTATACACAAATGCCGCGCCAACCTTTACCGCGGAGGAGGCCTTTGAATTATACAACAACATCTTAGGCACAGAGTCACTCCCCGACAACGAATATATATCCGACCTCGTCGTGCACGAGGTTGAGCTGTATACTCCGATCCTCATTGACGAGCTGAAGAATACCCTTCAGGCTCGTCAATCTAACGCTAGAGGACCTGACGGCGTTAGACCCGCGGATCTGAGGAGGATACCAACAGAAAATATTGCTCTGCTGTTCAACCTGGTACTATTCTCCTCTTTGGTGCCAGAAGAATGGTGAGCAAATAGAACCATTCTTATTCCGAAATCGAGGAGTGACAACGCCGATGTTAATACATGGCGTCCTCTTACCATCTCTTCCGCGGATTTGAGATTATTCAATAAAATATTGGCGGCGCGCTTCTCAAAACTACCCCTCAATGGCGAGCAGCGGAGCTTTCGGACTATCGATGGCACGTTGGCCAATACCATGACCTAACAAGCAATTGTTAAAGAATTTAGAGACGGTGCTAGGCCCTTCTCAATCACAACCCTCGACTTGAAAAAGGCGTTTAATACAGTGAGCCACTGTAGTTTGGCGAGAGCTCTTAACAGATTTGGGGTTAACCCTAAAATCAGGGATCTGGTCTCTTGACTGCTATGCTGGCAGCGCCACGGTCATCGACATTAACGGCGTGAAAACCGACCCGATTCCCATCAGGAGGGGAGTTAAGCAGGGCGACCCCCTCTCCCCAGTATTGTTTAATATGGTCCTCGACGAGGCCATAGCTCGCCTCAAAAAAACCGAGGCTGGGATTACCTTTAACGGAGAAAAATTCGCGTGTCTTGCATATGCAGACGACTTATTTGTATTCGCGAACAATAAGCAGGGGACGCAATGGGCAGTGCGTCTCCTGGAAAAAGAGTTAAGACGTCGTGGCATAACCCTTAACCATAGAAAATGCTCAAATATAACATACAATCTACTGCTGAATAAATCAAAACTATATTTAGCGACCAGAGAATCGGTCGTGGTTGAGGGTGGCCTAATTCGCCAGCTCAATGTTAACGAGCTTTTCCGTTATCTGGGTATAAACTACGGTTTTATGGGAGCTAGGGAAACGTCGGTGGAGGCTCTTCCGGCGGAGTTGGATCGGATCGTCCGGGCCCCGCTGAAGCCCTACCAAAAATTATCGATAATCAAACAATACCTCATACCACGTTACATCTATGTGTTGCAAAATCCTGCTGTAACTCTGCGCACTCTCAGTTCCACGGATAAGCTGGTCCGACTCGCGGTCAGGAAGGCGGTTCACCTGCCTGCGCAGGCACCAAATGCTGCCCTCTATGCCCCTCCCCGTCAGGGCGGGTTGGGCATCCTCTCGTTCCGCAGCCGGATTCCGGGAATTCTCCTGTTGTGACTGGAGTCTTTGGCTGCGGAACAGGCAGATGAGGCTTTGGTCACAGTATGTCATCTCTTAAAGACAAACTGGGCCGGTGGTGCCGCACCTGCGGTACCAAGTCGGCCCAAGTCGCGTCCTATTGGGCGTCCAAGCTGGAGACATCGGCTTCGGGTGGCGGGCTCTGGCAGGTGGGTGTTGCCGCTGTGAATGGCTGGATCGATCGGCCCCCAGCGTGCTGGACAGGCGCAGAATATGTTAAAAACATTCAGCTCCGGTTTAACTTATTGCCGACGCGTGGCGGACTACACAATCGGAGTGGGGACACGGCCTGCAGGGCAGGATGCAAACGTCGAGAGACCGTGTGTCATGTCCTGCAGGCATGCCTCTCCACTCACGACGAGCGCATTAGGCGCCACGACAACGTTGTGAAAAAACTCGCCTCGTTCGCGCGTGACCGGGGACTGACGGTTGAGGTTGAGCCGCGCGTGAGGGATTCGGGGGGTTCTTTACATAAACCGGATTTATGGCCGTCCATTGGGAGGGCCCGGATGTGCTCGCCGTCTCGGCGGGCCACAAGGTGGCTCGGTACTCCGGACACGACTTTCCGAGGGCCGTGTCGGCGAGGTACCCCGGGTGTGCTGTATCTGTCTCACCTTTCGTTGTGGGCGCACGCGGGGGTTGGTGCGCTTTGAATGACCGGGTTGTTCAGTTTATCGGTCTGACACGCCCACAGGTTGAATCCGTTGTGCTGTCGGTACTTAAGGGGGGGGGTTAATCCACTCCTCCTTCTCCGCGCGGGTTTGGGCTGACGTCCGGCGCTAGGCGTGTTGGTCTGTCGTGCGGTGGAGGGACGGGTGCTACATATTGATCTTTCTACTCGCATCGGTTCGCTCGAAACCAGTATGTGGGTACGCTTTTCTTTTCGGTTACATAAACATCTAGCAGTTCATTGCCCTCTATATCTATGTACTGTTATTGTCTTACTTTATTTTATGTATATATTGCTTTTTACATTTTTATCATTTTTCTACTTGACTGTTACATCTGGTTTTCTCTGTTTGTATTGCCCGTCCTGTTACATTTTGTACTATTTGTAAGCCATGTTTTGTTATAGTTTAAGCTTAAGTAAGATCTGTGATATTTTACATTTATTTACATTTATTGACTTACACTTGTCTGCCAGTTTGTATTCTGACGGCGCATTGTCTACCATAACATGAATTGTGCTATTATAATTTTAAATCTAGATTAATTTGCCACAAGGCACTATTTAACACATGTAATTATTGTATTGTCAACCATAATATTAATTGTGCTATTATAATTTTAAATCTAGATTAATTTGCCACAGGCACTATTTAACACATGTAATTATTGTACTGCATGCCACGGAGGCATAACAACCTAGCCGTAAGGATCCTGTAATTTATTGTACTAAATTATAATCAATAAAGATCTATACTAGCCATTTGACTCTCTTAAGGTATCTCGTGCAAGCAGCACCAGTTTGTGTATACTCCAGTATTATAAATATAAAAAGCGGATATACAATACCGATTCACCTGTAAGTTGCCGTGAGTATGTGTTGAGTGTCTGTGCAAGTGTTAGTGCAATCCCAACACCAACCCCCGATTAAAAGGGTGAGTTTTGCCCTCTAAAAATCTTAATAACTATTTAACTAATCCTTAACTCAGACTAATAACACGACTCTAAACTCCTCTTTTTACTAAATTTCTTCTAAACACTGTTTGCTAACCATATGTATAGACCTACTCGGGCACAAATAAATATCGTTTTGTGCAGAGAATAAATCATAATATACCAATAAATATTTTGTGCCCGACAATCAGAATTTAACCTACAACTATAACTGAAAGTGGAAAATCGCCTTTTCCGACCAAAGGAAGCATCGGGGAGAAAAACGGAGGGGATTTTAAGAACCGTACGGAAAAAGGTATCCCACAGGACACGTTCATTTCCTCCGTTTTAACAATGATTCAACCGAGACATAAAATACGGACACTAGTCAATTCTCCAAACACCGAGGAATTGCATGATAATGTTGTGTCTGATTAGAAACTGCAAATAATCAGAATGTAACTTATCAGAATGTAACTTATAATTAAACACTAACAAAGAAGAGCACTAACTAATCCTCCCAATAGCTGGGAACTCCATGAAAGTGTGCATGTTCGACTAAACACTGCGGGAACGCCTCGACGCTACTCTAATAGGATATTTTAGTGTTAGACACTGGTTAATCCCCCCAATACTCGGGAACCTAGAGGAACAACCGTCAACAGTTAGTTAATAAGTGTTTACTGCCTAACATGGTGTATGACACTTTATGTGCGCGGAAGATATCGTAGTAGATTGTCTTTAATGTGCGCGTCTTACCGATCTAATTTCTCTGTCTTTCTACACTAGATCGGACTCGACTACGCTTCTTATCTTGGTTTAACACCTTAACCATTTACATGTTCCTTATTTTTAACCAATTTTAAACCAGTGTTTGTTACTATTGTCATTTTAACTTAATTTTAAACCGAATATGTTATTATTTATTAATTTATTTTAATTTCCTTTTTAACCTACTTACTATTGCTATTTTAACTTAATTTTAAACCGAATATGTTATTACTTATTATTTATTTAATTTCTTTTTTTTAACCTTTAACATCTATTGTTTTAACCGAATCTGTTATTGTTTATTATTTCATTTTACTTATTATTTCTTTTTACAATTGTGCTGCTGATCGTGTGCTGATGAGAGCTTTGTACTCTTCTAGAGTGTTTGGCGGCATTGGAAATTTTCTTATTTCTATATAGGATAGTGCAGAAACTGCACTACACAATGCCCCTGTATGACTGTGCCTGTGGCAAGACTTTCACCGCAGAAGCAAAATTAAAGCATCACACCAGATATTACTGTCGGCCAACAGACTTAAACGACGATCAGTGCGAGATCTGCGGGCGAGCATTTAAATCGTACGCCGGGAAACGCCTTCACCTAAGCAAGGCACGCCCAACAATATAATGAACTACTACAAGACGAGGTCCGGCGCGTATTCCGTAATTGGACGGCCCTAGAAAACTTACAATTAGCTAGAGCGGAAATTGCGTTCAAGGGATATAATGTTAACCAACACCTGTCAAATTTATTCCGGGACCGGACTCTTGAACAAATAAAGAGCCATAGAAGCCGTGATTATCAGGCCCTTCGGGACAGGGTGAGGGCGGAGCTGGAGGAAGCGGCGATCGACGAGCCCCACATGGACGCGGCGATCGCCGCGGAACTAGACCCTGCCCAGAACATCGGTCCTGAGAACCATCCTCCCGGACTCCAGGAACCTTCGATACTCGAGACCAACAACAGACGTCGTCGGTATGCCCACGCACAGAATTTATATAAAAAAGACCGAGCTCGATTGGCAGAGGGAATAATAACTGACACCTTGTTTAATGCGGCGGCCCCTAGCTTCACGGCGCATGACGCATTTGAAGCCTATCAAGGTATATTCGGCCGGGAGTCACCTCCCGACGATGAATACATCTCTGACCCCATAAGGCACGACATCGCGATATACTTGCCAGTGACGATTGACGAGCTGAGGAAAACTCTTCAGGCTCGTCAGTCCGAGGCTGTGGGTCCGGACGGACTGAAGGTCTCGGCATTACGAAGAACCAATGTTAGACATCTTGCCCTCCTATACAACTCGGTGCTGTTCTCTTCCACTATGCCAGGTTGCTGGAGGACTAACCGTACGATTCTCGTGCCTAAACCGGGTGGCAGCGGAGACGACATTAACACGTGGAGACCACTGACTATCTCCTCTATAGGACTACGAATATTAAATAAAATCCTAGCCTCGCGATTTTCAAAGCTGCCTCTACACAATGAGCAGCGTGGTTTCCGAAGCATCGACGGGACCCTGGCAAACATGCTTACCCTACAGGCCGTCATGAAGGAGTGCAGGAAAAAGGCTATGCCTTTTTCCATTACCACACTTGACTTAAAGAAGGCATTCGACACTGTGGGACACAATAGCATTTTACGCGCATTGCACCGTTTTAACTTACACCCGAAAATCATGAATTTAGTGGCAGATAACTACAAAGGATGCTATACTACGATTAATATTAATGGCACTAATACGGAAAGGATCTCCATTAATAGAGGCGTGAAGCAGGGGACCCCCTTTCCCCTGTCTTATTTAATATGGTGTTGGACGAGGCCATCGCAAGGCAGAGGACGCTCGGGGCCGGATTGAAGCTGAACGACGAAAGGTTGGTATGCCTTGCCTGCGCTGACGACTTCCTGCTGTTTGCCGAAAGTCGGCATGAAATGCAGACGATGCTAAAATGGATGGCGGGGTATCTGCAGCGTAGGGGCATGACAATCAACCCCAGCAAGTATACCAACATAACATGCAAACTTTTTCCAAATAAGTTTAAGCTGTACGTTGCCACACGCAACATCCTAGTGGTGGACGGTGGCCTGATCCGCCAGATCGGCATTGAAGAACAATTTAAGTACCTTGGGTATGTCTATGGTTTTATGGGGGCGAGGGTATCTTCCCTCGATGGGCTGCACAGCGAGCTTGGCAGGATCGCGGCGGCACCACTTAAGCCTCAACAGAAGTTAGCTATAATTAAGACCTTCCTCGTCCCAAGGTACGTATATGTGTTGCAAAACCCAGCCATAACATTAAAAACACTAAGCGCTGCAGACAGGGTGGTTCGACTCACTGTTAAATATCTCACCTGCCGAAACAAACGCCCAATGCCGTTCTATACACTCCTTCTGGTCAGGGGGGTATAGGTCTCTTTTCCTTCCGTTGCCGAGTCCCGGGGATGATCATTCTCCAACCATTCTCCAACAAACATTAATGGACACTAACTCCTCGGAGTATGTGGACAATCTTAAAATAAAACTGAACCTGTGGTGTCGAACTTACGGCATCACTCCTAATGCCGTCAACGGCTACTGGTCGTCAAGATTGGAGTCCTCCCCCTCTGGAGGGGGGATTTGGCAGGTGGGCGCTAGGGGTGGGGGATCCAATTGGATCGACTTCCCACCACACTATTGGAATGGAGAGGATTATGTTAAGGCCCTGCAGCTCCGGTTTAACATCCTGCCCACTAAGGGGGTATCCACAATCGTGGGGGTGATGTGATGTGCCGGGCGGGGTGCGGGCGGCGGAAGACCGTGTGCCACGTGCTCCAAGCGTGCCCTGCGACGCATTATGAAAGGATCAGAAGACACGACAGGATTGTCGGAAAGCTCGCGACTTATGCTAGGAGGAACGGGATAAATACAGAAATTGAGCCGCGCATCTGCGACACTGAGGGATTACTACACAAACCCGACCTTATTATGGTCTTGGTGTGTAATGTAAGGTGGCCAGATACTCCGGGCCCCCCTTTCTCGGTGCGCTGGCGACCAAATATCCTGAACATAATATAATAATAGCCCCACTTATAATCGGTGCGCGTGGTGGCTGGTGCCTGCCGAGCAAAACGGTGGTGGAGTTTGTCGGACTCAATCGGCCGCGGATTGACGCACTAATATCGTCGGTATTGAAGGGAGGCTGGCTAATACATTCAGCCTTCTCTACAAGGGTATGGGCTCCACACTAATCATATCTTATATAGGGTACGTGGACAGTACGAATGTTAGTCTAAGAAAATAATGTTTTATTTATTTATGTTATTTACTCTCTCTATATTTAAGTCTACATATATGTTTGTATTATCGTTTATATACATTTATGCATATGTATTTACTAATTTTTTTTGTTTTGTTTGTTTTATTTATACATCAAATTTATTTATTGCTCCACGTCTGTTTACAACATTTAACCTATCTATTATACAAATTTATTTATATTAACTTAATTTTACAATAATTTTATATTTATATCAGTGTCGTCGAAATTGACTAGGTATCTAGGAATTAAAATTTTAACGTGATCCAAGAATCTATTTTACTGTATTTTATTGCCACGGCGGCCATAAACTTAGCCGAAATTATCTTTGTATCTCATTATTATAATGTAATGTATACAGTCAATGAGGATATTTTAGTAGCCATTTGACTCTCTTAACACATCTTCAGGGTGGAGTCAGAGAGTCAGAGGGACTCATAACCCGCCGGTCCTTGGTAATAGATGTAAGCGATACGCTTACGCGCAAAATCTTTACAAAAAAGATCGTTCGCGTCTAGCAGAAGGTCTTATGACCGACACATTATATAGGACCGTGGCACCTACCTTTACAGCGCGCGACGCTTTCATTGTATACAGTGATATATTCAGCAGAGAGTCACCACCAGACGAAGAATATATCCCCGACCCGGTAAGACACGATGTCGAGCTTCATTCGCCCATCAAAGTGGACGAGCTGAAGAGAGTTTTGCAGGCTCGCCAGTCCGAGTCTAAGGGTCCAGATGGACTCAAAGCATCGGACCTCAAGAAAGCTCGAATCGAACTACTCGCCCTTCTATACAATGCCGTACTGTTCTCTTCTACTATTCCGGATTGTTGGAGGGCGAATCGTACAATACTAATACCTAAACCGGGAGGGGACGGTAACGATATTAATAACTGAAGACCCCTGACAATATCTTCAATCGGACTGAGAATCTTAAACAAGATAATCGCGGCCAGATTCTCTCAACTACCATTACATAGCGAACAAAGGGATTTCCGAAATGTTGACGGGACTCTAGCCAACACATTGACACTTCAAGCCATTATTAAGGAAAGAAGGAAAAAGGCCCGTCCTTTCTCGATAACAACGATGGATTTAAAGAAGGCGTTCGATACAGTTGGACATAATAGTATAATGAGAGCGTTGCGCAGATTTGGAATACACCAGAAGATCTCGGACCTTGTAGCTGACAACTATAAAGAATGTTTTACCACCATAAACATAAATGGCAGGAACACCGATAGAATCCCTATCAATAAGGGTGTCAAGCAGGGGGACCCCCTTTCCCCCTTCCCATTCAATATGGTTTTGGACGAAGCCATCGACCGTCAGAGGAAACTCGGAGCGGGTATAAATATGGGCAACGAAAGATTTGTTTGCTTAGCATATGCGGATGATCTCCTGTTCACCGAAAGCAGAACTGAAATGCAGACTATGCTTAGGTGGATAGGTGGAGATCTGAAACGTCGGGGAATGACTCTCAACCCGAGTAAATGCACAAATATTACCTGGAATCTACTTCCAAACAAATCAAAATTGTATGTCGCGGATAGGAATATTCTGGCGGTCGATGGCGGTCTAATTAAACAGATCGGTATCGGGGATCAATTCAAATATTTGGGATACAACTATGGATTCATGGGGGCGAGGATGTCTTCCCTGGACAACCTTCAACTTGAACTAAACAGACTGGCGACGGCTTCTCTTAAGCCACAACAAAAATTAAATCTTATCAAAACATACCTTATCCCGCGCTATCTGTATGTTTTGCAAAACCCGGCAGTTACACTTAGGCAGCTAAGTGCGGCGGATAGACTAATCAGACTTACGATCAAAAAAGTCATGCACTTACCCAAACAGACACCGAATGCTGCGCTGTACGCTCTACCCAGACGGGGAGAACTGGGAGTCCTGTCCCTTCGCAGCCGGATCCCAGGGATTCTTCTCCAACGTCTCCGGAACCTGGCGGCGAGGAATGTGGGTGACCAATCTCTGATGGTTGCAATTTCATCTAAATATGCAACCATGTTACAGGAAAAACTCACAATCTGATGCAGAACCCACGTTACAACGAATAATGCAGTATCGAATTATTGGTCATCCCGGCTTGAGTCCTCCACGTCTGGGGGTGGCGTTTGGCAGGTGGGCGTTAAGGGAGGCCCTTCCAACTGGATCGACTATCCGCCCTACTATTGGAGCGGAGAGGATTTCGTAAAGGCTGTGCAATTACGACTAAACATCCTACCAACTAGAGGCGGGATACATAACCGTGGCCTCGATACCCTTTGCAGAGCGGGTTGTGGCAGGAGGGAGACCGTGTGTCATATACTACAAGCGTGCCCGGCCACACATTTTGAAAGAGTGAAAAGACACGACAGGGTCGTGAGGAAGCTGGCCGCTTTCGCGAGGGGGAGGGGCGTTACTGTGGAAATAGAACCGCGTATTCGCGATTCGAATGGTTTATTACACAAACCTGATTTAATAATGATGAGAAACAACAAAATCTTAATCATGGATAGGTAGGTAGGTAGGTATTAATTGGTCTGGGCGCGTCGACAGCTGGGTCATTTAGCGCCCCTTGTGTATATTGAGGAAATTAGACTATGAAGTTAGTTTTTCTGAAGTAGCTTGCGAGACCGGTCTTTATTGTTTCAAAATTGTCAATAATCAATTAATCGTGGAGGTCGCGTCCATTGGGAGGGCCCGGACGTGCTGGCGGTGTCCGCCGTACACAAGATAGCGAGATACTCTGGGCCCCCTTTTTTGAACGCGATCTCCACGAGATACCCGGGTTCCGCGGTCGCGATTGTCCCTTTTATCCTCGGAGCGCGCGGTGGCTGGTGTTATTCAAACAACGAGGCTATCAAATTTATCGGCCTCGGTCGCCCGCAGGTCGACGCCTTGGTATCGTCTGTTATAAAGGGCGGTTGGCTTATTCACTCGCCATACTCCGTCAGGGTAGGGGCTGAGTATTGATTCAGAAAGAGCCTATATGACTGTCGCATGTGACATGCGACATTCTCTCTTACATTGTTTTATTATTCTCTTTTTATTTTTATTTGTTTTATATCTATATTTTTATTATATGTATTTTGTAATTGTGTTATTTACTATTTTGTCATTATACTACCATTGTCAACTATATATTCTTAGTTTTAATCTTAGTCTTTGATTGTATATGACGAATGACTTTGTAATTTTTTATGTATATAGTAGTGGGGAGTGTCAGTTGTTACGAAATGCCACGGACACTATGGGATTTTAACTTTAAGTTAGTTAGTTTACAGCCACGGCGGCCGACATCTGAGCCGTAAGGATCTAATGCTTTAGAAGTTGTAATTACTGTGTGATTGTAAATTTTCATTGTATTTTCTGAATAAAGATCTTTATTAGCCATTTGACTCTCTTAACACATCTTCAGGGTGGTAGTCGGGGTCTCGTCGATAATCCCCCTCACTGGTGGAGTGGGGAGGACTATGTGAAGGCAATATTCCTATCGGAAAGGAAAAAGGACCAAATTTTTCCAAGAAATTTCACCAAAAAGTCATACGTTTAGAGGCGCCCATTCAGGCAAGAAAATCCGGGAAACTGCCGGAACAACCAAAAGTGGACGTCCGTCAACTGGACTAAGGCTGGATACTTATAAAGTGCAAATACATATATGGACAATACCATGGACATTTGGCTGATCGTTGTCTGCCTGGTTCGGCGCGTCCTACATTGCATACGTGTACTGGTATTTGCAGAACTCTTTCCTATGGACATATGGACACTGGCAAATTCGCCTAATAATAACTAAACCGTAAATATTGTTACCATAATTTTCTTTTTTGTCTTAATTTTTTTTTTCTAACTTGTTAACAGTTTAACCTGTTAATTTTTTAACCTGTTCATTTTTTAACCTCTTAACTTATTAACTTGTTTTTATTTATTATTATATTTTTTAACTTTTTTTCATTTTTTATCTTATTAACTTTTTAACTGTACTTTTTAACTGTTAATATTAATCTCTTGTTTGTTAACCTTTCAACCTTGAATTTTTTTTTTTTTTTAAATTTGTACCTTTATTTTCCGCTTTTGTCTTTTGGATTGTTTATATATTGTACATTTTACTTCATTTATGTTTGATACTGTTTTTCTTTATTATTTTCTTATATATACATATCTATTTTTCGTTGCACGTACCGTGTCTGTAGCACTTGTTATAATGCAAATGACATCAGAGTCATAGTCTGTTCTTTTGATTTATACTCTTAGAGTGTTTTTATTGCATTGGGAGATTCCCACTGTCCCTACCCAAACACAGACGTGTTTTTGGTTGCTCCATAGTATTGGCAGTATTAGTGTCTTAAAAGTGGTCTTAATTTGTTGAAAATTACAGTTTGTGCGTCGGAGCAGTTGTGCTTCGTGTATAAAACCTCAGCCCCCTACCCTGAGGGGTTGGCGGGATTTTGAGGGATAAAAGACGAGTATTTGGTGATAACTAATACTTAACTAAAGAAGAATTTAATACCCTAAAATATATAAATAGCACAAACAGTTTTTTATAGCCTGTTGAGCCAAAAATAGGCTGAAAAAAGTACTCTTAGAACTGTGAAGTGTGTGGGAAAAAGCTCATCGGAGAGCTTTTCTTAAAAGCTCTCTTAGTGGCTTAGTTTACTTAAAAGTGCAGTGGGTGACAGTGTGTGTTAAGTTTTTTGGAAGGATTAAAAACTAATAGGATCATAAGGTAGGATCAGTGTTTAATATTAGATTTAAGACTTTCTGGTTTTTTTCAGACTTTCCGGTTTTTTTGAGACTTGGACTGGGAGATTGTGAGGTTAGAATAGGGAGGAATCATTTTTAAAATAATGGCGTTAGTATAAGTTAAATAGAGACTTATATATTATTCATACTTCATAAGGACGGTAAAACTCGGAAATTTTTTGGAATGAAAATTTTTGCGAGGCAGGGTGTTTTTTGGTGGCGGGGGGTGTTAAAACGCACAATTGTGCAATAAAAATTTTTTTCGCCCCTTGTAAAAAGTCACCCCGCTGGACTTGGAGAGATTTCTGTAAATAGGTGATTATTGATCAAATAGGTAGATTTAAGGGGTCATAGTTAGTTAGGGGAGTATAAGAGAGGAAAATTTGATCATCGGGGTGTTAGCCCGGCGGGGGCACATCCTTGTCTGAGTATTGGGAAATGTCAGGGGTTGACGTTTCCACTAAGAAAAATCAGTGAAAAAGGGAAAAAAGTGACTTATTAGACTAATTAAAAACTAGTCAAAACAGTGTGGAGGGCTTAGTGGGTCTCCCACCTGACCAGGGAGTTCCTGGAGGAGCAAAGTACTGGTGGAAATACTAAGACGCGGTTTAGTGTTGTCAGTGTCTGTAGGAAAAATTGTTAAAATCCGGGATTTCGTAACTGATGGACTTGTATATTTCCGTAGATTTTGTTAATTTTGTATTGGACATCCCGGGAGGGGTGTCCACTCGTTGTGATATCTGGATCCTTGGTACGAAATATTGTGATTAGTGCCTACGCGCACTATAGAGCTTAATTAGAGTAGGTTAGTATAAAATTTTGTACTAGTGCGTGTACTTTGCCAGGACATTAGTCGAGCTTTGCTCAAGCCCAAACCGCTTGACTGCTCGACATGAGCTTTGATTTCGCAGGGATGTCAGACCAAGAGATTAGGCAATACGAGAACGAGATGATGAATGCTGGGGGCTTCAGGGGAAGGAGTTCTTTAAGAAGATCCCCCCCTGGAGACCTGATGAACGAGAGGGCCAAGGTTATGAGGATCGACTTAGTACGTTGCATGAAAGGAGTGTTGGATGAGAGCGAAAAGACACCAAACACGAAACTTAATGAAATAGAAGAGATCCTAAATCAAAGCAGGGTAGAACTGGGAGAGACTGGGAATGATGAAAGGGGAGAGAATGAGAGTGAGAGTATTAGGAAAGTAAAGGAGCAGGAAGAAAGGGAAAGATTCGAGAGTGAGTACAGGAAGGAAATTGAAAGAAAGAGACGTATGGATGAGGAGGAAAGCGCAAAGGCAGAGGCGAAGGAAAAACAAGCCAGAAGGACCAAGGATAAAGAATCCCAAAACAGAGGTATTAACCAAATTGTTAAACAATTCAACAAGGCGCTGGATGACATAGCTCAGAAGACTTCTGTGTTTAAAATGGGAAAGATGGTGTTCAACCTTGAGCATAAGAACGCTATCAGCAATGCGGTGACAAATCTTACCATTTCATTTACGGAGATATTAGGACGATATACCGAGGCTATGGAGTGTGTGGCGAGTGAAAAGAACTTGGCCAAAGAAAGGGAGTCGAAAGGAGTACAGAATGTGGAGGGTATACGGCGAATGGTGTGTGACATGAGAGATGAGCTAAGAAGTATGCAAGGGAAAATGAGTGGTAGAGAAAGACTGAGAGGGGGATCTGGGAAGATAACTAGGGACGAAACAACTGATATGGAGCAGAGGGGTGAATCTGACATCGATACGGACACGGATGCCAAACAGAAAAAAAGGAAAGGTGACAGAGGTTACTAAAAGGACTTATGCTGACCTGCCAGCGGACAGGAGACCTAGGAGACCAACTAAACCGTGGGCCTCTCCAGAGATCAGAGCCTCAGATGAGGATCTGGATTTGGCGATAGTATATTCGGAGGCGGAGGGGCAAAAAGGGCCAATCAGAACAGTCGTGGACACGATAAAGCCAGTCGTGTCGAATTCGGAACAACTAAAAGGAATAAGGAAGGTAGGAAAAAACACGGTAATTCTGAAGTGCAAGGACCCGGAACAAAGAAATAAAATAAAGGAAGTGGTAGAAAAGAAAGAGGTTTTAAGATGTGGCACACAGGGGAGGGTATTGAAACCACTCCTAATGATTACTGGGGTCGAAAAAGGTTATACGGACGAGGACCTCAAGGGCACTCTATTGAACGGGAACGAGGAATTGGCAAAAATACTGAAAGTAAGGCGATTCATGAAATAAAAATAGTGCACAGAAAACCGTGCCTTAATAAATTTAAAGAGAACATAATAGTTGAAATGAAAAAGGAGGCATTCAAATATTTGGCTAAGAGGGGTAGAGTGTCCTTGGACCTTAGCTTCTTGTTCGTTGAAGAATACCTTAGGGTAGCCATTTGTTTTAAATGTAGTAAATATGGACACGTAGCAAAAAGATGTGCGGACAATGCAGTGTGCCACAATTGTGGAAAAGAAGGACACGAGGTTAAAAATTGCCAATTCCCGACGGATTGTGTTAACTGTAAGGCCCTCAAGGTTCCTGCGCATAGCAGGCAGCATCAGGCCAGGGACATCGACTGCCCTGTGTATAAACGCAAACTGGATCAACAGAGACACAGGATTGAATATTAGGGTGGGGACTCTCAGTGTACTCCAATGGAATGCAGGTAGAGGAAGGGAGGCAAGCATGTTGATGAAAGAAAGAGCGAAAGAGAGGAGTGGATGTGGTAGTCCAGGAGCCGTATGCGAGGGTGAGTAGGTGGGATGGATACAAGAGACATGGAGTTATGGTAGGATGTAAGGCTGAGATATGGATAAAGGAAGGGGTTGAAAGTAGCACGGTTGGTGAACTGGAAACAGGGAACGTAATAGGAGTGAGGTTGGAAGGGGTGAATGGAACCCACATGACGCTCGTGTTTGTGTACGATGAACCGGGAGGGATGGTTAATAGAAGGATGAATGCAGTAGAGCAAAGGATTCGAATGTTGGGCAGTAATGTTTTGGTGGCTGGAGACTTGAACGCGAAGAACGAGGCCTGGGGTGGACTGGAGACGGATGGAAGGGGTGACAATCTACTGCTATGGGCGGTTGGGGAGGGATATATGTTATGTAACGATCGGAACAGTAGAGCTACCTTCAGTAGCTCTAGGGGAGAAAGCTGGGTGGATGTAACTTTGCGAAAGGAATAAGAGTGACTGAATGGGAAGTGGAAGAGGAGGAGACAGTCCGTCTTTTGGAAAAAGACCTTAAACGTAGAGGAATGTCGCTCAATTCGCGGAAATGCAGTAATCTAACTTGCAATTTACTGCCAAGTCAATCCAAGCTTTACGTAGCCACCAGGGAGTCCATCGCGGTGAAAGCAGCTCAGCATTGATGAGCAATTTAAGTATCTTGGATACACGTACGGCTTTATGGGCGCGAAGGTGTCCTCGATCGACAACTTGTCCATAGAATTAAACCGCATAGTTTCGGCGCCGCTGAAACCTCAACAGAAGTTCTCCATAATCAAGCACTATTTAATACCTAGGTATATTTACGTCCTCCAAAACCCCTCCGTCACTCTGAAAATCCTAAGCTCCGCCGATAGGCTTGTAAGACTAGCAATCAAGAAGGCCCTCCACTTGCCACAGCAAACCCCGAATGTTGTACTATATGCCCCCTCAGACAGGCTGGTCTGGGCATACTATCGTTCCGCTGCCGGATTCCTGAAATTCTTCTTATGCGTATGGAATCCTTGGCAGCAGACCACGCAGACGAAGGACTGTTGATGTCACTTTTAACATCCGACTATATTGCAGAATTAAAGAATAAACTGCACACCTGGTGTCTACCGTATGGCGCCAAGTCAGCCCTAGTGGCCTCCTACTGGGCCACCAAACTTGAAGTTTCTGCCTCAGGGGGAGGGTTGTGGCAGGCTGGTGCGGCCGATTCTGGTTGTAACTGGGTGGATAAGCCCCCACATTATTGGAGCGGGGAGGAGTACGTGAAAAGCCACAGTTGAGATTTAATCTCTTACCGACTAAGGGCGGCCTGCACAACAGGAGTGGAAACACAGTCTGCAGGGCGGGATGCACGCGACGTGAGATCGTGTGTCACGTCCTGCAGGCGTGTCCGTCCACCCATTACGAGTGGATACGCAGACACGACAGAATTGTAAATAATTGGCAGAATTCGCGAGAAATAAAGGTTTACATGTTGAGGTCGAACCTCGCTTTAGGGATGGACGGGGATCATTATATAAGCCAGACCTTCTATTGCGACGCGATGGATCCGTGCTAATAGCCGACATGGCTATTCACTGGGAAGGCCCGAACGTGCTTACGGTGTCTGCCGGGCATAAAATCGCCAGGTATTCCGGGCCTTCCTTTGTGGAGGCTGTATCGGCTAGATATCCGGGCTGCGACGTAACCGTCGTGCCTTTTATCGTGGGCGCACGTGGTCGATGGTGTCCGCTCAATGAAGGGTTGTCGAGGTTTATCGACCCTAATCGTCCGCAGGTTGAAGTGTTGACGTTCTCCGTCTTGAAGGGGGGTGGTTTATACACTCCTCCTTCTCCACCCGCATTTGGGCTAATGCTGATCAGTAGATCCGTATTATTATATTACTAACTATATGTAAGACCATTTTATATCATGCATATATATGTACATATATTCTTGCTTCTTTTAATTATTGTTGTATCTAATATACATAATTATTCTTTTGTTTTTAATATATTGTACTGTCAAATTTATATATATATTTATATTTTTTTATTTTATATTTCTGACTTATTGTATCGCTTAAAATTTACACTTATATGTTTGTTTGTCTTTTTCTTCTTTGTGAAAATATTGTAATGTCCTTATATACACTTATGCCTCTCTTTTATCATGTGACTGGAGTTTATTATAATATCTTGATTCGCAAATAAACCTCTAAGAAGCCTTCGGATCTACATGGAATAGTGTGATTAGCTAGACTTTTAGTGACATTAGTATAGCCACAGACTGTATAATATTAAGAAAAATTAATTTGTTGTAATGCCACGGTGGCAAAGAACCGAACCGTAATTATCTATATTATACATTATTACAAATAAAGATATTACTAACATAAATAAGTTAGTGTGTGTACTATATAACGGGTATAACACTCGATGCTAACTGGGTTTTAGCCATGCAAATCATATTCGATCGCACGTCGACGGTTACGCAAATACAGGGCTCGACCGATAGACTTTGGAGCCTGACCGTCGGCGAGCAATCGAATAATAATAGAATAATAATATTAACAACAGTCGTGGCAGATTGGTGGGCCCTCCCGACCTGGGCAATCGGAAAAAACAGTACGCCTATGCACAGCGCCTTTATAGAAAGGACAAATCCAGGTTGGCCGAAGGCCTACTATCACACACTCTCCACTCTAACACGGCCCCCACCTTTGGCGCCGATGCTGCGGAGGAGGCATATAATCAGGTGTTCGGCGAGCTGTCGCCGCCCGACGAAGAGTACATTGCTGATCCAGTTCAACATACGATCGAACTATATCAACCCATAATGAACTTATAACAGACTTCGTCGACAATGAGGTCGAAATTTATGCCCCGATCCTAATTGACGAGCTGAAGAATATTCTTCAGACTCGTCAGTCTAACGCTAGAGGTCCCGATGGCGTTAGATCTCTAGATCTGAGAAGGCTTTCGACAGTAAATCTTGCTCTGCTATTCAATCTGGTTCTATTCTCTTCTGTGGCGCCAGAGGAATGACGAGCAAACAGAACCATCCTTATCCCTAAACCGGGGGGGTGATAACGCCGACCTCAACTCCTGGCGACCATTAACCATCTCTTCGGCCGGCTTGAGAGTTTTTAACAAAATAATGGCGGTTCGATTTTCGAGGCTCCCATTAAATAGTGAGCAGCGGGGCTTCAGGACAATCGACTGGACGTTGTCAAATACGATGACTCTCCAAGCGATAGTTAGAGAATGTAGGGACGGTGCCCGTCCGTTTTCCATCACCACTTTAGACTTAAGAAAGGCGTTCGACACGGTAAGTCATCACAGCTTGGTGCGGGCGCTGACTAGATTTAGGGTTAACCCAAAAATAAGGAATCTAATATCTGATTTTTACGCTGATTGCACTACTGTTGTCGATGTCAACGGTGTCTTGACTGATGTGATTCCTATAAGAAGGGGCGTCAAACAGGGCAACCCCCTTTCGCCCATTTTATTTAATATGGTCTTAGATAAAGCCATTGCGTCTCAAAAAGAGCGAGGCGGTCATCATGTTCAACGGAAGCCGGTTTGTGAGTCTCGCGTATGCGGATGATCTATTGATCTTCGCTAATAATAAACAGGAGACGCAGTGGGCAGTGCGTCTCCTGGAAAAGGACCTTCGGCGCAGAGGCATGGCCGTCAACCCGCAGAAATGCTCTAACATTACTTGCAATAGACTGCCTAAAAAGTCTAAGTTATATTTGGCGACAAGAGAGTCCATATCGGTTGAGGGTGGCCTTATACGCCAGTTAAATGTAGGCGAGCTCTTCCGTTACTTAGGATTTAACTATGGATTTATGGGCGCTAGGGTGTCGTCGATTAACGGGCTCCCCGCTGAGTTGGAACGAATTATCAAGGCTCCCCTTAAGCCCCAGCAAAAATTGTCAATTATCAAACAATATCTTGTACCTAGGTACATTTACGTGCTCCAAAACCCAGCGATTACCCTCAGAACCTTAAGTTCGGCGGACAGACTTGTGAGACTGGCTGTCAAGAGAGCCCTCCACTTGCCTCCGCAGACCCCAAACGCTGCCTTATATGCCCCCCCCCCCCGCGACAAGGTAGGTTGGACATTCTTTCATTCCGTTGTCGGATTCCGGGGATTCTCCTCTCGCGTCTGGAGTCTCTGGCGGCCGAACGTATCGATGAAGAGCTAATATCTGCTTGTTTAACTTCTAACTATGTGGCAGTGTTGAGGGATAGATGAATGGATGGATGGATGTTTGTGGGGCTGGGCACATCAACTACTAGGCTATTTAGCGCCCAAGTTTATAGGTTAGACTTGAAAATTCAATGTTTTGAAATAATTTATAACATCAGTAATGAGATCTGCAAGATTTTTAATGAAAGTATGTATGTTTGAGGGAATGTTGTATCTGCTTCTGAACAAATTTATTAAAAAGGTACCTGACTTTAGGGAAAACACCGGAGCAGATCGCATCGTACTGGGCCAGCAGGCTGGAATCCTCTGTATGTGGCGGAGGAATATGTCAGGTGGGTGTCCAGGGTGGCAGCCGTGGTTTTGTCGATAGTCTCCCGCACTGGTGGAGCGGGGAGGACTATATAAAAGCGGTGCAACTACCCCTTAACTTGTTGCCAACAAAGGGGGGTCTACACAATCGCAGTGGCGATACTCAATGCAGAGCCGGATGTCATCGGAGAGAGACAATTTGTCACGTGTTGCAGGCATGTCCTGCAACACACAGAGAACGTGTCCAAAGACAAGATAGAGTCGTATCAAAGCTTAAAGAAATAGCTATAGCCGGGGGCCTTCAGGTAGAGCTGGAGACGCGGATGCGCGATGGTGAGGGGGCACTACACGTACCCGACTTGATTTTTAGGCGAGAAAACAATATCATGGTGACTGACGTCGCCATACATTGGGAGGGCCCGGATACCTTGGCCGTGTCTGGCGGACACAAGATCGCTCGCTACTCCGGACCCTCCTTTTTGAATGCGATGTCAGTCAGATCCCGGCCGGTGCCGTATCAACATTATCCCATTTGTTATCGGGGCCAGGGGCGGGTGGTGCCCACTGAACAACGAGGTGTCTAAGTGGCTCAAATTGACAAAATCGCAGGTCGACCTTATATCCTCGTCTGTGGTGAAGGGTCGGTGGTTGATCCACTCTTTCTTTAGTACGAGGATTTGGGCCGACCATAGGAGGTAGGAGTCACTAAATATGATCACCTCTATCTTGTTGGGATCTATGATGATCAATAGCTCTAGTAGTAGTGATGTCAATATACAACTTTATGTTGTTTGTCTTTTACCTTACTGTTTGTAATTTTATCATTATTTTAAGAATTTTGTTTTTCTTTCTATAGACATTTTAACGATTTTAACCGTTTTATTGATTCATTGCAATACCATTGTAATACCATTTTAAATATATTTTACTGACTGATTTTAAATTTAGATTTATACATTAGTCACCAACAGCTGCTCAGGTTCCATTTTATCGGGCAGCAAAGCTCGAGGCTTCTGCCAGCGGTGGCGGATTGTGGCAGGATAGGGTCAGGGGTGGTTATGGGGGGGTCGATTGATAACCCACCCCAGTATTGGAATGGCGAGGACTTTATTAAGGCCATCCAACTACGTTTTAATGTTCTTCCAACAAAGGGTGGACTGCATAATCGGACCGGTGATGTGCAGTGCAGGGCTGGGTGTGGCAGGCGGGAAACCGTCTGCCGTTTTACAGGCCTGCCCTGTGACGCATCACGGAAGGGTTAAGAGGCATCATAGAGTTGTAAATAAGATGGCTGAGTTTGCCACTCGTGGGGGCCTGAAGGTAACGGTCGAACCGCGAATCCGCGACGCCCAGGAGGCTCTCCATAAGTCAGACCTCCTGCTAAGAAAACAGTAGGAGATTATGGTGACCGATGTTGGCATCCATTGGGAGGGCCCCGATGTGCTCTCAGTTTCTGCGGGGCACAAAATCGCGAGATATTCGGGGCCCTCCTTTATGGAGACAATGTCGACCAAGTTTCCCGGCTGCAATATCACGATTGCGCCTTTGGTCATCGGTGCTCGAGGAGGCTGGTGTGCGTTAAACAACGTGGTTACCGGGTTCGCGGGTATTAATAGGACACAGGTACAGCTGCTGACACTTCCGGTACTGAAGGGGGGGTGGTTGATGCACTCCTCCTTCACTTCCATGATTTATGCTGACCAGCGGCGATAAATTTAAAACTATGAATGCATGTTACTAACGGTCTTAAGTATGATCCCAGGACTGACTAAGTCCTCGAGGCCAATGCCATATCGATACCAGGTATTTACTGTTCCGTGATCTGTTGCCCTTGTGACAGTCGTTTTATCAAATGACGACCTTAATAAGAATTTGTTAGTGTTAGTGTATTTATTAGTTTGTCTATGATGTTCACTATGTTCTCTTTGTAACGCTGATTTATATATTCTCTTTTATTTATATATTATTAATTTTATTTATGTTTTATTTTATCTGTGGCTGTGTTTGTTAGGCTTATTTGATTTAGTTTTTATTATTTTATCTTTTTCGCATTTTTGGCGACTATGTATCCCTAGCTCTAGTTCTATATTGTATAACGACTAACTCTTTAATATTTTAATGTAGATAATAGTCAGTAGTATGTATAACTGATACAGTGCCATGGGCACTACTCTTGGGACTTTATTTGTAAAATTATACAGCCACGGTGGCCAGCAGCTTAACCGCAATGATCTGGTGTTTAAAAATTGTAATTACTATTGTAATTGTGATTTATACTTTTCTGAAATAAAAATCTTAATAGCCACTTGCTCTAACATTACTCTCGGACTCTTTTAACGAGCTCAGTGTAAGTAGCACGTGTCTTTGGACGCTGATGCCGGACATGACCGATTGGTCTATAAATTTACGTGAAGGTGCAGTGAATGTAGATGTTAGTATCAGTGAAGTTTGAGTGTCATTCCTTTTATACAGGGTGAGTTATAACCCTACAAAGTTGTATCTTCGGCCTAACTAATTGTTAACCTTAGGTCGAATTATAATCCTAATTCCTTTTTTCTATGAACCTTTTTGCCATCTTTTATTGCATACACGGACTTATCGGGCACAAATAAATTTAACGCAAAGCACAATAAATTGTTTTTGTGTCAAGAAGAACAAATAATAATAAATCAATCTAGATTTTGTGCTCGATTGTTAGAACTTTAGTAGTATTCTTGCAACTGCTGTGGAAAAACCCATTTTCCGGCTGAAGGAGGCTTCGGAGGCGAAAACGGTGGAAATTTTTAAGAAGTTTAAACCAAAAGGGTATCCCTCGGGTTACTTCTAATTCCTTTACACTAACTTAAATATTGCGGACTCCTACCGCTTACATAACTTATTAACCTATGATTCAACATGATTTATGAACATATGATTTCTACACAACCTCTCATATTGATCTTCATATAATCCTGTGGCCTATGATATATCCCTAAGGAAACGAACATTCAGTAATGGTTATAACCAATGACATGGTGGCTGACTGAATCTCTCGGTCTGGTACACCACTGATGCAGTGTATGCAGAATAGGATAGCAGGATAACTGGATTGTGTCAGTGCGCGCGTGGGTCTGTGGTCTTATTGGGTGAGCGCAAATTGTATGGTGGGGGGACTTTTTAGAGATTCTGAATATATAATCTTAAGTTGACTTTAATGTACATATAAAACTATAACATCGGTTAGTGGTAGACTAGGTTATGTACTATAATTTTAACCTGTATATGTTGCACTTTTTATCTATTTATTTAATCATTAATCTAGTTTTATATTAAGCCAATGTTTTGTCCCTTATACACTGTTTCGATCTACTTATGCTTAAATAAATAACTCACAACAGAGTCGATCGGACTCCTTAGGAGTGTCGGGCATTGTGGGGATTCTCAAATCTTTTAACAGATAGCTCAGAAACTGAGCTACTCACATGGCCCACTTTTGACCGTAAATATGGCAAGGCCTTTACCACCGAGGCCAAACTAAAACATCACAAACGTTACTACTGTCGCCCAATTAACCCGAATGATGACCTCTGTGAGATTTGCGGGCGGGCATTCAAATCATATGCAGGTAAACGCCTGCACATGAGCAAGGCGCACGCGAGGCGGTCGCAATTGGCAGAAGGCATATTTACGGGTACTCTATAGAACACAGCAGTGCCAACGTTTTCGGCACGTGACGCCTTCCTCTCCTACAGCCAGATATTTAGTGAGGAGTCACCGCCTGCCGATGAGCATGTAACCGACCCGGTGAAGCACGATACTGCGCTCTATACACCAATAAAAATTGACGAGCTGAAAAAAATTCTACACGCTCGCCAGAGCGACCAAGGGTCCCGACGGGCTTAAGGTCTCGGACCTCAGCAAAACACGAATCGAACTATTCGCCCTCCTGCTCAACGCCGTATTATTCTTATCTACAATTCCGGACTGCTGGAGGGCGAATCGTACGATATTGGTGCCTAAGCCGGACGGGGATTGCCACGATATAGGCACATGGAGACCTCTCATGATATCCTCTATTGGCCTCAGAATCCTAAATAAGATTATAGCTGCTAGGTATTCGCTACTACCACTACATAACGGGCAGCGAGGATTCCGGAATATCGACGGGACGTTCGCGAATACTCTAACCCTACAAGCTCTCAACAAAGAGAGTCGAAGAAAGGCTCGCCGTTTTTCCATCACAACACTCAATTTCAGAAAGACATTTGATACGGTTGGCCATGGGAGTATTATGCGAGCGTTGCGTCGATTTAATACCCATCCAAAAATCATTGATCTTATTGCCGATAATTATAAGAATTGCTTCACAACAATAAACGTGAATGGCGAAAATATGGACGCGGATGATCTCCTCCTGTTCGCTGGGAGCAGGACTGAAATGCAGACCATGCTTAAGTGGATAGGAGGGGATCTGAAGCGTAGGGGTATGTCTCTAAATCCCAAGAAATGCACCAACATCACGTGCAACCTGCTGCCAAACAAATCCAAACTCTATGTCGCGACCAGAAACATCTTGGCTGCCGACGGTGGTCTCATTAAACAGATAGGAATAGAAGAACAATTCAAATATCTAGGTTACAATTACGGGTTCATGGGGGTGAGGGTGTCCTCGCTGGACAACCTACATACCGAACTTAATAGACTGACCGCAGCCCCGCTAAAACCGCAGTAAAAATTGAATCTACTGAAAACATATCTAATCCCTCGATACTTGTATATCCTACAAAATCCCGCAATAACGCTTAGGACGCTGAGCGCAGCTGACCGGATGATTAGATTAACCATCAAGAAAATTTTACACCTGCCAAAACAATTATTTTATTAATCTTAGAACCCGGCGTGCGCCTCGGAGCGCCGGGCCGACACAACAGCAGTAGGAGGAACCTGCGACCGAGTTGCGTGCACAATCGATACTATCACAGGAGATCGATAGTGGTGTCCCTAGTTCATCTGAAGTACGGGTAAATGGACCAACTAATAAGTTGAATAATCATGAATGCGACCTGCGTGGGAGGTCCTTCAGAACTAAGTTAGGCCTCTCGCAGCATCGACGACTCACGCATCCTGAGGAGTACAATAATGAGTTAGCGATGGGCTCTCGGCGGAAAGTTTGGAATCCGAGAGCGCTAAGGCTGATGGCGAAAGAGGAGGCGAACGCTATAAAGCTTGGAGTTAAGTTCATCAACCAGCATCTGCTTGGAATATTTAAAGACCGGACTATCGATGCCATCAAGGGTGCGAGAAGGAAAAATGACTATAAAATTTGAGTCCAGCAGGCCCTTACTACCTTACATGAGATTGAACAGGGAGAGCCGGCCGCGCCCTTGATGGCAAAGATCGAGTTGGATAATGTGCCTCCCGTCGCTAACGTTGACGGCAGTAACTCCTTCCATAATGTTATGAACGATTTAATTAATCAAGTGGCGGATATAACATCACATCACGCCCCAGAGCTCGTAGGAATAGCCCAATCCCATATGACGGGCGAGGATGTGTCCATCGATGTTGCGAGGTGGTACAATAACGTATTTCCGGCGGTTGTGCACATAAACGCGACCCGAAATAGGCGCGTAAATAGGGGCGATCATGAACAAGTAACCAATGCCACGAAGTTGTTGGTGGCAGTTGGATTCGAAAATATACAACCTACAATGAGATCTGGGGCACGCCATCGCCCCCGGACAACGAGCATATCTCGGACTTCGTTGAGCACAATATCGAAATATATATGACTATCTTGGCTGACGAGCTGAAGAAGGTTCTTTACGCTCGTCAGTCTAATGCTAAAGGACCAGATGGCATCAAACCTGAAGATCTAAAGAGTGTACCTCTTGAGAGACTGGCTTTGCTATTCAGTCTTGTCTTATTCTCCGCTATACTTCGGATGAATAGCGAGCAAATAGAACGGTCCTCATTCCGAAGTCCGGGTGCGACAATGGCAACGTGAGCACTTGGAGGCCGCGCGATTCTCTAAGTTTCCTCTACGTAAAGAGCAGCGAGGGTTTAAATCCATTGATGGCACTCTCGCCAATACATTAACGCATCAGTCAGTCGTGAAAGACTGTCAAGCCGTATCCAAGCCGTTTTCGATAACCACTCTTGATCTGAGGAAGGCCTTTGACACAGTAAGTCACAATAGCCTAAGGAGGACGCTCGTGAGATTTGGGGTTAATCCCAAGATTAGGAATTTAATAACTGACAATTATACCGACTGCACAACCACAATAAAGATTAATGGCGTCTCGACTGGAGACATTCCGGTTAACAGGGGTGTCAAACAGGGTGACCCCCTCTCACCCATACTACTTAATGTGGTGCTCGACGAGGCCATCAGCCACCTTAAAAATAGTACGAAAAAGAATTGTGCGATAAGCGTGCATTTCTATCGCTAACCAAAAACATTAAAGAGTTATTACAATAGTACTTATTAAGGGTGTCAAGTTATTTTTAGATTTTTTTGAGCAAGATATTCCCCCAGGAATCGATATGAAATATCACATTATCTAACACATTGCGTCACAGTACCAATATACATCAGCCTCAATTATGAAAAATTTCAAGGTCTAACCCTATTCGAGTTTACTAATAACCTTTATTTTTTATTATTATTTTTTATTTAACATATTTTAGATGCCAAATATTAAATTAAAAAAATACGAGTATAATAAAAATGGAGTAGTGAGACATTAAAATACATGAAAATCATTTTTATTCTAATAACAAATAAAACCCATTTTCCTAGTTTAGTATGAGATTTTAAATACTATATAATGCAATTTTTATCAATTTTTAGACCTAAAATAATAACTGGTAGCCAATAATTAATAAAAAATACTCTAAGGATGCTTACATTAGTATAATATTACAAAAAAATTTGTACTTACTTTCTTCAGACCACCACCAACTAAATCCGTAATTAAATTTGCAAACTACGTTTATATTACAGTAGTTTTTAACAATACTTATCTAATCTCTGCACATATTCTTTTGTGTAATAGAACTTATATAATTAAAAATAATAATACTTGGAATCAAAGTATGAATTTGTTAGTGACTTTTAGGATTTAAGTACGTATTTTTGTTTTCAAAAAATTTCTCTAAAGAAATCGTTATTCATACAGATGAACAGACATGAATTTTATAAGGGATAGCTGCACAAAATAAGTACCTAGCTTAATAATTGTTCACTTTAATTATTTTCGGGGTATTTACTTCCACGAATAAAATATCATAATATTTTGGTTATTATTTATCTCATTTACAATCTGCACTAGTTTTGTTTAAATTCCCTATCACACGAAATTACCTATGGCTGATTTGTTGTTTAATAAGTTTACAAAGGTAAATAATTATATCCTTATGCGTTTAAATTTAATAATCAATATTGATTTTTAGTAGAATATTCGATATAAAGTGTGGTCTTCCAAATAAACCTCCAGAATAATAAAAAAGTATGCTGCTCTATCTGCCGAACCATCTCTCTCATCAGCCAGCTAGAATCAACGTAGTAGTGAACAAAATCCACAGTACTCATCATGTCTGTCATATTTACAACCCCAACTAAGGGCTGTTTTAGCAATTGTGACTGTCGTATGCGTCTTTGCTAAAAAATTGTGAAGCAAAAAAAATGTTGTGTCTAACTGGTTTTTTAATGCTGTAAGTATTTTGAGTTTTGCTATCCTTTCTATCGACCTTAACTTGGCTGATCAGTCGTGGAACGAATAAACCCGAGACGGTTTAGCAAAAGGAAGAATGGTATGCCGAAAAATGAACTTTGCTCACTTTTGGTAGTTCATATTTATTTTTATCAAGCCAAGACATATTTGTAGCGTTGCCGAGGGCTCCTCTGCCAGTATACAACGTGTGTGAATAGCATCAGATAGAAGGCATGTTTTTTTTTACGTTGGCCTTAAATCAATACAATAACTTGTATGGAATCTATTTTTATTTTTGTCAGAACGAAATAAGTACAACGAATAAAGCACATGTTAAAATTTTTAAATAAAACTTGGGTACCTTTAAGCGAAATCCGTTTTAACTGTGGGAACAGGTACTTATACTCAGTAGTTCATGTCGTGCCTGCAAACAAGTCGGTAAGGTTTTCTATCTGTGCGCTCGGTGTTATAAAGTGAAAGTGAAACCGGAGAAAGACCCCACCTAATTTTAGTGCGATCAATTCCACCAAAGAGCCAGTACATCAGCAAACTTCAAAACTCAAGCTCTCGAGAAGTAACTAAGTTCCTCAAAATAGAATCAGAAAAGAAAAATGCAATAATAGAGCAAAGGGACCAAACAATTAACCTACTAATTCAATAAGGGCAAGAGCTACGAGAACAGATTACAGAAATGCATAAAACATTATTATGATACAAGGATCCACGCCTAAATATCATCGATGTCTCCGAAGCAGAGAGGCCCGAAGCATCAGGAAGAAAAGAAACAGCAAAACCTCCTAGTCGAGCGAGTTTTCATAGTCAAAAAGGAGTCTGGTGGTGAGTCTAACTCTATTTCACCTTCCGTACCAACCCCAAATGATTTTAGACATATTATCCGTTTCCTTGATAATCAAAAAAAAGCCCTATCATACCTTCCAGCTTCCAATTTACAAAATGCTCATCGGGGCCAGCCTCACCTCCTCCAGTCCAGCATGATGTCAAATGTCACATAGCCCTAGATTCATCCTCTAGACCAGAGGTTCCCAAACTTTTTTTTCTCGTAGACCACTTTCAAATTTTACTGGTTTCGGTGGACCCCCTCTGCTGCTACATTTCTACCATATTCCCAAAACTCGTCAAAAAATGTGAAGATTAGATCTAACCATGGAAATTTGCGTCGTGGCTGAGTTCCAACCCTAAATTCGGAGTGGTAAAAATAAAAAGAAAAATAATATATTTTCTTGTGTTCTATTTATTAAAATAATATGATTACCGACTTAATAGAATTAAAATTAAACATTAATAATGTACCGCAACTTTAACAATGCAAATCAACAATTAAAAAAAAAATAGTCATAATTTTAATGGGAGGGATGTACTTGATGGATTGACAGCAAATTATCAATATTTGGCTGCAGTTTTGTAAGGAATAACCGCAAATCTCCCCGTTCTGTGATGTTCAATCTGCTCCTTTTTTTTATCAATAGGTTTGTAACGACACAAAAACTTTTTTCGACAAGGTATGACGGGGGAAACGCTATCAAAAGTTTTCTCGCAATTTTCCACAGCCCAGGATATTTTTCGGGTATTTCTGCCTGCAGCCAAAATGTTTGATAGCCTTTTTTAAATTTCACCTTCAGCTCCTCATTGGTGCTAAACTCGAGTAGCTCCTCTTGTAATACCACATTCGCCACTTCCGTTTCATCAAATGGATTTATGATCCATGGTGGTATTTCCATCGTCAGAATATCTTCAAATCTATTTTTGAAGTCATCATGCAGGGCATTTAAATGTTGAACGTATGTCTGAATATCCTCATCAAGACATTCTGCCTGCCAAGTTTGGAAACTGGAAGAATTCGCGCCGACTAATATTTTGCTTCATAAATTTCAATTTTCCAAGAAAAGCCGAAATTACACCCCTTGTTTTTATTAAATTTAGGCTGTCCTCTTGTAACTGCAAGTTAATGTCATTAAATTTTTTGAACAAATCTGTCAAATACGCGATGTCTGCTTTCATTTTGATCAGGTTTTCTTTTAAATCTGGATCTTCACTTTCTAGAAACTCTAAAACTGATTCAAAAAGTGAGTAAAATCTTGTTAAACATGCACCTTTCGACAACCAGCGTACTTCAGTATGTAAGCGCAATCGTTGGAAGTCTTCATCATTTTCGTCGCACAATTGTGCAAATAAACGGGTATTCAACGCATTGCTTCTTATTTTGTTAACTGCTTTAATCACAAATTGAAGCGATTGGTGCAATCTATCACTCAAATTTTTCGCTACCAGGTGTTGTCGATGGATGACACAGTGAATTGCAGTTACTCCTGGTATAATTCTTTTAAGATGGCTTATAAACCCACGATATAGCCCGAAGATGGCAGGACCTCCATCAGCTGCCACCGAAATAATGTTTGTAAATGGAATCGATTTTTCCTTAAAAAAATCACTCAGGACATTAAATATTGATTCGCCTTTAGTGTCCGTCTCCAAAGTTTTCGTGAATAGCAGCTCTTCATGGATTTCTTCGTCCATAACAAATCGAACATATGTCAATAATAATGCTTCATTACCAGGTAAAGTTGACTCGTTCAGTTGAATAGAAAAATGAGTTGTTTGCAGATAATTACACAAGAAGTTTTCAATATCAGAGCTCATTTCATCAATACGTCTTTGTACAGTGTTGTTACTCAAAGGAATTCTTTTGAGTACGTCAAATGGAGGTTTGTGCAGAACAGTTTTTAAAACCTCTTCAACACCGGGTAAAATTAACTGTTCTCCGATGGTGTGCGGTTTTTCCAGATTTCGCTATAAGCAATGAGATATTGTAAAATGCCCACAATCCATCATCGTTACTTTGAGACGTTGAAGCGAACATTCTGTGCACGGTGGGTCTCTTTTCATATTTTTCCTTCAATGTTTGAAAATATTTTAAATCTTTACCTATTTTATCAGGATGACACCTTCTTAGATGATCTTCAAGCTTCGATGGTTTCATAGAGTCATTGCTCAAAACTTTGTTGCATAAAAGGCATATGGGCAATCGTTTGTCTGCCTTTGATGGAAGAAAATCAAATTTCAAATAATCAACACTGTACTGTCGACATTTCTTCTTAGATTCCGCCATGTTTCGTATCAGTTACCTACCTGTAAAGAAAAAAATGTTTGTTTTAGTAATCATAAGGCGACTTTAACAGGATATGGCTATTTTAACAGAATAAAATAGGATTAATTAATTATTGCAATGAAAAAACCAAAATGCCGGCGGCAAAACTGATTTTAATTATTAAAAGCAATAAACTGCTAAGACCCGTATAGAGATTTTCACAAAACGGCTGAACATATTTTAATGTAATATAAAATATTTTTTGATTAATTATATTTTGATACATTTCTGTAAATTCGAGAGAAAATACTTTTAAAGAATATTTTGACATCAAAACTCAGCGATTTTAATGATTTATTTATTACTTTGATGTACGTTACGAGTGGTACATAAAGACACGTACAATATATGAAAATATTTTTAGTCATTTAGCATTAGCAACTTCGAGGGCACTGAAATATGTACAAACATGCAGGTCAATCATATATCTCTCCTTTAGTGAATCACCACAGTTGGGTAAATAAATAATTTTGGACTAAAAAGTACTAAAAGTTCAATCTTTCTCGGCTTTCTGTTCTTTTATAGAAGTATCGAATAATGGCCCTGTTCAGTATTTAATTTTTATTACGTACCTACTACACGCAAACATAACAAATATAATATTATTACAATATAAAATAAAAGTATGAATAACAAATAGGCAGGTACTTACTTTTTCCGGCACTGGCAAACACTGACATCGATTCACTCACACTTTTCTTTCAAAATTCCGGAAACAAATGAGTAACGTTTGTCCTTGGCATTCGTATTTATATTGGTGAAGAATCAAACAAGTTCATGCAAGATTGCAAGCACAGCACAAGTCGTATTTCGTCCTTTTGCACGTCTGAATGGGTTGCGTTGCGGGCGGGCGGCGCTTTGCAAGTCTCGACGCGCGTTGTACTGAATATCGAATATGCAAGTTTTTACAAGTAACAGTCGCTGACCTTCTTAAAATACACTACTCAAAAAAATTAAGAGAGGTTTTAAAACAAGGAAATTAATGCTAAATAAACAGGCTATCTGATCCATATGCCGGCCTAACTGAAAAAATTTTTTTCAAGCCCGTGGACCAAAAAAAAAAGCAAAATATTTGCAATATTATTTTTTCGCGTTATCTGTTAGGATTGCATGAGAACCGTAGCTCCTAAAAAATTTTAGCCAAAAAATCTGAAAATTAGAATATTAAAGCTTCAAAATGCTTTTTTTAAAGCCTCAATACGACCATTTTTCACCGAAATACAGCCTGTCAAAAATCACCAAAAAATTTGGAATTTTTTTTGCTCCCTTAATTTTTTTGGGTAGTGTATTATCTGCCTACATTGATAGGTAAAGCCAAGCCAACATTTTTGTTCTTTACTATCGAAACCAGATAAATTTTCGTGGACCCCCACTTACAACTTGTGAAACCCCATTTTTTTTTACGCCAACGTAGACCCCCATCGAGTCTCCCGTGGACCCCTGGGGGTCCACCTGAACCACTTTGGGAATCACTGCTCTAGACCATTCAAAACAAGGCTCTCCGCATTATCGCCATAGTTTGTCCGCAACACACCAATCCACCTTGACCTACAGCTGCCAACCATCCAAAAATTCATGAACAACGCTCAGCTCAGATTCCTGGATAAAGCCACCCCACCGTCTGAAATGGTTATAAACCTCCACTCAACGACAATACCCGCTACCCCAAGACCCTCAGACCCACTCCCCCAGGATCCGTAACAATGGCAATAGACTAGGTTTAGTTTCAAGTTAATAATATCTTACAACATATCTCAACTTTAAGTTCCATAGTGTAAGTGAAATATTTATATAAAACTTCTACCCAAGCTAAGTTAATTAGGTTACTGACATATACGTATCTTAAGATCCAAACTGTATATCCATGTATTTCAGCTGATGTAGGGCTTAGCTCTACCTATTTTGACAATAAAAGAAATTGAATACTGTTAAGCAAGAATTATCTTCTCGTACAACTTCATAAAAATATTTTAAAGCCCCTTTATTCAAATAAAATTTCATTGAAAAGTTTGGTGTTGTTTTTAATTAGGCCATCGTTCATGATAAGATAATATGTATATTCTCTCTTAAATTGTTGGTCTGTTCATAGTCAGTCATGATAACGATAAAATCAAACAAAATGAGAGGATATCAATAGGTACCTATATCAATTCCTTATGCAAGAAGTTGATAATTTACAGAATAATCATCAGAGCCGACCCTACCTGCTCCAGTCTGGCATGGTGCCAAATGTCACGTTCCCATATATACACCCACCAAATCGTACAAAATCTGGCTCTCCGCATCATCGTCAACGTCCGCAACACCAAAGTTCACCATGACCTACAAATGCCAACAATCAGGAAATTCATGAGCAACACTCAGCTCAGATTCCTAGATAAAACCACCCACCACACCAATCCCATAGTTAGAAATGATTATAGATCTCCGCCCAACGTCAGTACTCGCTACCCAGGATCATCAGACCCCCTCTCCCAGGATTAGTGTTAGGGTAGAAATAATTCATGAATTATCTTAAGTTTTTATTTCATTTATATATAACCGTTACCTGCTGCTAAAATTTAAATTAAATGTGAGTCATCCGACCATACCAAAGTTGTATTGCTTACCCAAAATTCACAAACTTGGAAAAGAAATGCGACCCATTGTTTCATCGGTCGGATCACCCACATATTTAATATCCAAATGGTTACCAAAAGAACTTGAGAATCTACCATTAAATACTTTCGCAGTGAAGAATTCTCTAGAATTTATTAATAAAACAAAAAATCTAGTTCTTAATGAAGATGAAATCTTAATTTCTTTTGATGTCAGTTCTTTGTTCCCAAGTGTGCCAATGACTTTGAGGACGAAATTATTCATGAATACTTAACATTATCTAAACTTTGTATGGAACAAAATTATTTCCAATATAACAGTCAATTTTATGTTCAGAAAGAAGGAACAGCTATGGGTAATTGCTTATCACCTTTCATAACCAATTTATTCATGAGTAAGTTTGAAACCGAAGCCAGTCAAGAATTTGAATACTTCCCAAGGGTATGGTATAGGTATGTGGATGATATTTTCGCGCGCAAATATTGACGACTTTGTTTCCAAATTAAATAGTATGATTTCATTAAATTCACTTACGAAGTTGAGAACAAAGGAGAACTGCCTTTTCTAGATATTTTAATTATTAAAAATAATAATAGATTAAAATTTGATATCATACCGTAACAGATAGATATATTCCTAATGATTCATTTCATTGCAAACAACACAAATTAGCCTCATTACATTTTTTAGTTCATCGTTTGGTCACTTTTCCTCTGAATAGAGTAAACTTTAATTACGAAAGGAATCGTATTAGAAATATAACTAGAGTTAATGGTTATGACGATGACTTAGTAAACAAGCTAATAAATAGACATAAGTTTAGGTTAAATATTCAGAATTCCACCTTTTTTACACGCGAAGAAAATAACACCAAGTATGTCTCCATACCATATCCGAAATATAGCAAGGGACTCAATAAGGTATTTAATAAGGTAGGTCTCACCTTAATCTATAAGTCATCAGACAATCTGAGGCATATCTTAGGAAATCCCAAAGATAAGATTCCTAACTGTGAGAAAAGTGGAATTTACGAAATTAGTTGTAATGATTGTGCCAAAAAGTATGTTGCGCAAACTAAAAGGTCAATTAAAACACGATTTAGAGAACATTTAGCACACTTAAAATACAGTAGAACAGAAAAATCTAGCATTGCCGAACATGCCCTTGAAGCTGATCATATTGTAACATTAGATAAACTAAGATTAATTAAAAACGTATCTGATAGGAGATTGTTGAACGCATACGAAAGTATGGAAATTATAAAATGTAAAAGTAGTTTAAATAAAGACAGAGGGCCTATTCCTTATACTCCCCTCTACTGGTTACTTGACCGGAACTGATGGCCTTGCCCATGCCATTAGTTTCGCCTGGGTAATTCAAGGGTTACGCTAAGTATAAATAGGGTAGATTTGTAGTTTAGCTTTAGTCAATCATCGCTCCTGATGAAGCTAACATGGTTAGCGAAACGCGCGTCGAGTGCAAAAATAAAGTGTTTGGTATAGTGGTGATATATACTGAGTAGTGTCATTATGCCAAATATTCCACATTCCCAACTTAATTATAATCATGTTAAATCACGTCATTAATGGTAGTCATAGGGCATATCCCTTCACAGTTTATTCAATAAATGATGTGAGATCAATTTCTCTGAGAATGGCCTACATGTTGTTGAAATTTTAAATCGGAAATAAGTTGGTACGAAACACCAGTTTTTCTTATATGTTTGTTCTTTTTCTAACATGACAGCGATTAGACGGTGAAATCTTATGTTCTGTTGTTGTCTTGTTAATTACTCATTACAACTAAATAAAACGACAAAACGTCGTAGGCAGGAAACATACGATTAGTAGTGGTGGAGCTAATAGTTTGCGTTAGTTCTTCGTGCTGTACTAATTCAAGTCATACCTCTAGCAATGATACGAAACGAAGCCCAAAACGGTTAAAAGGAGAATATTGAGAACTGCTTAAAAACATTTACAGTTCAGTAGGACGTTACAAGGGAAATGAAGATACGATAATGTGACTGATTTCTAAAAGACTAAGTGGTCATGCTCGTCATTGCTCTCATAAACTTAAATTTGATATATCTATTAAAATACAATGAAAATTTCGCTGTTTTAACAATTTCGTAAATATATTCCATTGGTTCAATTATTTAGGGAGGCTCTGATTGATAAGAGTAAATTTAAGTAAAATCTGCGTGACCATTATTTGAAATCTACGATATATTTAGGTCTCTCTGTATATCTTTCCGCACAGAAAACAAACAGCAGTCTACGAAGAAGCTTAAGGGAATACCTATTCTTCAAGATCTTTAACTTCAACATTTCCGCATATTTGGAAAAATCTGTGATTTCTAAGGCTAGGCGCGTTTTCGACTGCCGACCTGCGAGCTCTCTAATTTCTCTCCCTTGAGATTTAAAAAGGAGAATGAAGGATTTGTTTCAATCTTGCAGGAAGGCGTGGCGTGAGATTGGTTTAGTCCTAATGTCTTTATTTTAATTGCGTTTTTCTCAAAACATCAAATTTTATCTTATCCAAAAATTACCTGAGAATTCCACCAACTAACCACCACGAAACGTTATTGGCTAGTAAACATATCGACAGATAAATCTTACTTTCTTACATATAAACTTTCATATATATATATATATATATATATATATAATATATATATATATATATATATATATATATATATGTGTGTGTGTGTGTGTGTGTGTGTGTGTGTGTGTGTATGTGTATGTGTGTGTGTGTGTGTGTGTGTGTGCCCCAAAAGGTTTTTTACAAATGGAGAAAAAGTATATTTTACATATAAAAAAAAATTATTTTTGGTAAAAAGTTTTGCATCACATGGAAATTCATAATCAAGCATCAAAAGTTTAAAATATTATATACAGGGAAAATAAAAAATAATAATTTATAATGAAGAGTAAAGTGTGTTTAAAATTAGATACAGAGCAATTGAATTGAAAATCTTATAGAAACTAAAAAAATTATGCCCATGTTTAGATTTGGGGCCTTCCTAGTTAAGAATTAAAAAAAATCCAGTTAACACTTCAGTAATTGTTAGATTATTTATTGAATAAAAGAAAACGAAATCACTACAAATTTTAGCCGGAAAATAAATGGAACATATCTTTGGAAATATCCAACAACTGTCAATAAACTTCAAAGCTAATTTTCAATAATTAGAAATGCCAGTAAAATTGAATGGTGAAGATAAAATTGAAATTGTTCTCATAGCTGAAGATAATTATAAAACTTTTAGAGAAGCAGCAGAAATCTTTAATAATAGACACCCTCATAAAACTGCACACTTCACAACTGTAGGATATCTAACAAAAAAATTCAAGATTTATGTGTTGAAAATAAATTTAAAAAGAAACATCGCGCGTGGGTTTCAAATGAAGATATTCAAAATCAAGTAATGCTGTCGGTAGTAGAAAAGCCAAAAGATTCACTTCGAAAGAATCAGCTTTATTGAATGTGGGCAAAACTACAGTTGCGAGAATTTTAAGATCAAATAAATTTAAGCCATACAAACCCTAATTACTTTAAAAGCAGATTTTGAACGAAGATTTCAATTTTGTGCTTGGTTTCAAGGAGAGTTGGAAGATAATAGGTTTATGGTAAGACAAATACTTTTCTCTGACGAAGAGACATTTACGTCTAATGGGACAGTAGGTTCTCAAAACTATCGTTGGTGGAGCTATGTTAATTCTAGCGTCAATATCCAAACTCGAGATCAATACTGGTTTAACCCTGCAGCGGGGGCGCTGGCGTATTTTATGCGCCAAATTTCGAAAGATGGCAACATTGTCGGTGTTTCCCCCCGTTTATTAACGTCTAAGTCTAGGTATTCTTTCAGTTAACCTTAATCTTTGTAACTAAGTGCTTGGTGTCCTATTTTAGTTTCTATATATTTTTTTATTTTGCTTTGTTTTGAGACTTGTGGCTTCTGGCGCATAACGTGCGCCACGCGCCTTGTCATGTAAGTATCGTTTTTTATTATTTCTTTTTTTTTTACCTGAAATTGTAAAGGGCCCATTTTAATAATATATTTTGCAAATAATATAAATATGTATGTAACACATAGTTTTGTGCACACATGAGAAATTATAAGTTTTTTTAATATTTTATCTTGATAATTCAAAATTGATTTCAGGGCCAAAAAATATCTCTCTGATGAAGAGCTGTTCAGAATACTTCATGACGAATGTTCAGATGAGGAACAATATTTGCCAGTGGATGAGGATGTTTCGGAGGAAGATGAAGAAGTTATTATAACTAGTGACCACGACACAGATTCCGAGCTAGAGTATAGTCCCAACGATGACGATCATGGTTCTAGTAATGATCCTGAGATTACGTCTAGTGATTATTTTTTTGGCAAAGACAAAACATGTAAGTGGTACAAATTTAGTTTGGAGACAAAATCGAAAACAAAAAGTAAAAACATTACAAGAATTTTTCCCGGTCCAAAGCCAACAGCACGAAAACTTTCAACAGAAATTTCAGCATTTCAAAAAATCATCGATTCTACCATGATAGAAACTATTGTAAAATATACAAATGAGTATATAGAAATTAAAAAATCCACTACTGAATATTCACGGGAAAGAGATGTTAAAATATGTTCAAAAAGTGAAATTATGGCTTTACTGGGTTTGCTAATATTATTGGAATGTAAGAAAGCCAATCATGTCAACGTTAGAGAACTTTGGGAAACTGATGGAAACGGGTCTAGAAATTACTCGCCTGGTTATGAGCTACAAACGGTTTTTATTTCTATTGCGGTGTCTCCGGTTTGATAACCGCGATAGTAGTCCCGAAAGAAAAAAAACAGACAAATTAGCAGCTATAAAAGATATATACGAAGCGTTTGTAGAAAATTGCAAAAAAAATTATAGTCTTGGACAAACGTCACAATTGACGAAAAACTTGAAGGTTTTCGTGGTAGATGTAGTTTCATACAGTACATACCCAATAAACCGGCCAAATACGATATCAAAATGTTTGTTTTATGCGACGCAAAAACTCACTTCGTTAGCAACATAGAAATTTATTGTGGACAACAACCTGAAGGTCCATACAGAGTTCCAAATTCGCCAGCAAATATTGTACTCAGACTTGTGGAAGAAATAAAAGGTTCAAATCGAAATTTAACGACAGATAATTGGTACACTAGTTATCCTTTAGCAAAGACCCTACTTAGTGATAAAATTACACTAATAGGAACATTAAAAAAAAAATAAAAAAGAAATTCCGTTGGAATTTTTGCCAAATAAATCCCGTGAAAACAAAACGTCTGTATTTGGATATCAAAAAAATATTACTTTACTTTCATATGTACCAAAGAAAAACAAGTCAGTTATTCTTTTGAGTACTAAGGTAACGGTACACGTTATGAGACGAAGTACGTCTTTATGAGACATTGAATGAAAAATACTATTTAAAAAAAGTAAGAACATGTAACTATATGATATATGATAATAATATTCAGGAAATATTATAATAAATTAATTAGTTTTAATATTGATTTTAACCAAACTTATCGAAAAAAAAAATTATAAAAGTTCGTGTCTCGTTGTTTGCGTCTCAAGCTACGGTCAGATGGAGTGAAATGACGACTTAAATTGCTCGCTTTATATTGTTTTATTGGACAATTTATACTATTTTTTAGTATAAATTATATATTATTTGAAGGATTTGAGCTGCAGATTTTATTTTTGCACTTATTTTATCAATTTTCATAACGATAATAGTTTTAATTTGAGTGTCTCGATAGACCTGCATTTATGAATTCGGACGTACCCCCGTATGAGACGCTATGTTCAGTGAACTGTACGACGCGGACATGTGATCTTCGCTTTTACCGCTTCGATGAGACAGTGCATATTTACAAATTTTGAGACTGATATATATAACATTTATTGTTTAAATCGTGTTATTATAGCATAAAAACTATATTTTATTTGCGAGATTCAAATTAAAAGCTGTAAGTATGTGCAATATTGTCTAATTATAAACCTAACCTAAAAGTATATTAATGTTAACATTGATTATGTATGCTTATATTATACTTACAATTTTTACTAAATGTTTTAAAAAAGTTTTGAACTTGCTAACGTGTGAATTCACTTATTATTTGTTTCAGAAAATAATAGCTACACTTAATAATGGGCAAATTCAAGAATAATATAAGAATAGATGGAGCAAAAAAAACAGACAGTAAACTCAAATTATTGAAAAGAAATGTGGTCCACGTTAATTTGAGTGATGATAATAAGAAGAAGATTAAAAGATTCAACTATTGCCCTGAAAGCATGAAGAATGCTTTAAAAACAATGCAGGAGAGTGGACTTTCTGTCAGAAAAGCAGCTGCTGCCTACAGTGTACCTGCATCGACGTTACACAGAAAAAAACATCTTGATCCTGAAAGACAGAGAAAAAAAATCAGGAACAGGAACAGTTATCCCACTGAAAGAAGAAGATGATATTGTCAATTGGGTGCTGTATATAGATCACAAGTAGGAGCACCTGTCTCAAAATCGGAATTATTTGATTGTGTACAAAAATTAGTTGAAACTATGAAAATAAAGACTCCCTTCAAAAACGACCGTCCAAGTCGACACTGGTACGAAGGGTTCAAAAAGCGCCATCCAAACTTGTGTATTAGAAGACCACAGCATTTAACTTGCAGTAGAGCAACTGTAACTCGTGAAGAGCTACAATAGTGGTTTAGAGAAATAGGAAAGTATTTAGAAGATAGAAACTTGTTAGATATTTCTTCTAATAGATATTTTAATTGTGATGAAAGTAGTATAATGCTATGTCCTGATGCTGAAAGAGTACTGGCTGAAAAAGGGTCTCGTACAGTATATAAAATAGTCGATGGTGGGAGAGAAGCATTAACAGTTCCATTCATGTTTAGTGCTGATGGCACACGTGCTCCACCGATGATCATGTACCCTTTAAAAAAGATTTACCAAAGAGAATTGTGAATAATACTCCTACAGGCTGGGGTATTGGTGTATCCGACAGTGGCTGGATGACAACAGAGACATTCTACGAATACATTACTAATATATTCTATCTATGGCTAGTGAAAGAAAATATTGAATTTCCTGTTGTTGTTTTCATGGATAACCACTCGTCTCACTTGAATTTACCACTGGTAACTTTTTGCAGAGAAAAGCAAATAGAATTGATCATGTTGGCTCCCAATTCCACTCACATCATGCAACCTTTGGATATAGCATTGTTTCATCCCTTTAAAGTGGCATGGAAAAAATGTGTGCCTAAATGGAAAAGTCAACAAAGCATCATGCGTATAAAAAAAGAAGATTTCCCTCATGTGCTGAAATTTACTCTCGACAGCATGAGACATGAAAGAAATATCATCATAAGTGGATTTAGAGCATCAGGACTTTATCCATTTAATCCTAAAATGATAGACTTTGATGTCTTAAGAAAAGGGAAAAAGACTAAACATATTGTTGAAGAAAAGAATGATTATAATTTAGAGATTGAAGACCAAAAGCAATTCTTGCAAACAATTGAAAAAGGTTACCAGCAGATAAGCTTTCTAAATTCACAGAAGCAGCAATAAGTGGATCATGGACCGGTGATTTGGAAGATAAATCATTGTTTAATTTCTGGTTTGAGGAACATAAGAAATCTACAGGTATTTTATATATAAAATAATATAATTTTAATTCACAATTATTAACCATGCACATATAAAGTTTATACTCTTATTTAAAATTATATAATTTAAAATTTTCAGTCAATCCAATTAATCGAAAGCCAGTAATCAAGCAAATTGAAAATTCTGATAATCATAAGATTATTATTGTTCCACAAAATAATATTGCTGATTTGAATACTTCTTTTTCTGCGGATCTTGTCTCTTCAAATGACCAAGAAGTTTTTCCTTTATATATTGAGCCGATTGATCTGATAAATAATGAAGAAATATTTGAAGCTACAATTTTAGTCGATAATACTTCAAATATTGTTAGCGAAGTAGCTCATCTTGATGAATTAGAATCACAAGATCATGAGAATAATAAGGATTTATCATATACTGATGCAACTGGTACGTAGATATAAAATTCAATATTTTTATTCGATGACAGCCAATCTAATTTTCACATCTTTTCAGAACCTACAGAGACAAATTACAATAGACAAGAGCACATCCATTTAATTGCTTCAAAGCAAGAAAATAATCAAAATCAAGCAAGTAATGAAACTGCCGAAAATATTGACAAAGGTAAAGTAGAATTATCTTAATATGTAATTTTTTATCAAATAATTACTTAAATAAGATAACAAATGATTTTTATTTTTAGCTGCTAGTCTACAAAATTTACCTTTAAAAGAAATATATACACTGCCAATTGAATTCCTGCCAAAGAAGAAGAAAATGAAAGTTGAAAAATCAGGAAAACCCAAGTTACCATCTGTGGGGACATCAGAGGCATGGTTGAAGCTTCAAATGGATAAAGAAAATATTAAAAAAATCAAAGAAGAAAAGCAAAAAAATATCAAGAAAATGCAAGAAGACAAAAAAAAAACTAATGGAGCAAGTAAAAGAGCTCCAAAAGAAAATAAAACAAGAAAAATAGGTTATGATCTTTATTTATACTCAATTTTTGTTTAATTTATGAAAAATTTATTACTTTGTCTTGAAAAATGTTATTAATTACACGTTCTATGTTTAAAGTATCTTTACAATAAAGAAAACTTATTAAAAAAATAATTTTCATGATTTTTTAACTGTCTCATAAGAGGGACATATACTATGGGACACCATGGACATATGCCTTCAGAGTGTCTACTAAATAGGGTCATGGAGACGACCTCTTTTAAACGCCCATTCTCCCTTATTTTAAACTTTTATTATACAAAAAAAATGAATTTCAGTTCATTTCATGCAGAAGTACACATTAAATACGAAAAAAATTGTGTTTTCTACCTACATATATTTGAAAATATTAGAAAACCAAACGTCTGCACAATTCGCGTCTCATAACGTGGACCGTTACCTTGTGCATAACACTGGCGATATTGATCAGGATTCACAAAAGCCTGAATTAATTATGGATTATAATGCCACCAAAGGTGGAGTAGACAGCGTTGACCAAATGTGTGGATCATATTCGGTAAAACGGGTTACCCGGAGATGGCCATTATTTATTTTTTATTCTCTGATGGATATGACGGGAATAAATGCCCAAGTATTGTTTAATCTCAACGAGGAAAATCCCAATATAGCCAGAAGAATATTTCTGAAAAATTTGGCAGTTGCGCTTATGAGACCGTTTCTGGAAGAAAGAGCTAATATAAAATCCCTAAAACAAGACATACGGGTATCTTTAGCGAAATATAGAAAAGTTCAAGATCCCAACCAGGAGAAACCTCAAAGAAAAAAAGTGGGACGCTGCTTATTATGTGGACGTTCAAAAAATATTAACACAACCGTGCAATGTAGTACATGCAACAATTTTGTTTGTAAAAATCACTCTGTTAAGCAAATAGTATGTAAAAATTGCAATGAAAATGCAGACATTAGTGAATAGTCAAAATTTTGCACTGTATTTGTATCTAAAAATTCTGTTTAAATAATTTTGTGTTATTAAAATCAATAAATTTCGAGAATATAAAAAAAAAAAATTCTTTAAATATTTTATTAATTTCAATAATAATTCCGTGGAGCATAAAATGCACCGCGCGCCTTTTCGTGTAAAACTTTATAGCGCGCCCGCTGAAGGGTTAAAATCAATGTATGGTGTGGAATTTTTAAAGATATAATAGTTGGACCATTCATTTTTCGAAATAATATGAATGCTGAACGTTACCTAGAATTTTTCAATAATGAGTTCCCTGAGTTTCTTAATCGCCTACCAATAATTGAATTGAAAGACAACGTATGTGTTACCAACATGATGGTGCATCATGTCACAGTACGAGAAATGTTCGAGATTATCTCCTCCACATTTTTAACGGTAGAGTAATAGGGACTAATAGAGACGTATGTGCTGTTTACTTGGCCCCCACCGGACATCACCCCTCTAGACTTTTTTTTATGGGGCTACTTAAAAGAAAAGGTTTATCTTAAAAGACCATTTGAAGATATTGATCATGTTAAGAGAGTCATTAGGGAAAGATGTGAAGCTATAACTCCGTAATTAGAGATGTAATAAAAGATTTTTCTCGAAGAACAGTCACCTGTTTAGAAAAGGGCGGTGGATACACTGAAACACTTGTGCAATAAAGTTAGACTTAATCCATATGTTTAGTTGTCATGTTATGTACGTAGTAATTAAGTAATGTTGCAATTTCAAAATAAAATGATATTAGCACAAATTTATTATGGATGTAATTGTTGCAAAGCAGTTTTAAAGGATATCAAATTTTTAACAAAAATGTGATACAATCAAAATCAGTGCACTAGTTTTTAATTAATTTCGTTTTCCTTTATTCCATCAATAATCCGACAATTACTGACGTGTTTATTGCATTCTTTTGATTTTTAACTAGGAAGACCACAAATCTAAACGTGATCATAATTCTTTAGTTCCTATTAAAATTTTCAATTAATATTTTGCTCTGTATTTAAATTTATACACATTTTACTCTTCATCATAAATCATTATTTTTTATTTTCCCTGTATAACATCAAATATTTTAAACTTTTGATACTTGATTATAGATTTCCATGTGATGCAGAACTTTTTACCAAGAATAAATTTTTTTGCGATATATAAGATAAACTTTTTCTCCATTTGTAAAAAACTTTTTGGGACACACTGTATATATATATAAATTTCTTCTGTTTCACACTTAATTCCATAATGGAACTAAGTGGCGGACAAGGTCAACTTTCGCGACAGTCTCGAAAAGTTGGTGCTGCTCCATTATTCTGAACCTGAATTAAAATTTTATTCTTTCTTGCAAGTCAAAGAACTAATAAATCAAGCACTATAATCAGATTTATCTAAAAAAAAAAATCTGTGAATACAAACTCTCTGAGAAATAATGTTAGTTAGGTCAGGTCAAGGTTGGATATCCCCAATAACATTTTTGTAAAGTCGATTAACTAAAAAAAAGTGTAACTTGGAAAAATCCACTAATATATTGTTCGGCAAAACAGGTAACTGGCTTCCAGAAAACTTAAATAGCAAATAAAGTAGTGGAAGACAAAATGATGAAAACGCACCAAATGTGTATCCGTGCCAAATATCTTATTTTAATTTAGCATAAGTAATCCTGGTAGAAAGAATAAACAATGATATTTAATTAAACATCAATAAAAATTTATCACGCACCAGTAAAAATTATCCAAGAACAAACAATTTAACTCGTATTAAACAAATGCTATTGTTAAGTTTGAAAGTCAAAAGTTATTTTAATTTCGAGCAGAACAATCTTAAATAGTACAAAATAAAAAGACCCTTCAAATAAAAAAATACCTAAAAATTATTTACCCAGCGCTACCAAATACAAGTTCTAAACTTAATATTTTCTTTTAAGGTTACTCTATAATCACATCCCCTTATAAATTACTGCTCTTAAGATTAAAAATAATGAAAAGATTAACATAATCTTCAGATTCCTCAACTCCAAGAACCCTGAAAAGGACGTATATTACGTCGTATATTCGAAGTAACCCTCTAGCTCCTTCCCCTCCCATTTAACATGTTTGAATATAAATAATTTTAATTAAAGTTTGTTGAATGTCCCAAACAAAATTGTTATAATACTATTGAAACTGTATAAAATTGATGAAAATTATATAAATAATTGTTCACGTTTCACTGATGAGAAAAAAAATCGACTCAAACGATTTTGCTTCATTTAACACCGATCCTTGAATTTCATTTTCAAACGGTGGTATTATTTTTGGTATCATTAGAATGCTGATTTTCTACTCTTTCCAATATCACCAAAAGTATTTGGATTTCCAAAAAGTTTTACTGATTAAAACGGTTTTACTCAATAGAACGGTTTTGCTCGCTCAGCAAAGTACTCGTTGCGCGCTATTCATCCCTACAAAAACACACGCAACTGTATTTTCCTAGCATTCCTTTATCGAAAATGGATAACACTCCGGAAGAAACGCCAGAAGTCATTGTCCTATTGCAAGTGAGTCCAAGAGACTGGTGTCTTTACACGGAGACCAGGATCAGGAAGAAGAAGAGGGTATACCTCGGAGCAAGACGACCGCTTCATTGTCAAACAACTCTAAGAAATCGTTATTTGACCGGCGTTGAGGTCCAACAGGCACTCCGACAAGTTCGTGGTCGGGCTGTCAGTCATTGGACAGTCAGAAGAAGACTTAAAGCTAACCTAACTCCGAAGAGACCAGCTAACGGACCCAAATTGACAGCAGCCCATCGACAAGCGCGACTCAGATTTGCCCGAGAACATGTCGACTGAACCTTAGAGCAATGGCGCTCCGTTTTATTCTGCGACGAGTCCCGAATGTGCCTACATAGCAATGATGGAAGAACACGAGTTTATAAGAGGTCTAGGGAGCACTATGTGCAGTACTACATTACTAAAATAGTCGCCTACGGAGGAGGTTCTGTCATGGTGTGGGGGGAGATATCTAACTGAATGCGACTCGTAGTGGTAGATTAACTGCTCACCGGTACATCGAGGAGTTTTCTGCAGGAACAAGTCGTTCCTTACGCTAGGTTTGTTCGCGATAGCTTCGTGCTAATGTACGACAATGCGAGGCCACATGCTGCTGCATCGGTGCGGCAATACTGGTGGAAGTGAGAATATCCACATTAGACTGGCCTGCGCTCAATCCAATCGAGCCCATGTGTGATGAGCTCAAAAGAAGGGATGAAGCCAGAAATCCAGCCCCTGCAGCGCTAAGGGACTTAAAGGTTGCGCTGACGAAAGAGTGGGGAAGAATCCTACAGACAGTGGTGAAAAAGCTATTGATTTTGGTTTTTATCAATAAATTTAATTGTTAAACTTAAAATTTGTTTAATTTTTCCTTTCTTTTACCCCTATTTTCAATCCTTGTTCCTTGTTTCCTCTTTTAACCATTTTAATCAGTAAAAAAGCATGAGGTATGCTATGAAATTTGGTATCATTAGAAAGAGAATAGAATAATACAATATTTAGAAGTGTAACACTGTATGGATGTGAAGTATGGCAAATTAACCAAAACAAAACTAACAAATTAACAGCTATAGAAATAGATTTCTGGCGAAGAAAGTGGGCATAACATGGCTAAATGGCATCCATGAAGCTATGTCTGAGAAAAATCTGATCTGAAGGGAACCGTAGGACGTAGGAGAACGCTGTTAAACGGAAAATATATATATCTATCTGAGAGGTAATTGTTAAATACATACGAAAGTATGGAAATTATATCGACAGTTTTTCAAAGGAAAGGTTGAAACAATGTGGCAAAAAGCATTAGCATGACCAAATGTACGTACAAGATCTGAAAATATAATAAGTGGCTCAAGGTGCCAAAACCGCATCAGAATGCTGGAATTTATTCATAACCCATGACATGCTGTGTAAGATTCAAACATGTACCAATTCACATATACAAAATGGAAAAGCATCGTGTGTAGATTTGAGTAATCATAGATACACGAATGAAGTCGAAATAAGCGAATTGAAACCGTATATAGGACTTTTGTATATTGCTGCATTTTACCGTGCTCTTTGTGCAACTTACAACGTGAGCAGAAACTCAAAACGATGGCCATGGACGATTTTCTTTGCAATGCTGAATATGTCGGGCAAAATATAATATATCGCTTTAATAATAATGATAACGCACGAAAAGGCGACATTTCCCAAAAAACCTAGGACTCGCTATGATACACGAGCATTTGCAAGTCCCAAGGCACGTGTGAATTTACCTCGACAATTGCGCAAAAGAATCACAGATTTGGTAGGTGAACTCACCGAGGAACCTCCCCAAAAGGTTCCAAGAACTCGCAAGAGATATCAAGTATGTGCGTCCAAAAGGGATAAGAAAACATCTCATATTTGTAATGCATGCCAGATTTATATATGCCCAAAACATTTAATTCTGTACTGCAATAATTGCAGAAGTTTTATGTCTCTGAATGAGGAAGTAGAAGACTTTTTTTGTTTATTTCTTTTTCGATGAGGGCGCGTCGATAACTAGACCATTTGGCGCCCAATTTGAATTTAAATATTATTTTTGGGTATGATTTCCTTTAGAAAGTTAATTAGATTTTTGATTCCGGCATGTTTCGGTCTTAGAATTTGCGATAATGGTCCTCTGATGTTATATTTCATTTTCTTGTCAAGGAAGTCGTTTAGATTCCAAAATGTGTTTAATAGTCAATAGGTTATTGTATTTAGGGCATACTGGGTGGGGTTCTCCTTTTAATAGGTGAGAATTGTAAAATAAGTGTGGCCTATGGCAATTCTCCTCTACATAACATTTTCCTTACGAGATAAGGAAGGCAGGAACAGTGGGGGAAAACCAGAGGTTTCACCTCCCATAGTTTGTTCGTACCCTCTTGCAAGTCCCAATCTAATTGGAACAGATTTGCTATAGTGGTTCTAAAATGGTTTGAAAGGTCTTTATTGGAGAAAATGAGTTTTGTGGGGGTTCCAGTGGATATACCAGATTTAGCATTCAGGTCAGGTGACTCATTTCCTTTTATTGACTTGTGACCCATAGGAATACATATGATAAACCTCTGTTATGTCTGTTAATCCGTAAAAATATATGAACACTAAATTCTATATGTTGATGACTTAACAATTGTACGATATGTATTAAAATGAGCTCCTCCCTTGTCATAAATTCGAGTTAGAATATCAATAATTATCCATCCCTGTAGGAATTTGAACTATTCAAAACAAGAACATACAGGAAAAGAAATATATAATAGATTGATTGATTGATTATTTTAGTTTGGCGCGTCAATAGCGAGGATCATTTGGCGCCATAAGTAGGATGTTTAAATCTTACACAAATAATTGTGTTTCTTTGAAGAATTTGATCAAACTGGAGATATTTATAACATTTGGAATCAATATTTGATCGAGAGGTTTTAATAGATCTAACCTTGTCTTAATGTCTAAATATTCATTTGAAGTTAAAATATGGTTAATAGTTAGAATATTGTCGCAATTTGGACATTTGGGTGGCGGATCACCTTTCAACAAATAAGAATGAGTGAGGAAGGTGTGTCCGATAGCTACCCTTCTCCATATTGTATTCTCTCTACGTGACAGAGCATCGAGCTGAAGGGGCGGAAAAACTAGAGGTTTAACTCCCCACAACTTGCACGAATCCTCCCGCAGGTCCCACTCCAGCTGAAATAGATTATCAAAAGTCTGTTTGAAAAAGTTTTTTAGATCTTTTGGAGTGAGGATTGTGTTAATTGGAGTGCCCGAGGTGATGGCAACCCTAGCTTGTAAATCAGCACTTTCATTACCTTTTATGTTAATGTGGCTGGGCACCCATAAGAAAGATATAGTGATACCCCTATTGGATACCATTTGTATAAGATCAGATATGGCTGTAGTGATAGGGTGAAAATGCGTGGAAGAGCTGATTGATTGTAATGAACTCAAGGAGTCTGTTATGATTAAAACTTTAGTATCTAGTTTGGTGGATATTAACCATCTTAACGCTTCTTTGATAGCAAATAATTCCGCTGAAAAGATAGAGGTGTAATTGTTTAATTTGAATTTAATGGTAGTGTTATTGTATACGAAACCGGCCCCCGTTCCCTGGGCAGTCTTAGAGCCGTATAAATATGAGAAGAGTCTTTGTATTTCTCGTTGATAAGTAATAGGAAGGCTGATCTGATTATGTGGCTTGGATTTGATTTCTTGTTATATTTTCGGAGCGTATGGTCAATGAAGGGTCTTATTGATGTCCAAGGCGGGTATATAGAAACTTTAGGAGAGTCGTTAGTTTGAATGGAGAGGTTGTGACGATTTAGGATGTTTTTTATTCTAGATGCTATGGAGTCCGGTGGAATAATTGTGTTAGGTGGCGGGTTTAAATGTAATGCTCTTTTCATGATGGGTTTAAATGAGGCAATTGAAAAGTATAGCATGAGGGATCTTTGTCTTGAAAGGTTGAGAGATGGAGTAGCAGAGACGCACTGTAAACTTGGGATGGGCGACGTACAAAAGGTCCCAATCTGAGAGCTTGATTCTGGATTGTATCTAATTTTTTCTTGTAAGAGGGTGTTGATGCATCGTATATAAAGTCACCATAATTTAATTTGGATAGTATGAGAGATTTATAAATCCTGATTAAGGTTGTGAAACTTCCTCGCCATTGCAAATTTGCTAGCAATCTCATCAAATTGATGTCCTTTGAAGTAGTCATTCTGAGATGGTTGATGTGCTCCTATATATATATATATATATATATATATATATATATATATATATATATATATATATATATATATATATATATATATAATAATAAATATATAATAGAACAATAGAAAAACTGGGAAATTAAGTTAAATTCTTTACGGACGGTTACTGTGATCTCTCAGGGAAAGCAGAGTATGGGATTTATAGTTCAGAAGGAAAAATATCATTTTCAAGTAACCTTCCACAGCATACTTAGATTTGCACAGCAGAAATTATAGCAATAAATAAAGCCATCCAATTTATCCTGGAAAAAGACATCAAGCAATCTTTGCCGACTCTAAAGCTGCATTAATGAAAATAAGCAAATCTAAATATACTACGGATATTGATCACATATCCTTTCTAACTAAAACAGGCATTATTGAAGCAAGAGATAATAATATAAATATAATCTTTGTCACTCGGATATCATAGGCAACTCAGTTGCAGATACACTTGCTAACATAGCTCGCATTTTGAAAACTCTAGCAGATCTTAGAATAAATAAAGATAATTTCATTCCACCAATTAGAAAAGAAATATAGTCAAGCTGGACTCAAATATATAAGGAAAGTCCCAGACTCCAAGGATCATCTTATTCTAAAATAGTTTATCATCCTGACAATAATCCCACTTTCAATAAATTTCCATATAAAAATAGAAGATACATAACCTCAATAATCAGAATGAGAACAGGACATTTTCTAACTCAGCTCATTTATTCAGGTTAAACATAAAAGAAAATCCATATTGTGAATGCGGTCAAATAGGATCTCTAAACCACCTTATCCTGGAATGCCCGATAAACCATGTAGACTACTTTAATTTGTACCAAGAATTAGTTTTCTTAGGATTACAATCTCCGTTAGAAATTCATAAGATTCAAATATAATCAAAAATTTTAACTAGCAAATCCCTATTCCAATAATCCTTTCGGAAATCCTCACTGACAGGGAGAGGGGGGCAATTCACTTGGAGTGAGACATAATTCCCCCCCTTAGAAGAAGCTGGGCCAATTATTCTACCTATGATAGAACCCATTAAAGAGAAAGAAGAAGAATAATAAATAATTCTGAAATAACTGATAATTCCTCGTTTAAATTTCAATTTAAATCACCTTTTTGTGCAAATCAGTCAGATCTAATGGATAATTTCCAAAATATTTTCAATGCCTTAACTCCATACCAACAATTAAAAATCAAAAACATAATATATGCAAAAACCCAATTCAAAAAATAATTTTGATAATAAAATTAAGATCTTGCAATGGAACATAAGAAGTTTCTTCTCCAATAAAGGAAATTTAATTAACCTAATACATGAATACAATCCGGATATTATCATCTTGAATGAAACTTGGTTGAAAGATAGTCAAAGAAATCACATAAACTCTTATGCAAATGTCAGGTTAGACAGACAATATGGCTCTGGTAGGATAGCCACACTCATAAAAGAAACATTCCGTATTCAGTTATCAAAAAAGAAACAACAGACAATAACTTACATTATAATTAAAATTAAAAAAAACCTCAACGTCATTAACATATACTCCCCTCCAAACAATACTAGCAAAAAAGAGCTAATAGAAAAATTTTTAACAACCCTCAAGGAAATACCATCCTTATGGGAGACATTAATGCACTCGATAGAAACTGGGGATGTAATCACGACAATTCGAGTGGCATCAATTTGATGACATTTTTAGATGAAAATAAGACGGTTCTCGTCAGCGAAGGGGTTCATTCTAACTTCCACCATAATGCTAATAATCCATTAGACATAATGTTATCTAATGCGGAAACAAGTCTGAGTTGCTCGTAGTCAATCATACGAGATTGCGGGAATAGTGATCATTTCCCTACTTTTTGTTTTCATTGCTGGGAATAAATCAACATAGAAAACAACCATCTTAAGTAGAACACGAAAGCACTTAAATGCGATATGAATATCTTTAAAAAATTTAATATTGATAGAAAGAGCCAAAATGGAAGAAGAAGGCACACTAAAAGAATTTACCAATATCATAATAACGACTTTGGAAAAAACTCACCCCCCAATACGAAAAATGCTCTAAAAATAGGGGTAATCCCTGGTGGGCTGATGATTGCCAAATATATATCAATAAAAGAAAAGATGTATTAAACAAATTCAAGAATAATCCATCCATCCTTAAAAACTTCATAAAAGCCAAAAAACAAATTGCCAGTACCGAAAGGTTTTTTTTTTTTTTTGGTAAAAAAAAAAAAAAAATAAGTTTGAACAATTCTGATTCTCTTTTAACAGAAACTCAGACTCTTCTAATGTCTGGAGAAAAATCAAAGCCTTTAATACGAGGCATGTTTTTTAAGTAAGTACCGTTTTGCGATTCCGCCGCCGCAGCGATACGGTCGGCGTTCCGCGCATGCGCGCTGGTAACCTACATCTCATGTCTACGCACTGACGCCATTACAGTCTGATTCTTCATTGTATACGTTGTTTACTGAGTGTTTAAGATGCCTCCGACAATCGTGAGTCCCGCCGATTGTGAAGTACGGGCTGTTATACGATTTCTTAGTGCTAAAGGCGTAAAACCGATCGATATTCATCGTGAGATCTGTGAAGTTTACGGACAAAACATTATGAGTGATGGAATGGTAAGGAAATGGGTGAGAGCATTTAAAGATGGCCGCACAAATGTGCATGATGAAGAACGGAGTGGGCGTCCTTCGGTCGTTAATGAAGATTTGGTGCAGAAAGTGGACTACCATTTGTTCCTGCACTTGAAGAAGCACCTGGGTGCTCAGCGTCTTCAAGACGATAACGAAGTCAAAACATTTGTGATACAGTGGTTAACAAGTCAGGCGGCAGAATTTTATGAGGAGGGTATTCAAAAACTGGTGCCACGTTATGACAAGTGCCTCAATATTCACGGAAATTATGTAGAAAAGTAGATTAAGGTACAGGCTTTCATGTAAAAATAAAATTATAGCGATATCTTTGCACGTCTTTTTTTAATTCCAAAACGGTACTTACTTAAAAAACATGCCTCGTAATTTAGAAAACATAAATAACTTTCCAACAATTGAAGATAATTTGAGAACAGATATTCTCAAAAAACTATCCATTACTAATATCAATGCAGAATTTAATCTAATCGAGAACCAGGAAGAAGATATTAAAAACATATCAATCTCTGAATTAAACTTAAGTATAAATTCATCATCACCAGGGATGGATTACATATAGTATCATAAAAAACTTACCTAGTAATATGAAAATCATACTGCTCACACAATATAATCTAATCATTAAAAATCAAAACATTCCGAACGAATGGAGAAAATATAACGTCCTACTTTTTCCTAAACCCAATAAAGATCTGAATATCGCGGAAAACTTTCGCCCAATTGTTCTATCTTCCGGCTATTAAAAACATTAGAAATTATTTTAAAAAACAGGCTGGAATGGTTTGTAGAAAACAAGAGTGCATTTTCTTGGAAACAATGTGGTTTTAGGAAAGGCCAAGGTACTATGAATGCCATTGCCTTATTAACGACCCATATTAATCTGGCATTTTCTCGAAATCAATCGATATTAGGAATATCATTGGACCTAAAAGCAGCGTATGATAATGTAAATATACAAATTATGTATAAGGAATAATCTTGGAATCCCTCAATACATCTCAAATGTCATTTACAATATACTACAATATAGAGAACTATATTCCTGTAACACAAAGTACTAGTTTTAGGAACAATTTACACCTCCTCGGGTATCCCGCAAGGATCCCCACTAAGTCCAATACTTTTTAATATCTACCTTATAGACATTTTTAAATTCTTACCGCCTTTCATTGAATTGATAGGATATGCTGATGATTTGATTATTCTGGTTGAAGGAATTAACATCAATGATACTAGTAAAATCGCCATCCCCTGGACAGAACAAATAGTAGAACAACTGGACTTAATCAACTTGCCCTTGTCCAAGAATAAATCACAAGCTATATGGTTTAATCGCTGTAACAAAGCAAAAAGTTTCCCTCCATTAAACATTGGTAATAAACAATATCCAATTCAATAAAGAAATAAAATGTTTAGGCATGATTATTCAACATAATCTTAAATGGAACAGACATATCGAACATGTAGGTATCCAAAAAAGCGCGCAAGGGAATAAACACTATTAAAGCTCTATGCAGAGTGAGTTGACCCGAACACTCACACTTAGATTATGGAGCCATATTTTTTAAAACCGAATTCGAAAAATAACTTAAAAAAATTAAATAAATTACAATTCCAATATATCAGGATTGCCCTAGGACGTATATGTTCAACCCCAACAAATGTTTTACTAGCTGAATCTCGAGAAATAGACTTCGAAAGTAGAAGAAAAATTTTAACAACGAAATTTCTGACTAATATCTTTAGCATTTATAAACACCCCTTATATGAAAATATAATAAAAATTCTCAATCATAAAAAAAATAAGTATTGGAAAAATAAAGAAATGTCCTATTTGGTTCAATGTACCGAAGTTTTCCTTCCACACATTAATGAAATCTATTCTTCTAGTAATTATCCTACTTTCGAGATAGGATACAAGTTTCAAATCAAAAACTTCATCAAATTGGAATACCAAAAATTACTAAGGATGAAATGGACTGCAAAATCAAATTTTTAGAATTTATTGACAAGTTTGATTCAACTTTTATAAGCGTCTTCACGGATGGATTTAAAAGATTTCTCAGAGTGTGATTTGGCATCCACATCCCCGAAATTGGATTTAATTTTTCTTACAGATTACGGGACAAAATTGGATTTGGTACAGCAGAAATTATTGCAATAAAAGAAGCGATAATGATTTTTATTAAAAAGATAATCAAGAAAACCCTAATTCTAACGGATTAAAAAATCGCGATTCTCAAACTGAACAAAATCCAAATAAATACCAAAGAAGATCATTTAATAATTCACACAAAAAGACTTTTACTTATGGCCAGGAATGCAGAATATGACAATAGACTGATTTAGATCCCTGGGCATATACAAATAAGGGGAAATGAAGTAGCGGATACCTTAGCAAAAATAGGAAGGGAATTAAATATACAGAAAAGAAGAACTGGAACCCCAGAGACATCTTACCGGAAAATAAAAAGAATATAACCTCAGACTTTTACAAAGAACTTAAAAGAACCTTTACGAACAAAGGGAAAGAATATTTCTCGATTAATAATTCCTCATTAACATTAACAGACGACATATTACCTCAAGCATTAGAATTCGAACTGACCACAATTCGACTAAAGCCCATTTATATGAAATTAAAATTATAGACTCTTCAAACTGCTCTTGTGGAAAAATTCAAGATATTAACCATATCTTTTTCGAATGTCCGAATAATGAAATACCCGGATTTGACATTTATATAGAATTTAAGAAACTAGGTTTTAATTTACCGATAAATATGAAACAATTGCTTCTATTCGCGCGATTTCTCGCGACGGTTTGGAGCTGTTTGAGGGTGATCCGCAAGATTTTCTTAACAGGTTTGTGACAGTGGACGAAACCTGGGATCACCACTATACTCCAGAGTTAAAACAACAATCCAAGTAGTGGAAAAAATCTGGTGAACCGATCCCAAAGAAAGCGAAGGCAATTCTATCGGCTGGAAAAGTGATGACGCCAGTTTTTTGGGATGATAAAGGTATTATTATGGTGGACTACCTTCCGAAAAGCGAAACAATAAACTCGACCCTTTTGCGTTGTTTACATCAAGAAATTAAAAAGAAACGCCCAGGATTACTGAGAAAGAAAGTTTTATTCCATCAGAACAACGCTGGCGTTCACACGTCTGTTGAGTCTAGGGCTTAAATTCGTGGTTTTGGTTTCGAATTGCTGCTTCTTGTTCTCCTGATTTGGCACCTTCGGACTTTCATCTGTTTCCAAACCTCAGTGGCCAGAAATTTTCATCAAATGAAGAAGTTGAAGCTACAATTAACCAGTATTTTGAAGACCTTGTGGAGTCTTTTTTTCAAATAGGTGTGGAAGCTTTGAAAAGCAGGTGGAAGATGTTCATAGAGCTATGTTAGATGGAGATTACGTCGAAAAATACAAATATTTTTGTACATATTTTGTTTTCTTGACTAGGCCGCGAACTTTTCAACCCATCGTACCATTGCCAAAAAAGAATAACCCTAAAAAGTGCGAGGAATATCGGAATATAAGTCTAACGACCCACATCTTGAAACTTTTCCTTAAAATAATCCACCAGAGTATACAAAAAAACTAGATAAACGTACTGGACAAACACAGTTCGGCTTTAGGAACGGACTAGGAACGAGGGACGCACTATTCTCCATCCGCGTTCTGACTGGAAGATGTAGGGATGTCAACTCTGATGTTTATTTATACTTCGTAGATTTCCAAAAAGCCTTTGATATGGTAAATCAAGAGAAAATGATGGAAATACTACAATCGTGTAACATTGATGACAAAAACTTACAAATAATATCAAGTTTATACTGGAGCCAGACTGCCGAAATAAAAGTTGAGAATCGCATGTCCAAAGAAATAAAAACGAAGAAAGGCGTATATCAGGGTTGTATTCTGTCACCCCTGTTATTCAATGTCTATTCGGAGGAAATCTTCAATAAAGCACTTTCTGATAAAAAAGGATGAATTACAATTAATGGTGTGTGTGTCAAAAACCTCCACTACGCTGATGATGCCGTCATTCTAGCGGACAGTGAAGACGGCCTACAAAGACTCGTGAATGGAATTGTTGATGCAAGTGAGGAATATGGAATGAAACTGAATATGAACAAAACAAAAACAATGGTGGTCAGTAAGAATCCTAATACGAACATAAATATTAAAGTTCATCAACAAACACTAGAAAGGGTAACAAAAATAACGTGCTTACAAAGCGTAATTAATGAAGATTGGGACCACTCTATTGAAATACGCTCAAGAATTGAAAAAGCACCAAGCTCCTTTAATAAAATACGCAAGCATACTCTGTAACTGCCAACTAAACTTAAAAACAATAACAAGAGTGCTAAGATGCTACGTGTTCTCGGTCGTGTTATATAGTATAGAAGCTGCAAAAATCACAGAGACAACACAACAAAGAAAGGAGTCATTCAAGATGTGGTGCTATCGCCGAATGCTGCGTGTTTCTTGGGCAGCGCATACCACAAACATGCAAATACTTGATCGGATGGGAAAAGAACGAGAGTTGATTCCAGCTATTAAAGAAGAAAAAATAATCGGTAAGCGCGAACCAGGAAGGCGCCGCAACTCTTGGTTGAAAAACTTATGTCAGTGGACAAACATGACATCTACTGAACTGTTTAGAGCGGCAATAGATAAAATCAGATGGGCAAATGTGATCGCCAACGTCCTTAGAAGATAAGGCACACTTAGAAGAAGATGAATAATACACAATACCTTATGAATAATGATTTAAATAATAATAAGCCAACTGCTTAACTGCCTTTTTGTCAGTATCAAAAATGTATATAGAGTAATATGACAACAATTTCAGGGTATCAAAGATTTTGATACTTAAGTACCGATATTACTATTGCAACATAATTTTAGAAAGTAATTATTTTCCTCCAGTGGTACTCACAATATAAAAGATCCGATTACTGCTTCCACTTTTTCAATTGTTCAAAAGTTGTATTAGAGATCAGTTAAAATGGTATAATTATATATATATATATATATATATATATATATATATATATATATATATATATATATATATATATATATATATAAAATAACAAAAGACATTAATTATCTTGATTTTAATGCAGAGATTGGAGGTAAGTCAGTAGGAAAGTATTCTTTTCAGTGAGCATTTCATGAATTTCTGGCAAAATATCTTGCATTAAAGTGATCTCTCGGAATTCTCCCATTTTATCTTTTGAAATACTTTATACAGATACAGCATATACATGTAATTTAATATTTTGTATGTCTAGATTTCCAAAAATATGGTTGTGACCAAATTTCTAAATTCATCAATTTATCATTGTAAAAATTATCCATTATATGATTTCTTCTAAATCTTTTTACAGGTACGGTTTCTTTCAAAAACTGAATAGTAACTTGTGAACTTCCCTTCTTTATGGGCTTGGAACAGGAAGAGCCGAATGCTGAGCTACTCAATCCACCCAACAATCGACTCAGGTTCCATTTTGTACTATTTTATACAGGAATACGTTAAACCTCTATAAAGATTTCAACTGCATTGCAACTAATCTGAACTAGCTTACGAATTATTGTTGGATTATAATTTATAAAGTACATTTCCTGGATCGATTCTTCTGCTTTGTAAAACTCTTGTATTGCACAGTATTTGTGAAGTGGACATGCTATTTTCAGAAAAGGTAAATTTGTAGCTTAGGCCTTTGAGTTTTATGGACGTTGGTAGAGAATGTTGACTGCAAATTGTAACAAGTTTAAACCACATATATCCAAAGCTTGTTAAATTATAAATTTTTAGCGATCAATAGTTTAGGAGTTATTGTTTAACAAACTAAAAGCTGTCATTAATAGAAAATTCAGCCAATATTAAATTACATACCTTCAATGAGCGTCAACTCGTCCTCCTAAGTCATGAAAGCCATCCAGTTAAAGCTACCGAATATTTTACTGACTTATGATGAGTATCATCACCTGATCAGTTGGCTACCACTGAATTTTATGGAGTTTAACTTTGAACAAACCTCCTGTTAAATTCAGCATATATCGCTTGTCAAAATTTAATAAAACAAAAATCCAACAAGTTCTAATCTAATTTATTACAATAATTATACAGAAAGTGTAAACTTAACTCACTTTAAACAGGAGTGCTAATTAATTCAGAATATTTTTTAATTTTGCTAGCAACAGACATGTCAACATATCTGTCGCCAACTGAAACGATCATTCCACCAATGATAGAAGGATCAACTTTGGTTGTTAACAACAGAGACTGACCAGATTTAAGGAATGATTTCAATACTCCCTGTAATTTTTGTTTTTGTTCGGCGTCAAGCTCTCTGGCAGTGATAACTTCGCAGGTTACCTAAAAACGAATTATCAATATAAATAACCGGTCAAGTGTAAGTTGAACTTGCGCAATTAGTGTTCCGTACGTTTTAAAATAAAAAAATTTTTGTTACAGAGGTATAAAATGATCAGTGACTCCACAAAACACACCCCAAATGAGCTTTCAACAAAGTTTGTGTCCGATCTTTATTGAAAACTGAAATTTTTGTTTTTTTTATATACCAGATAAATTATTAAAGGTATGCACTCGTGATAATTCTCGTTCAATCTACACTCTGTGGAGGATATTCCAGAATTTTTTCATAATTTTTTGATCGGTACTTTTCGAGATAAGGAGGGGACAGCGATTTTTCGCAATTTTTTAAGAATAATACAAAGAAAAGTGTACGCAAGTTTTACATTATATATATTTTTGAACTCGTGTTTTTACAAGCTTTCATTTGACACCTCACTCCGAAGTAAAAAAAAAAAAATTTTCACTTCCGATTGCACCCCCCAAAACTAATCCCTTAAGTCCAAATTAAACTTTCAAAACTACACGGCTCTGATGAGGCCATCAAGTCCTATATTAGTGCCAAATGTCAACTTTCTATGTCAAATAGTTTCGGAGAAAATCGGGTGTGACAGACGGACAGACAGGCACCGAAGTGATCTTATAAGTGTTCCGTACAGAATACTGAAAATTTACTACCTAAATATTTAATTATAACCAAATAAAGTAAAATTATTATCTCTCAGTAGCTATCCGTGTGTACTGAAAAGTATATTAATTTTTTTTTTATGGGTCTAGCACACGTGCTGCAGGGACGCCCCTAAAGCGCTCCAGGTGCGGCATGTGTGCGAAAAGAGCGATTCACATTGTTCCTGAATCGCTATAAATTGTACTCGGTGGAAAACACAGCGCTGGGCAAATTATTCCAAAGGGATGATGTTCTCCATATAAAAGACTGCTTGAAAAGCGTTGTACGTGGAGTAACAAGCTGAACCTCATATGGATGTGAAGCACCAGCGCGACGTGTATTTCTAACATACACCGCTTTTGGAGGAATTAAGCGGGCTACATCCTTCGAACACTTTCCATGAAAATACTTGTAGAACAGACTCAAGTCGCCAACCGTTCTTCGATGTTCCAGCGAAACAAGGGCGCCGGTCAGTTCCGGGTCTCCAATCAGACGAACAGCTCTTCTCTGAACAGAATCCAACAAATGCAGTGATGTTTGGGAGCGGAGCCACAAACATGGGAGCAGTATTCCATAGTTGGTCGAATTTGAGCTTTGTAAAGAAGTAACAGTTGTTGTGGAGTGTAAAGCTTTCTGGTTCGAAATAATATTCCCAACTTTTGAGAAGCCCTCCTTGCTATGCCCGCATGACAGGACATATTTGCTCCCAAACTAACGCCCAACAAATTAAGCGACGATGCTAGAGGAATAGAGTGCCCCGGCATAACTATGTCAGGTTCAGCAACGTTAACTTTTTAAGAGAAAACTGCCGCCTGGGTTTTTTGTTGCGTTAAATTCCACTTGGTTACTATCACCCCAAAATAGAATTTCTTCCAGGTCTTTGTTAAGTTGAACGACCTCCTGCTGTCTGCGGATATTCGCCTGAGCGGCCGATGTCCGAGCATTCAAAGTGAATCAAGAGACAAGCGTACCATCATCTGCAAAGCTGTAGATTGGATTCCCGGTCTTTTCCAGCAGATCGTTAATGTAAATGAGAAAGAGAGTAGGAGACAGTATGCAGCCTTGGGGCACACCGGCGTTGATAGTGAAGGTAAAAATAACCTCCCCCATACTGTCAAGCTATATAGTTTTCATATTTATTTTTTTTTCACTTCCGATTTCACCTCCCAAAGCTCACCCCTTAAGCCAAAATTAACTCTCAAAACTACACGGTTTTGATTGGGCCATCAATTCCTATATTTGTGCCAAATTTCAACTTTCTATGTCAAATAGTTTCGGGGAAAATCAGGTGTGACAGAGGGACACCGAAGTGATCCCATAAGTGTTTCGTATCAAATACTACAAATAATGCGATTCAACTAAAAACGAGGAAAAATTCCTATAATACTAATGCACTTTAACCAGATTTATCAGCCTCCATCCCTTTTACTCCTTAAATCGATATCGCTCAAAAACTATAGGTGCCTTCCTAGTATGTGTTATCGCGGCAAAAGACTGAAAGACAGTGATTGGAAACTATGTCGCGTAGGCGGTATCGAGATTTAAAAATTTAATGACCTATTATAGTAGCTCTTATGTAACAGTTTTTGACCGTATTGAAAATAAATTTAAAATAATTTTGTAAGACCGTATCTTGTTTATTGCTCAACTTTTTTAGATTTTATATCTGACGAATTTATACGTTTTAGAAAGTACCTTTTAAAAAGCGTTTAGTAAACTCCATGTCTAGATAGTTAAAAATGTCAAAGCTACTACGTTACTGCTGGCAACGTTATAAATGTACTAACACAAAACGATTTATCCAAAATGGTTATACCTTTATACTTATAACGTAACAGATGTTTATAAAAATGGTCATACTTATATACTTATAACGTAACAGATGTTTATAAATACTGCATCTACTGAATTACTGCCAAAGTCATTATCTGGATAAAGTCACAGAACTTTTAAAGTTCAATATTGGGAAAGAAAAAAAACATTTTGGAGACATCAACGTCAACCATTTTCTCCCGACAAAATCTGAGTAATCCGGAATCCCATACCTTTACAAAAAAAATAAATAAATAATAATAACAATAATCTTGGTATTATTTTTTATTTATACGCTCTTGGCATATATTTTTTAATTGCACGGAAAAAATATATGGAGCATCAGAACTGTCAGAAACACAAGTAATAAAATTGAGTCGAAAAAACCGGCAGAGTGACTTATCCAGTATTTTCCTTGCAAACAAGTAATTCTAAAATAGCTACTCGACGCCCTCAGAGAAAGTAAGTAAATTCTCTTCCCCTGAAACGATATCGCTCAAAAAACTATAGGATTCATACCTACGGATCGACAAAAACGGAAAAAGATATTTTTCGCGATCGAGAAAAACCATAAAACGTGAAGAAGAGCAATCATCTCAGAGGCTAATTTTTTTACGAGTAAAATATCCCTCTAACAAACGAGGTAAATACAATAATTTACATACCGTGTCGCAAGTAAGTTTCTACCAATTTAACCGTTTGTATCCCTAAAATTTTTTGTATAATCAACTCAACATTTTTGTAGGTAATTAGAAATAACAAAAAACAATACTGAAACAGAAGTATATTACGGTAGATAAGCAATTATCGTTCTAAGTTCCTACTCCTTCCCTTTCACCCCATATATTACGAGTATTGGTAAATGGTTAGCATAGACCACTTCACATTTAGTAAAGCCATACACATACAGTTTGGGGGTCCAGATTTTATTGTACTACAGTCGGTCAAATAAGAACGTGTACGCGATAATTCATTTTTGGTAGATCTCACACTAAATATTACTTCATCCCAACACTACAACTCAGTATTTTATACAGACAATACCTTGTAGTGAGATTTAATTTATTTTACTATAAATTAGATACTTGAAATTCCTTTATTTCATCAACTAAAATGCCTGGAAAAATTCTCAAAATGCTATAGAAACAATGCAATTTCCACCCTTTTCACCCCTTTCTTGAGTTAAAATTGCAAAAAATGAAAAAGTCACCTAATTTTCTACTAAACTTCTAACTAACCTGAACTAACCTTGGAAAGGACCTCTAATATAATATACAGTCGGTCAAGTAAAAACGTGTCCGCGATAATTCATTTTTGGTAGATGCGATTCTAGCGATTGAACAAAAAATCGGTAGAAGGAACCTTTCTCTACGATGCATTTTAGTAAAAGTATCAGTGGATTCCGATGTTTCGTCGAAATCACGAAAAATCCAAAATGAGCTACTGATTTGCGCGTCAGTTCGAGGCAATCTTTCTTTGTTCCCATCCAAACGGGTCTAAAATAATATATTCTACGACCGCTAAATATATTAAAAAGTCGGTATCGTTTGAGAAGAAGTGGGTAAATCGTTTAAATGAGACAAAAAATGTCGACGACTTGCCAAAACGTGGCGCGGTAGGCAAAGTCACTCCGAGAGTCGAAAAACGAATCGTGTCTTTGTTTTCACGGGACCCGAAATTGACGCTGCGTCAAGGAGTGGCAAAATTAAGAAAATCGGGCTTGAATGTGCCTCATGAGACCATTTGACAACATCTTCGTACCACTATTAATTCAGCAAGGTACAGCATCACTTTGCAGAAGTTAAAGAATAAAATCCGACGAGTTCGACCCATATTTACACGGTTTGTGGTTCATCGGGACCAGGCGCGACCACATTATAGTACAGTAATAAATTTCAAGATCGAGCGTTTGTCTTTTGAGATCACACTGGACTCAACCTAGAGCCCAGATTTAGCTACATCTGTTTTTTTTTTATTTTCGGGATTGAAGGAACATCGTGTTGGTTCAGATGGGAAAGGTTTAACAATTTGTAAACAGTTGGTTGGGTCGTAACAGGGATCGAAAAATGAATTTAGAGTCATAGCCATATATGGATCGATGGATGATCATGTTGAAAAGTAATATTTGTATCGTCTTAAATATACTTTTTTCTACATTTTTCAATTTCTTTCGCTCATTTGCCTTCATTAGAACATATTTTAATAGATCTTCCGAGACTTTTGCTTATTTCACATTTTAAGGGTCCTAGATCACAAAAAATAGAGTCGCTCATTTCTGTCTGTTGGTCTGGACGCAATAACTCTCGAAAGAAAAGAGATATTAATTTCAAACTTGGTACATCTATAATACTTACGATGAAATGACACCTATAGTTTCTGTATATTAATGTCGATAAATTTTGTACAGTTTTAATAATAATATGGTAATTTTTCCTGGTCGATTATTGAGATAATACACAAATTTAGTGCATAAATATTTATAATAAAATATACAAGGAGGTGGAAAGGGTAAGGGATGAAATTAAAAGATTTGGTTCAGATACACCGTGTTATGTATCCTTTCCAGAATTTTTGAAGTTGAAGAATCCAAAAATTAAGTGAATTTTTCATTATTTTCAATTTTAACTTGGGAAGGGGGGTAAAAATGGTGGAAGTTGTTAAATATTGTATAGTTTCTATAGTATTATGAGAATTTTTCCAGGTTTTTTTTAATTGATGTAATAAGGAATTTTAAGTGTCTAATTTACAGTAAAATAAATTAAATCTCACTACAAAGTATCACCTGTGTAAAAGACTAGTTCTAGTGGTAGGATTACCAGGTGTACAAGTATGAAATGCGGATTTCAGACAACAGATGGTGCACCAATAAAGTTTGTGCTATAAAGATTTGACACTGCGCCATTTTGTTGTGTCATCAACAAGTGTCAGACGCGCACGAGTGATAAATTGGAAAAGTGTGTGCATATTGTTGTGTTTAATATGCCGAAATTTATACCGAACAAAGAGCATTCGTGGACAGCATTAATTTTTTGTTTTCATTTGAAGAAAACTGCTGTTGAATCATACCGATTACTTCGAGCAGCTTATGGTGAACATGCTCCATCGCAAGATACGTGTGAACGATGGTTTCGGCGTTTCAAAAATGGTGACTTCGATGTTGCAGACAAGGAACGTGGAAAACCACCAAAAAAATACGAAGATGTGGAATTGCAAGCATTGTTGGACGAAAGATGATTCGCAAACACAAAAACAACTCGCCGAGCAGTTGGGCGTTAGTCAAAAAGCTGTTTCCAATCGGCGACGAGAGATGGGAAAGATTCAGAAGACCGGTAGATGGGTACCACATGAGTTGAACGACAGGCAAATGGAAAAGCGCAAAAACACGTGTAACATATTGCTTGCTCTGTACGAAAGGAAGTCGTTTTTGCATCGTATAGTTACAGGGGATGAAAAGTGGATTTATTTTGAGAATCCCAAGCGCAAAAAATCATGGGTAGACCCAGGCACACCATCCACATCGACCGCAAGACCGAATCGCTTTGGCAGAAAGACGATGCTCTGTGTTTGGTGGGACCGGAGGGGCGTGGTCTATTATCAGCTGTTAAAACCTGGGGAAAACGGTTAATACTAAACGTTACCAACAACAATTAACCGATTTGAACCGTTCGCTGCTTGAAAAAAGGCCAGAATACAGAAAGAGGCAACACAAAGTCAATTTTCTTCATGACAATGCTACATCACATACGGCAAAACCAGTTCGCGACACGTTGGAAGCACTCAGCTGGGAAGTTCTACCCCATGCGGCTTACTCACCAGACTTGGCTCCTTCCGATTACCACTTGTTTGCATCGATGGGTCACGCACTTGCTGAGCAGCGCTTTGGTTCGTACGAAGATGTGAAAAAATGGCTCGATGAATGGTTCGCAGCAAAAAGGGAAGTTTTTTAATGACGTTGTATTCACAAATTGCCCGAAAGATAGGAAAAATGTATTACAAGCGATGGAGCATACTTCGAATAAAGCACATTTTATCATTCTTCCGAATTTAACATGTTTTTTTAGAAAAAAAAATCCGCATTTCATACTTGTACACCTGGTAAGTAATATTTGGTGTGAGAAAGTCAGATTCAGTAATTATTTTAGAGCTACATGTCTGCAAGGGAAGTACTGGGTAAATAACTTTACCAATTTTATAGTATGACTTATTTCAATGTTATAGTATGTCTGGAACTGATTTAATTAAAATTTATTACAAACTTTTTAATTATTTCTACTGTTTGAACTACTCCAGTGCATTCATATATACTTTTCTATTTTCAATATATTTCTAGCAAAAGACTGTTAACAAATTTGGTTTTCCTATGAAAACGTATTTATTATTTATAGATTTTATAATATTCTAGATATATTTGCCAGGTAGACTTTGGTAGTATCACCATGAAGATATCGCCAATCAATCAGTTTTATGCCTATGGATAAAATAATTAACGGCAAATGCGTCAAAAATTTAGTGGTACAATTTTATAAATGATATAAATACTAAAAAAAATCAGATAGTTTCATTGTATTGTTTAGATAAGGAAGGTAAATAATGTATGGTTTCTCCGCTTGCTAAACCTAATAAGGTTCTTACAGTAACATGAAACAGCATTCGAATCTGACAATCCAGTTCTATTAGGTGTACAAATTAATTCTTGGCCTTTGCCTTTCAACAACTAGAGATCCTATTTAGACTGGATTTTTGTCATGCCCTATGGCTCTTTTAAAGCTTTAAAACAAGGATATTTAATTCTACTATGAACATAACCTGAAGAAGCAACACCGTTCAAAAAGCCATATTTGATGTACTGCCTTCTTTCCCGATTTCAATTTAAAAAACCAGCCAAGTGCTAGTCGGAGTTGCGCAATGTTCCATATAGTGACTGCTTTTAAAATAAAATAAAATCTTTACCTAGGCTAGGTTAATTAAGTACCTATGTAGGAAAATGCAGTTAAGTTCTGTAGGTTTCCCTTCATATATAGGCATATAAATTTAAAAAAACTGTGCCTTAAATTTTACTTTTCAAATAACATCCGCAACTGATGTTCATAGTAGAATCAATCTCACTTTCAAGCTAAAAGATAACTTTTTAAAATGACTTCAGGGCGGGAAAAATATGATTTGAATAAGTACTGTAGTCAATGAAAGGTAGGAGTTGAATTAATTTGTACCCTTATAAAATGATTTTTTTACTAAAATCATGAGTTCTAATAAGAATATTCATTAAAAAGGCGTGTAAATGTCCACTTCTTCACCACCGTTCTGGTGATATTTTTACCGAGGAAAGAGTTCTACCATATTTCATTCTCATTTAAAAAGTCCAAAATAAGTATAAAATTGCTGAGAACAAACTTACCTCTCCTCTGTGAGCAGCCATGATAGTTTTAAAAGCATTAATTACTCCATCCAACTTTTTCAGACGTCCATTTTCAGCTAAAGCTTGGAGTAAATTGGCTGATTCGGCTTTTAATGACACTTTAGAAGACACAGCCTTGAGTGCATCAGATTTCAATGACCTAAAAAATGACAGAAGATACCAATAATGACTATAAAAGCATTAATTATCCCCGACAAAAAGCACTAACAGTGTTTAAATGTAGATAAAGGCGTTTTGACCTATCTGAATAAAATATATTTTATTAGCAACAATTTGCTAGTATACCGAAAATAATTATATTTTTATGTAAACGTCTCCATACTGGACTTACAGAGATTAAGATACGTTTGACTAAAGTCTGATCAATGGATCTTTGCAGTCATGTGATCAACGCGACGTCAAGAATATTCAAACGATTCAATCGGCTGTCAATTCAGTGTCGGCGGTCTGAGTTTTAAATGACAATTTCAGAAGTCAAAACAGAATTTAAAATTTTTCATCTGGTTTGGTAATTAACGAAAACTACGGATATATTAAATGTGTATAATGTGTAAAACACCCTAGTTCTTACTTGTGAAGGACATTTATCTCTCTGCCTAAATTCAACGTCAAATATCATCTATTTTTATTTTTCAGGTTGCTATTAGATAATTTCGTGAGTAAATTTACTTTATGAAAAGTTTACAATTGTTATCTGTTAGTTATTTGAAGTTTGTGTAATGTTTATAATGAAATTACAATACACACTTAACACAGCTTTATCAAATTTACATTACGTGCACTGTAAAAAGTAAAAAAGATGACGTAACCTCAATCCGTTAAAGAATTATCGAATATTTTTATTGCCTATAAACTCGGCGGTATTGGCTTCTAAAACATGAAGCTATACCCAAATTCCAGGTTGTACGCTGTCTTTCTTGCATACGTACAAATAACCGAAATAGATAATAGAGCCAATGTCGTAAATCACTTCAGATGACAGAATACCTACGTTTTTAAGTTTTTAAATATACTTAACATGTTGACAAAAAGAATAATATAGACGTATGTTTACACATTTATGACGTGCATGCAAAGAATCAATGATCGGACTATACTAATTAATCATCGCTCCTGAAGATGCTAACATGGTTAGTGAAACGCAGATCGAGTGCAAGAATAAAGTGTTTGGTGTAGTGGTCATCATTGTTGTGTGGGGCCGTGCCAAAAATTCCAAAATCTAGACGTAAGTACATCCCCTTAGGTAGAATCAATGTTTATCTTAATGAAGAAGTTATAAATAGAGTTGATACTATTAATAATAATTTGGTTTCATGCAAAACGAAGAATAAAAGTTATATTAAAGTTTTATAATTATTAAAAAATTATTTAAATTGATATTTGCTATAAAAATTCTTTTTTTTTATGGGTCTAGCACACGTGCTGCAGGGAAGTCCCTAAAGCGCTACAGGAGCGACACGTGTGCGGAAAAGGCGATTCACGTTGTTCTTGAATCGCTGTAAATGGCACTCGGTGGGAAACACAGTCCTGGGCAAATTATTCCAAAGGGATGATGTTCTTCATATAAAAGACTGCTTGAAAAGCGTTGTACGAGCTTCTCAAAGCTGTTTCTGGTTCCTGGTAAAAATATAAAATTATTTTAAATCAAAATATTCTACGTAAAGTAAGAAAATAATAACGGTTAAATTATTTGTTTCGCACTATACTATTTAAAATTATAGAATCATGCTTAAGAAATGAACAATTTTTTTTTAGAAATGCCTTATAACTGATATTGACATTGCTTGTGGTTATATTTATAAAATTAAAGTAACTGATTGAAAAGTGAATAATTTGGTGTGTAGTTTCTAAAGGCATTCTTACATGTTATAACAAATTTTTATCATTCTTTTATCAGTACATGATAAATTAAATATTAATCAAATTAGTTCTCCATTACAACCCATATATTTTCAGGAACTTTCATAACTTTTTTCTCATGAACCAGCGAGTCAACTGAAGCTTTGCAAATAGCTTTTAATTTCATTTTTCTACAACAGGGAATTTTTTGAGAATTGTCTTGTCGCAACCAATGTAATGCCCGATCCTCCTTAAGATGCAAATAATACTGATTAGGTTATTCTTCACTGTAAGAGAGCCAAGTAGTATTGATTTTTTTTGAATGTATATTTTTGCAAAGGAAGTACGGGATAATTTTTTTTCTATAAGTTATTAAAAATATATAATGGGGTTGTCTAAGTAAAACGAATTGATCGATGGTGTTTGTTAGCTACCATATAGTAGATAGACTACTTTTAATTTATACAGGATAATTCAAAAAGGCATTTTCCATCATGGACTAGCGAAAAATTCTTCATATAAAGAAATTAAACACGTTACTTTTTCACCACAAGCGGATCCAAGATTCTGACAAGGGAGGAAATGCGCCTTCGGTGCATTCACCATTTCGCAACAAGATAAATCGATAACAATTCATTAGAAGCAACAAGATACAAGCTGTATCTCTGACTGAACTAAAACTGAACAGAAAATTATCCTTAAACCCTTCTCCACATTCTCTTATCAAAAAAAATAGAAGACTGGAGGGGTTCACAAAAAAAATTATAAAATAAAATCGATTAAGGGAGGCTTAAAGAAAAAAATCTATGACCAGAGGAAGCTTCTCGATAAACAATAACCTATCGTACCTTAAACAATTCGCCGTCAAGGGAGAAAATTTACTCATCTGAAACAAAAATCATTACCGGGGACTTTCGCAAAAAAGTCTCTGATCTAAAAAAAATCGAGGGCCCAGGCGGGACAACCTTTTTAAATTGTCGTACTTGAATCGATAAACGGAAAAAAAAGAGAGGGAGAGAATGGTTTTCACGCAAGAAATACAGCGAAAACAAGCTGGAAATATTTCTTTGGTATATAAGATTTTATTCCGTGTTATTATAATTCGTTAGGGAAAATAACGATATTTGTCGACGTTGGTTGGTACTATATGGTGAAGACACCGGGATCAAAGTAATTGGTAAAAGAGAGCTTAGACGCTTGTTCCATGTCTTAAATAACGTAAATTGTATAGCTTATGTAGCCGAAGCGCTCATGCTAACACGTAGGCTGAAAACTTTTTGGCCTGACACATAGACGTCGTCCTTTTCAAAAATCCATATGGTTTTTATGCAGTACCAACCCCCAAACGATACGTGTCAAAACTTCATGACATTTCGACGATTAGTTTACAAGTTACAGTGGTTTTAGTGACGCTACTTTTGATATTTTCAAAACAATGGTAAAAATCGAATTTCGTGTGTTGATTAAACACACCCTGTATATTATTATTTTTTCTGATAGATTTTACAAAACCTTCCAACCTTTATTAAGTATGTCATATAATGATTTCTAATAGTTTCCGATTTATTTTGAATTTCTCAATTTTTACCCTTGTTTTTAATACACTTACGCTATAACATCATTTCACTACTTTAATTTAGAGAATAAAAAATAGTTGTCAGGGCTAAACCGGCGATGTAAGGTAGGTAATTTAATTCCTGAAGACCGGATTTCTGTACAGCAGCCTTCAAAGCAACTGCATTGTGGCATATTTAGTGCAATAACCTTACTATCCAAAACAGCGTTCCGTGACACATAATATCCACTGGCAGCTGTAGTATTCCGTTCTTTAAATTTAAGACCACTAACAAAATCCCTTAAGAATTTCAAACGCTGCCACCCATGATCTTTTTTTTGAAATTGTATCACTTTTGCCTTTATTAATCATGAGGATCCAGGACGACGCCACTCCATAGATTCATGGTACAGAACCATCGTTTCCCCTCCCACCACATCTCAGTCACTCGCATCCTTGTGTTGTCCCTTACAGAGTGCTAAAACTTTAGTACCGCATGCCACACGTTCTTATTTTTGGCGAACATTCAAAAGTTTGGAACTCCACCTACACTTACGTTTTTCGTACCGAGATGGTCGTGTCAAATTCGAAATATTATGGTTTTCGAAATTGCCCACCTTGCTGATAATTTTCTCATTTTCAGTCGTATACTCTTTAGCAATACTTACACCAGCATAATTGTTTCTCAAGTGAGTTTCTCTGTAGGTTTACTTTGAGGAGTATCATTTTTATTTAAATCTCTTCCTAGCTGAACGGTTTAGACCATTCTTTAACCATCGAATATGACGAGGAAGATTCGCCACACAGCATCTAAGCGTAGTTAAGTTTCCGCCAGGCCTTATCCTTTTTTCGTCAAAAATTTTATGACCACAGCATATTTGAGTTACGGCATTTTGAAATATTTCACAACAAAAATTCTATTTACGACGATAGCTGAAGTGGTATTGATGGTAGAGTCATAAAATTATAACTGGAGCGCAACAGAATATAGAATAAGGTGTTGGCGGGCCTAGACCAGTTCAGACTTGTAACATGTCCACGTCAAAAACTTTCGTACCTTCCTACGTACTTTTATCTTTTTAAAAGTAATTTTTAATTTTAAATTATATTTTCTGTTCCTTCTCTATATAATTTGTCAAAAATTTCAACAATTCTGCTGCTTAAATTCCCAAACAAATCAACCTCATTAATTAATATATTTCATGGCGCAAAACCCAAAAAATTGGACTAACAATTTTAAAATACGCATTTTTATTACAATATCGCTACTGATAGTTCGAAAAATGTTACTTTTTAATCAGTGCTACCGTGTAAGTCTAAGTAATAAAAAATTTGGAGTAGTAGATAGGGACCACTTGTTGCCATTGAAAATTCTTGAATATTGAGTCGGAATTAATTATTATCTAGCCTAGATTTTTACTAATAATCTCCAGACAGAATACGATTTTAAGGTGAAATCGTTAGATACTGCTACTTTAAAAAAAAATACTCATTTCGACGAGTGCATTAAGGAAAAAATATTGTGACCGCAAAAATGGGAGAATTGGCCCATTTTTGAGTGTTTAGTGTACTTTTGCAATTTTATCATAAATTTACGGAAGATAAACTAAAAATTCTGACAGATTTTTGATTCTAGATTTAAAAAAAAAAACGAAAAATTTAAGGTGCTATGAATGTCATGTGAACCTTCTGGTCGGGAGAAATTGGTGGTTTTTGTCGTTTTTTTTTTGTCATTTTTTATGATTAAATAGGTGTACTTGCCAGCTGTAAGCTAAGTTTTTAGTGTTCCGTACGGAACACTTATAAGATGACTTCGGTATCTGTCTGTCCGTCTGTCTGTCTGTCACACCCGATTTTATCCGAAACTATTTGTCATAGAAAGATGAAATTCGGTAATAATATAGCTCATTAGAGCTAAGTAGTTTTGAAAGTAAAATTTTGACTTAAGGGGTTAGTTTTGGGGGGTGAAAACGGAAATGGTGTCAATTGAAAGCTTGTGAAAACACGAGTAATATATATATATATATATATATATATATATATATATATATATATATATATATATATATATAAATATATATATATAATGTAATACTTGCGCACACTTTGTATTATTTTTAAAAAATAGCGAAAAATCGCTGCCCCTCTCTTATCTCGAAAAGTACTGATCAGAAAATTTTGACAAAATTCTGGAATATTCTCCACGGGGTGTAGATTGAACGAAAATTATCACGAGTGCATTACCTTTAATAATTTATCTGGTATATTAAAAAAAAAAAAATTCGAGGTCATCAGTTTTCAGTAAAGATTGGAAACAAACTTTGTTAAAAACTCATTTAGGATGTGTTTTGTGAAGTCACTAATCATTTTATACCTCCGTATTTCAAAAGCAATCAACGTACAGAACACTAATTGCACAAGTTCAATTTGCACTTGACCGGTTATTTTAGTTAACTCTGGAAATATGTTTCATGGAGATTACTCTGATCCTAAGATAATTTTAGCCATTTCTTAGACATTAGATATATTTTTCACTCATTATATTGCTAAATTTTACCGATTCACGTTTTTCTCTTCTGAGGAATTTTTTAAACGACTTTTTTTCACTACCTTACCTAAAATAGCAAAAAATATTCCTTAGTCCCTAAGCTTTCATTTGAAATACTTATGAACTGATTTAAACAATTTAAGACCGGGAAATTGGCCATTTTAGTCGCAAATTTACTTTTTTTTAATGCAAATTTACGATTTCTTTTCTAAAAATTATTGTTTCTTGGCTTTTATAATATTTTCAGTAACCAAAGTTATTTTTAATTATTATACATAGGTTACTGTTGAGTGGCTGATTTAAATTGTTAAATTGGTGATCCAAAGCTTGATTCCTCCCCTTGTTAGGATAAGTCTCGGCAAGTAATGTGAACCTTTACAAGGAAGTAAACCGTAATTTATTACCATACCATAGGCTCACTTTTAATTATTTAATAATTTCTTGTACAATTTGTAAATATTTTTATTAACTTGTGTATAATAATAAAAAAAACCTGTCAAGTGCAAGTTGAACTTGCGCAATTAGTGTTCCGTACGTTGATTGCTTCTGAAATAAAAAATTTTGTTACGGAGGTATAAAATGATCAGTGACTTCACAAAACACATCCCAAATGAGTTTTCAACAAAGTTTGTTTCCGATCTTTACTGAAAACTGATAACCTTGAAATTCTTGTTTTTTTATATACCAGATAAATTATTAAAGGTAATGCACTCGTGATAATTTTCGTTCAATCTACACACCGCACAGTGATTCGGCAAGAACATGCTAGCGGGACAATATTAATGACGTAATTTCCAGGAACCACTGATAACGACTTGTAAACACTGGCTAAAACATGACAAAACTGAACGAAACAGTGGCATTTTTTATTATATAAGTGAAAAATTCAATATGTCTGATGTTTCTGACGCTTCTCTAAAACGACTCAAAATGAAAAATATCAAGCCTTTCAGCAAAATTCAATGAAAAGTGGACTTCTTTAAAGTGTAACAAAGAAATGTTTCTAATCAAACATAAAGATTGGTTAGAGGGATCCGGAATCGAAATAAAGATATGTGTGTTAACCAGCCGTGCACTTCAACATCATCAGCGGCTCTTTCCGTAGGGCGACCCAGAAAATCATTTGAAGACTCATCAACGAAAACGAAGAGACGGAGAGTAGATCTTTTGGAATCGCGAAGTGCAAGTGAGCTTATTACAGCAGCCGAGTTAGCTACTCGAAAAGAAGGGCATCGAAGTGTTGCTAAATAGATCCATAACGTCGCGGTCAGTGAAACTAGAGAAAAGAATAAGTGTTCTGAACAAAGTCGGCAGTTAACACCAGACGAAGCTTTAGCTTATTATGTGGACTCGAAATCGACTTCTCACTCATATAAACAAACAAGAAAATGGTCAATGAAAGCGGGACATCAAGTGTATCCATCGTTTTATAGTTTAGGTAAGTCCAAAGCTTCTTGTTGTCCTTCTGACGAATATATTTCTGTGACTGAATCTCGAGCTGAAATTAAACTTCACGCGATTTTGGATAAGACGGCTGAACGATTAGTTAAAGCTCAGACGGAAGTCATTAGAAGTGTGTTACCTCGTTCATATTATACGTTGGTAAGCAAATGGGGCTGTGATGGGAGTTCGGGGCACAGCACGTATAAGCACAAATTTGAGAACACTAACGCTACAGACGAATCTTTGTTCGTATACTCATTTGTCCCTTTGAGACTGCTTGATGGCGAAACTGTGATCTGGCAAAATCCAAGACCTTCCTCTACTTTATATTGCCGTCCTATTAAGTTTATTTTTGCCAAGGAGACAAAAGAGTTTACGAAAGAAGAAACTTCTAAAATTTTAGATGAAGGAAGTCAGCTTCTTCCAACATTATGTAACGTTGCTGGATCTCAAATCTCTGTTAAACACGATTTGTTGTTGACAATGACTGATGGCAAAATGTGCAATGCCTTAACAGACACAAGTTCAACACAAAAGTGTTATATTTGCGGTGCCCCGTCTACTATGAACGAGGAGTCAAAGAAATATCCCAGCAACGAAGAACGCCTTGCATTTGGTTTATCTACTTTACATGCATGGATCCGCACGTTTGAATGTTTGCTTCACATCAGCTATCGTTAAGAACTAAAAAAGTGGCAAGTCAGGGGAGATAACGACAAAGCTATTGTGAAGCAACGCTCACAAGAGTTACAAAAAGTGTTTAAAGATCGTATGGGTCTCATTGTAAATAAACCAAAACCTGGGTATGGTAAGACAAACGATGGAAACACAGCACGTAGATTTTTTTTCCAAAGCTGAATTGAGCAGCGAAATTACAGGATTAGACGTAAACCTTATTCGTAGATTTCATGTAATTTTAAGAACTTTGTCATCGGGATATGACATAAATTATATAAAATTCGAAAAGTTTTGTGTTGATACTAGAAAATTATACCTTGATCTGTATTCGTGGTATTCCATGCCCGTTACTGTGCATAAAATTCTTGTACACAGCGCGGAAGTTATAAAGTCTTTTCTTCTTCCCATTGAACAACTCTCCGAAGAAGCCCAGGAGGCAAGAAATAAAGACTGTCGTAGATTCCGTGAACGGCACACCAGGAAGCGGTCACGTATTGCCACAAATACAGATCTTTTGAGAATGCTTTTAATTACGTCTGATCCTGTTATCAACTCGTATAGAGAATTACCGCGAAGAAAATTTACTTCTTTGCCATCGGAGGTTCTGCAGTTGATTATCCCACCTTCATTGCCATCCGAAACACCATCAGTAAGTCATCATCACGAATTAAATGAGGAGGATTATTTACTCTCTGAATATTCTACTGAATGGGAGAGCGGTGATGACGACTCATCTGATGATGATTAGTAGGTTTAAGTATTTTTTTTATTGTAATTATTATTCTTATTTTATTGTGTATTGTAGTTGCTTATAATTCATGCCTTAGTATATAAGTTATTTAATATTATATTTCTTTTACTTATACACCTTGTTATTGTAAATAATTGATATATAGATACTGTTATTGTACTAATTTATTTTAAAAAGAAATAATATTTTGTAAATTAATAAATGTGGGTACTATCATTATGATTTTTATTTTTTTCCTAGAAATTTCTTTGTAAACAAACATGATTGTGCTTTTCACACATAATGAGTAGGTAGACGTATGTAGCTAATTAAAGAACAATTAGCGACAATAGCGAACAAATGAGACACATTAGTAAACCACTTCCGTCTTGCAGCTACATATTTCGATTAATACACATACAGTACACATTTTTAAACTTTTTTTTTCTTAAAATAGCTTAAGATACCTGCAATATACATAAACAATTGAAATAAGTGAAGAAATAATATTGTCCCGCTAGCTTGTACTAGTCGAGACACTGTGCACCGTGGGGAATATTCCAGAATTTTTGGATCAGTACTTTTCGAGATAGAGGGGGAGACAGCGATTTTTCACGATTCACACGAGAAAAGTGTGCGCGTGTAAGACATTATATAAATTTTTGAACTCGTGTTTTTACAAACTCTCATTTGACACCCCACTTGATGACCTAGTAAAAAAAAATTTTTTCACTTCCGATTTCACCCCCCAAAACTAACCCCGTAAGTCAAAATTTAACTTTCAAAACTACATGGCTCTGATGAAGCCATCAATTTCCATATTAGTACCAAATTTCAACCTTCTACGTCAAATAGTTTCGGAGAAAATCGGGTATGACAGACGGACAGACAGGCGGACAGACAGACAGACAGAGACGGACAGACAGCCACCGAAGTGATCTTATAAGTGTTCCGTACGGAACACTAATAACTGGTTACTCAAAAACTATTATAAAACTCCAGAGAAAATATTTTTTAAAAAAGAAATCGTAAATTAGCATTAAAAAAAAATTAAATTTGAAACTAAAATGGCCAATTTCTCAGGCCTAAATTGTTTAAACGAGTTCTTAAGTATCTCAAATGAAAGCTTAGGGACTAAGGAACATTTTCTGATATTTCAGGTAAAGTAGTATACTGAAAAAGTTGTTTAAAAAATTTGTCAGTAGAAAAAAACGTGAATCGGTAAACTTTATCAATTGAGTAAAAAATATATCTAATATGTAAAAAATGGCTAAAATTATGTTTGGATCAATGTCCATGGAACAAATTTCCAGAGTTAACTAAAAAAAAAATAGCTTACAGTTTGCAAGTACACCTATTTACATAAAAAATTACAAAAAAAAACGACAGAAACGGCCAATTTCTCCCTTCAATTTTTCGTTTTTTTTATCTAGAATCAAAATCTATCCAAATTTTTAGTGTACCTTCCATAAATTTGATAAAAGTGCAAAAATACACTAAAAACAGGCCAATTCTCCCATTTTTGAGTGTGTTGCCCCAATTTTTCAGCGGTCGCAATATTTTTTTTTAATGTCCTCATCGGGACAAGTATTTAAAAAAAAAAAAAAAGTAGCAATATCCGACGATTTCTTTTTTTTTGCCCATTTTTGGTCGTATTCTGACTGGATTATAAACCATTTCAAAAGAAACGGCAGGAAAATAAATTGGTAAATACAGAAAAATGTCACGGCACTTACCAAAATCTAGAGTTACAGTAGTAAAAATATCACAGAAAAATAGATAATGATACACTTACCAAAGAAGCAAACAAATAACGTACCTAAGGCATTTCAATACAATATTATCCTTGGAATTTTATTTACGACCACATGCTTTTTGCCTTGCCGGATTTTGCAGTGTAAAAAATAGTATAAAAACGAAAGTATGACTTTGGATAAAACGGCAATATTTAAGGTACGACGCGTATTTTGGGTTGCCAAGACATTGTACTCGAAAATTACAATTTAAGTTTTAGAAGCAAATTCTATATAGTAATAAGGGCAGTTTCAAAATTCATATAATTAATTAAATACACTACCGTCAGAAAGTATTTTCTCACCTAGAAATTTCAATGTAACTGCCAAAATTTAATATCTAATTAAACCCTTTTATTATATTAGGTAAATTTAATTGTTCTTAACAAGTGTCCATCATAAAATTCTTTAGATAAGCCTTTTTGGTGAAATCACAAATTAAAAACCAATTAGAACATATTTCCAAGTTTTGCATGATAATCGTTTTGAGGCGATTTCTGAGAATTCCAGTTCAAGTAAAAACTCATTTCAAGTTTCTAGGGATTATGGAAATTCCTAGTGACATTTTATGATAAAAACTATGCTATAAATACCATTGCCCTTTTGGAAATTAACTATTCACAAACAGTACTTTGTACTGATATAGGCTCAATTGTTTTGTGAAAATGCCAAAAAGAAGTTTCCGTTGAAAATCATGCTCTGGTAATTGCGAGACATCAAAATGGTCACTCGAGTCGACAAATCGCGAGTGACATGCGGATGCCAAGGAGAACGGTGGACTACGTCGTAAAAAAAATTTCTACGGGACGTGGAATTCGAAACCAAAAAAGTTCAGGAAGGCCTCGAAAAGTGACTCCCGCCGAGCCTGGAGCGGCTCATCCCCATCAGCGTGACAAGGTTAGCAGAAGGTGGACTACAAGGGAGAGTTGCCGTGAGGAAACACTTCTTAGGCAAGTGAATAAACGTAAACGATTAGAATGGGCCCGAGAACATGAAAATTGGACATCAGAACAATGGAATTCCGTCCTTTGGAGGGACAAATCTAAATTCAAATTTTTCGGTTCAAATCGACGAGTTTACTTGCGGCGGTCAACTGGAGAAAGGATGTTGGAAGCCTGTCGGTTGCCTACAGTAAAACATGGTGGAGGTTCAGTAATGGTTTGGGGTTGTTTTGGCAACGGTAAAGTTGGAAAAAATCTTTAGGATAGAAGGAATCATGCGAAAAGAACAGTATCAAGAAAATTTGCTAACTCAAATGCTTCCTTCTGGAAAAGATATTTTTCAGGGGAAATTTATTTTTCAGCATGACAACAACCCTTAACATTCTGCTAAACAAATTAAAGAACTTTTGAACCAAAGGAAATCCGATAATGTCCTGGAAGGAATGACTTGGCCTCCACAATCACCCGACTTGAACCCCATTGAGTTGCTGTGGGACCACTTGGACAGGACAGGACAGAAAATCACTTGTGGGAACTTTTACAAGCAGAATGGGTTAAAATAACCGAAGAAACTTTGAAGAAACTACTGGACAGAATGCCGAAACTCTGTAAAGCGGTAATTAAATACAAAGGTCACATAGATGAAAAAATCCTAAATATTTTTCTGATTTTCTAGACTGTAAATAATGTGAAAATAAATAATAATTCATTAAAATTAAAAAAAATATATATTATTTGGGTTTTTGTTGCCTTGGGACTGAAATAACTAGGTGGGCAAATACTTTCTGAAGGTAGTGTATTTTAAATACAATTCAAATTATTTTAATAATAATTATTTCACATAATGAGTCATAAATAATGAACTAACTTGAATTGAAAGTGCCTGTTACTTTGTGACTGTATATTTTCATTAAGAGAGAAAAAAGTGTTGACTTTGCTAAAGAAATCACTATATTAAGAATGTTCTTTCTATGTGATCCTAGTTTCATAATTGTTGCCTTGTCATTGGAAGCTTTGAGAATTTCAATTTTTTGAAGTATTAACCGAGTAAAAAGTACAATGAACCACCAAGTAAGTTTCAAAGATAAGCTCATCTTTATACATTATAGGATATTTAAGAAATCAGCTGGGCTCCAATTGTTTCTTAATGTATGCACTATTAGGTCAACATCATATTACTAAAGTTGTTGATATTGGGCATCAGTTGTTAATTTTAATATCCCTGCCCCAAAAACTGATACTCCATGACTAGCCTTCCTTAAAAACTTGCACCTATTCTTGAAAAATTACTTGAAAATGAACATATACACTATGACAATACATAACAAAAATGAATTAAATATCCCATCCATCACCTACCACTGTTGTGTGCATTAAAGTATATAATTTGTTACATCTTTATTTATATTTATGTCATCTGGCAAGAAGTTAAAAAAAAAATAAACAGGGAGTTAACAGCATACAGCAAGTTGTTTTAAATATCTCTAGTGATACTATCTTTACAAATGGAGGATCCCTGGGAAAGAATTTTGATTTTCTGGTTAATCATTTTGATTTATGACATTTGAAATAGACTCGGCAAATAAAAAATGTCATTTTGTGTGTCTTTTATTGTTTCTATGTTTTTTAGGATATTTATCTAGACTTAACTGAATGCTGTTAATAAGTTAAGTAATGGTTCTTTTATTTACCTTTATTTAACTTTAATATAGATACCTAAAGAATAATTTTAGTGGGTAAATTTGTTTCAATAATCCACTGTGAGTCCAGATTCAAATAAAAAAAGTTTTTCATGTTTGTATTTCTGTAATTTTTCAAAACAGAAATATTAATAATTTAATCCTCACTAGGGGTGGATAAATGAGCTAATTAATATTTTTATCTTTACTAACAGAAAGGTTAAATTTAAGAATCTGGAGATTTATCTAAACATTCAGTATTTTCCCGAAATACCAACTAAAAGAAATAAATTAACAATAGTTGTATTCAAATGACAAATTAGATCAATCTTGATCACTTTATGCATTTGGCAATGTAAGTCTATCAAAGAAAAAAAGGTAGTAGAACAGAAAGACAAAATAATCATAGAATATCACAAAGTAATCTAGATTGATCTGAGTGGACTCAATCAAATATGGCAAATTTACCTCTTGATGGTGGGATTTAAAATAAATTCCCTAAACTTGGCATCAGTTTTAAGCGATGATTGAAGTTTGACCAAATCCTTTTCAACAGCTTCAAGAGACTTTTGCTTACTGGCAGCAGAATATAATGCAGTAGCATAACGCCCTTCAATTCCAAAAATTTGAACTGGAGGTTTTACAAGTTGGTTTGCAACACTGCTCGTGCTGAATTTTCTTACCTAAGAAAAAGGGGTCAATTTGAACATTAAGGTCCCTATTCATAGTCGCACTTTAATGTGATCCTCTGCCTTTAGTATGTTGTTAAACTATAATTGAACACTTTTAAGGAACGACCACGAAAAAAATACAGAAATTTAGATTCATAGGCACTGCTTAAAGGCATCCCTCTATTGTTTAACCATGGACCCAGATGAAAGGACCACGTCGAGCAAAACACTTTGAATACCGACAGAAGAGACATGTAAAATTATCTAACCTACGAGTTATATAACCACACGAAACCTAACAAATATTTTTATTATTTTACAATATAAAACAAGACGAGGAATCTTTGGTTTTACTTACAGCCATAGAAAGTTTTTGGGAAGCCATTGCAAAGGATTTTTTGTTACTTTTTTCGATTTCTTTAACTTTCCTCTTGTCCCAAAGTCGAGTCCGTCTTAGCTGTCAAATCTCAAATAAGCGTTTATTGAAGGAGTAACTCGAGATTAGAGACCCACCTAAGTGTATTGGCTACAATTTTAGACTGAGTTAATCTAGATTTATTAAAGGGATAAAACGATAATATGTTATTGACAGTTACATCCTTGGCCTTTACTACAGTAGAAATCAGTTTTGACAAATATAATCCATGACGTCCGTTAATCATACATGGATTTTATGATTTTTTTAGAAGTTTTTTTAGTTTCATATTAATAAAAAGCTTCAAATGTATCCTAAACCTTTCTACAGCATATTTAAATTATTTTCCTAACAAACGTGATGCTGCCTATGAATAAAATATGACTAGAATTTAAATTTAGCGCCATTTCGCCAATCTGTCAAAATCGAGTCTTGAAGGGGTTTTGTTTGGGGCGACTGGTGAAAGGGGAAAAATACAAGATATATATTTTATTATCTACTTACTTTTAAAGAAATGACCATGAAGTTTGTACTTTTTCTCTAAATAAAGCGATGTAAAAACATATCACGTAATTTATATACATTTTTTTTATTTACGCACTTGGGCTATTATAACCTCAAAATGCTGAAGGTAAGGCCCATTTTTTTACATTTTTATTATATTATTTACAAAATTTAAATAATTTTAGGAGAAGGGACAACTAAAATTTGAAGACAAATGGCCTTACATGCGCCCTATCGTACTGAAACTTCTGAAACAGGAACCAGTGTCTCCTGCTGAGTGGCAGGAGTTATTTTATGATGTGCATTTGGTATGTCTGTGGGATGAAAAAGGACCGGCAAAATTAAGAGAACATCTTCACGATGATATTGTTCAATTTATAAAGCAAGCCCAAAATAGAGTGTTAGCTCAACGACAAGAAGAGGCCTTATTGAAAGCTTATATTGCAGAATGGAGGAAGTTTTTTACACAGTGCAACTATTTACCCACTCCTTTTAGGTATTACCTTTCATTTCTTAATGTGTCTTATTATCATATACATTTTTGGAGCATTAATAACATCACCAAGTACAACTATAATATAACAAGAAATAATAACAATAAAGTATGATTATGAATAAAAATGGAAAAATAACATAAAATAACTATGTGACAGATATGTCACAAGTGTAAAATAAGTCACTCTTCACACACAACAAATAAACTTTAAAATCCTGTAACTGTACATAAAAGGATAACAGACGTTATAAAAATAAGGACACAACTAAGGACTTGAATCCATTGTCAGTAAGAAACCTCTTCACTTTGTCTTTAAAAAAGTTAGGTTTGAATATTTCTTAGGTGTTCTTGTAATGAGATGTTTATATAACTAATTAAAGCTTCTTTATGAAACAAGGAGATGTGCTAAAGTAGTCCAGCTAAATTATCTCTCTTCCTCATGTTATCAATTTACTTCTACTAGAGTTTGCAGAAGTTGGTCCATGAAGATTTTGTTAGTGTTCCTCATTAAGAGTTACATACATTAGCACCAGAACACAAACACAAAAAAACTCTGGGTACAAAAAAGTACACAGAGTTTCTCAATAAAACACAAAATATTTAATAATAAAAATTTATTTTGTCAGCTTTAAAGTAGGCCCGATTTAAAGCAGTACAAGTATTCCAATGATTAACCCAATCATCAAAACACTTATTGTAGGCATTTTCCTCCTTCAGTGAATTTTGTTTTATGGATTCAGTTGAGTCCAAATGGCTTCCGTGAAGTGATAATTTGAGTTTTGGAAATAGGAAAAGGTCGACCGGAGCCATAATAGGTGAATACAGAGCTTGATCAAGAAGATCTGTTGAATTTTTTGCCATATATTCGCTCACAATAATTGCCTTGTGTGATGGTGCGTTATCATGGTGCACAATCCTTGAATTGTTCTTCCACTTAAACCCATCTCTAATCTCCCATAATAATATGTTTCATGAATGTCAAATCGGATCTATACCGATCAAGCATGTCTTTAACAACTTGTTTCTGATGTTGTTTTTTCGAGAAAATTCAGTTCTTTATATTATATATATTTTTGAACTTGTGTTTTTAGAAGCTTTCATTTGACACCCCACTCGATGACCTGGTAAAAAATTGTTTTATTCACTTCAAATAGTTTCAGAGAAAATCGGTTATGACAGACAGATGGACAAACACCGAATTGATCTTATAAGTGTTTCGTACAGAACACTAAAAATTGAAATCTCTACGAGGGCTGATTATAAAGTAAGGTTTCCAAAGCGCTGGGATCATAGGGGAGTTTTAGACGATATCCGGCAACACTGCCATGTGCAGTAGTTCCTCCACTCTCAATCTCACCTTGCCCGACTTTGCTACGCCGCGCAGGTTCAGCAGCCCTTCGTGACGGGGGTCCCAATCGCCGAGTTTACAGGCGGTCGTACGGACATTCATGATGAAGAATGGAGCGGAAGACCGTTGGTTTCAGATGAGACAATCAAAAAGGTTGAGGGAATAATGCTTGAAGATCAGAGGATCACTATCCGTGAACTCACTCTTCAGGTTACTGAGGTTTCTTGTACCACAGTTCAGAAGATGAGTGAACCGCTATCTCCACGGGATGGCGGCGGAATTTTCTGATAAGGACATAGAAAGCTGGAGCAGCATCTACAAAAATGCTTGGATTGAAATGGCGATTACATTGAAAAATGGGACAATGTTTAAGCTTTCAAATGATGTTTTTTGGTGTTAAAAATAAACGTTGCTGCCATTTTTAAGAAATAAGGGAATTTTATGATCAGCCCTTGTATAAGAATTTTTAAAAAAATTGTATTAAAAAATGTGCTACTTACTTCTAGGCAACTAGAAAGTAGCCTTCAAGGTAAAACGACATCAGCTAGTTCGAGCATGCAGAGTAATAACAACAAAAAAGGGCCTGCAGATGAAAGTATAGTAAGGAAACTGATGTTGGACAGCTGGAATGAAAGTATATTTAGTGATATTAAGCACAGGCTACAAGAAAGTGCTATGAAATTGGTGCATGCTGAAAGAAATGGAGAGGCATTTGATTCTCAGTTAGTTATAGGTAAGCATAAACCTGTTTTTTCTTAATTTCCAACTGAAAGGAATAATTCTAATACACTGTTCTTACTTACCTGGAAAAGTTAGGGAAATTAAAATTGGTTCTAAAATTCAGGGTATTAAAAAAAAAAAATGTAAATGTACCAAAACAACTAATTACTACATGGGGACTGCCAGTTAGATTCAGGGGTGTAGTGGTGGATCTATGTTCTCAAGCCATTCTTAGGTTCTGGCTGTATTTTGTCGCATCAAAAAGCAATGTTTAATCAACACACAAAATTGTTTTTGTTGCATTGTTTCTCAAAAATCAGAAGTAGTGTCACTCAAACAGCTGTAATTCGCAAACTAATAGACAAAATGTTATGAAAATTTGACATGGATCTTTTTAGAATTGACACTAATTGAAAATCACATAGTTTTTTTTGTTTGTGCTGCCATCTCTCGGAAAGTATTTTGGTTGGTTCAGTCATTTGGCTTTCTCTTTGATCAGCTATATCTAGCTCGCTTCTATCTTGTTTATCAGTTTTTTTTTTGTTGATTTTTGTCACTATTCCTCTTACTATTTTTTTCTTATTTATTTGTAATCCTACTATTGGTCAAAATTTGAACCTTTTAGTTGTAGAGGTATTTATTATCAGTTGTTCTTACCAAGAGGACGGTCAAATTTTCCAACTTCTGATCTAATATTCCACTCAAATTTTTAAATTTCTTTGCGTCATATCATTAACTGTAACTTATTAACTTTTCAAATGCCACCTTAAGCTAGTCTAATTGTTTCTGAAGCCCAATGAGGAAGGTTTTAACTCACACAATTTTTACTGTGACTTCCTCCTGGAAATGCGCCACAGTTCAGCCGATACCCAAAAAAAGGCAAGAAGACCTTGCCAAACTACTACCGACCAGTTATACTGCTTTGAATAATATTGAAAGTCATGGAATAAGCATTTTTTAAAATATCTTGTAGGATTCAACATTATTATCAATCATTAATCTGACTTTCGTAAACATAGATCAACGGGAGATCTTCTAACTTATGTAAGACATGTTTGGGACAATGCAGTTGAACACATTGGAGAATCTCGAGCGGTTGCTCTTAATATATGCAAGGCATTTGACCATGGCCCTATGGATTGTTGGCTAACATACTTGTGGTATATCTGAAAAGTTCTGTTTATTGCTCTTATGTTTCCTCAAAAGGCGTTCTTTACAAGTGGGGGTAGACGGATTTCTTTCTAACACCTTCACTATAAACGCCAGTGTGCCCCTCTTTCTCATTTACATTAAAGATTTGCTGGAAAAGACCAGGAATCTAATCTACAACTTTGCAGATGACAATATGCTTATCTCTTCATTGTTTTTAAACGCTTGAACATCAGCTACTCAGGTAAATATCCTCAGACAGCAGGAGGTTGTTCAACTTATCAAAGACCTGGAAGAAAATCTATCTTGGGGTGACAGCAACCAAGTAGAATTTAACGCTACAAGAACTCAGGCGACAGTGTTCTGTATGAAGCTCAAATTCAACTAACAATAGAATACTGCTCCCATGTTTGAGGCTCTGCTCCCAAATATACACTGCATTTGTTGCATTCTATTCAAAAGAGCGCTGTTCGCTTAATTGGAGACCCGGAACCGGCCAGCATCATTGAAACATCGAAGAACGGTTGGCGACTTGAGTCTCTTCTACAAGTATTTTCGTGGAATATGTTCGATGGATGTAACCCGCTTAATTCCTCCCAGAGCCGTGCATCCTAAAAATACACGTCACGCTAATACTTCACATCTGTATGAGGTTCAGCTTGTTTACTCCTCTTACCTTGCTCTACAAGCAGTCTTTTATATGGAGAACCTCATCCCTTTGGACTAATTTGGTCAGTACTATGTTTCCGACCGAGTACAGTTACAGCAATTCAAGATCAATGTGTGCTAGGCTCATAAACAAAAACCGCTAAAAAACTGAATGATCACATGTGGTCTGGTGGTAAAACCTGCTTTGGAGACATACAAACGTTATCACTTATATTTATTTATAACAGGTTATATGTAGTTATTTATAACTTATTAAGATACATATTTAGAAATTAATTCTTTGTTAGATTAGACATTTAATGATAGTAAGAAAGCCACTGTACTAAAGAACTTTTTAAATTATGGAAATCTTGACAGCACTATACATTTGACCGATTAGCAGTCAGTCCACCAATTTATAGAGCCGATTAGATGTGTGATTTTCCGAAAAAAAATCTTCTTTGAACTTTCCTTTTTTGAATTAAATCATCGAAAAATTTGTTTTTAAAAGTCCAGTTTTTGAAATTTTCTTTTTTATTCGGGAATTTTGATTTTGAAAATTTTATTTATGAAAATTTTTTGGTGACCCACAACCAGCATAAATTAGTTTTAATATAATTAAGAATTTTCTTTATTTCGCTATTATAATCAAGTTTAGAACTGGTTCTCGATACAGCCAAATATGCATATATGTAAATATGATGAACTTTATAACAAAAAGTCAGTCAACAAACCTTTTTTTTGTTTAAAATTGTATAAATTTAATGATTTTCTAATTAACTATGTTTAAAGTGGTTTCGCTGTGTATACGCCAATTTACAGACTTACGTATTTTCGTGAAATAAATTGTATTAAATTTTGACTGAAATTTTCCAGGTGTAAGAGAATCTTACGTAAATTTGTGCTCAAATCCAGAAGATAGGTTACAAATTTATAGGGAAAATTTTGAGGCGGCTTACATACAAAGCACTGAATTGTTTTATCGCATGAAAGCACCAGAACAACTAGCGACGAACGGTGTACAAGCCTATATGAGGTATGCAGATGCAAAGTTGAGAGAAGAGGAAGCGAGAGCGCAGAGGTATTTGGAAGGTAAGGATTAATGAACAATATATAGTTCACCCGGAGTTAGCTTTCGGCCAAACGATAGATGACAGCTTTAAATTTCCATTGCAATCTAATGTCAGTACAGAACTCGACATTATGTATGTATATATATATATATATATATATATATATATATATATATATATATATATATATATATATATATATATATATATATATATACGAGGCATGTTTTTTAAGTAAGTACCGTTTTGGAATTAAAAAAAGACGTGCAAAGATATCGCTATAATTTTATTTTTTACATGAAAGCCTGTACCTTAATCTACTTTTCTACATAATTTCCGTGAATATTGAGGCACTTGTCATAACGTGGCACCAGTTTTTGAATACCCTCCTCATAAAATTCTGCCGCCTGACTTGTTAACCACTGTATCACAAATGTTTTGACTTCGTTATCGTCTTGAAGACGCTGACCACCCAGGTGTTTCTTCAAGTGCAGGAACAAATGGTAGTCGCTGGGCGCCAGATCAGGGCTGTATGGAGGATGATCTAGAGTTTCCCATTTAAAAGATTTGATGAGATCTTTGGTCCGATTAGCCACATGTGGACGGGCATTGTCATGCAGCAAAACGATACCCTTACTCAACTTGCCACGTCTTTTGTTCTGAATTGCACGACGCAGATTGTTCAATGTCTCACAATAAGACGCTGCATTGATTGTCTCATTACGAGGCAGAAACTCCACTAGCAATACTCCTTTCTGTCCCAAAAAACGGTGCACATGATTTTGCGGGCAGAAATTGTTTGCTTAAACTTCACTTTTTTGGGTGATGATGAATGTCGCCATTCCATGGATTGTTATTTCGATTCTGGTGTGACGTAGGCCACCCATGTTTCGTCACCAGTAACAATTTGGTCTAAAAAATGTTCACCTTCATTGTGGTACCGCTCAAGGAAAGTCAATGCACTGCCTAAACGTTGGGTTTTGTGCAAATCCGTCAACATTTTTGGAACCCAACGTGAACACAATTTCCGGTAATTCAAGTTCTCGGTCACAATGCGATACAAAACACTACGAGAATATTGAGGAAAGCAGTCGCACAATGATGAAATTGTAAAGCGTCTGTTTTCTCTCACCTTTTCGTCCACTTTCTGCACCAAATCTTCATTAACGACCGAAGGACGCCCACTCCGTTCTTCATCATGCACATTTGTGCGGCCATCTTTAAATGCTCTCACCCATTTCCTTACCATTCCATCACTCATAATGTTTTGTCCGTAAACTTCACAGATCTCACGATGAATATCGATCGGTTTTACGCCTTTAGCACTAAGAAATCGTATAACAGCCCGTACTTCACAATCGGCGGGACTCACGATTGTCGGAGGCATCTTAAACACTCAGTAAACAACGTATACAATGAAGAATCAGACTGTAATGGCGTCAGTGCGTAGACATGAGATGTAGGTTACCAGCGCGCATGCGCGGAACGCCGACCGTATCGCTGCGGCGGCGGAATCGCAAAACGGTACTTACTTAAAAAACATGCCTCGTATATATATATATATATATATATATATATATATATATATATATATATATATATATATATATATATGTATGCATCCATTAATTATATTATATTTATTTTAATGTAATAAAATTATATTTTAAAATATATTACTTTATTATATACTACTTTAATTATCCGAATATTTTATTTATATTTATGATTTGATTAATTGAATAATTTTTTTAATAGCCGATATTTTATATATGGCAAAAACACTAAAACAAGCGTGATCCGTGAAAAAATTTTCATTTATTACAATAAAATCCAATTAAAAAGACTACACAAGTATACAAAATATTCAGAAATAGCCCCTATTTTTTCACAATAGGGGCAATACACATCCTTTAAAGAGAACAACTTTGTTGCTCAAATGTCGGGTACTTTTCGCTCTGTTTGTATACCGCAGAGTGATAAAATGTAACTGAATTTTGATGTACTGGTTCGCCATCTCATTAATTAAAAAATCGTGGTGCTTCTTGAAAATTTTAAACTTTTCCAAAAATTACAATGTATTTACAACAGAGTCGCAAGTCGAACGATGCATATAAAATGTCATATAATACTTGTCGATTCCCCGAAGTCGCAAAACACGCGTACTACGCTTGTGCAGTATTGGCAGTCACTAGTAAGTGGACACCACTTACCTCACTGCCCTCCCTACAACTGGTGTCACCCCCCGCTCGATGACCTTCCGTCTGTATATTCCTATGTCTATTAGAGATATACTACTACTCAGTATATATCACCACTACACCAAACACTTTATTTTTGCACTCGACGCGCGTTTCGCTAACCATGTTAGCTTCATCAGGAGCAATGATTGACTGTCAATCATCGCTCCTGATGAAGCTAACATGGTTAGCGAAACGCGCGTCGAGTGCAAAAATAAAGTGTTTGGTGTAGTGGTGATATATACTGAGTAGTATCATTGTGCCAAAGATTCCACATTCCCAACTTAGTAGAGATATACTAGTTTGAATATATTAAGTGGTTTTCCTAACTCTATATGTTTACAGAGCTGTTACCAACTACTGTAATAAGTAGTTCAATTACTAATTAGTTTCAAAGCTTGAGAAATGAATTACTCATTACTCACATAAATTAATTCACTCCACAATGAGTTACTATAATTAAATTAACGCCTGTAAGTAATTTAATTATTTGATAATTCAAACTTTTATAGTATTTCCCTAACTTTATTGCAATTCAATTATTTTTTGGAGTAATTCAATTACCTTTATAGTAGTTCAATTATCTTTATAGTAATATAATTACTTTCATAGTAATTTAATTACATTTTAAGATAATTTAATTACATTTTAAGGTAATTTAATTACATTTTAAGGTAATTTAATTATTTTTAGAGAAATTAAATCACTTTTATTGTAATGCAATTACTTTTATAGTAAATCCATTCCTTTCATAATAATTCAATTACCTTCATAGTAATAGATTTACTTTTTATTGTAATGGGATTACCTTTATAGTAATTTAATTACTTTTATAATAATTTCATTAGTGTTATATTAATCCAATCACATCCACAGTTATGTTTTATTTTAATTATGTTGGAAGTAAGAATAGAATTATAATTCCAGTAAAAGTTACTGAATTACTCCTAAGAAATTATCAGTTACTTTAATTTTAGTTAGCATTTCTTGTTTTTAAATTGCTTTATAAAGTAAGTGAGCCAGTTGCTGAATTCTCTCTCTCTATATATATAATACGTAGGCTGAAAAATTTTTGGTCTAGCTACTTAAAACACATTTTTTTCTCTCTTTCCCGCAAGCATTTTTTTGAGGTCTGCGAATAGGTAATAGTCGCTGGAGGCCTAATCTAGAGAATACAGTGAATGAGGAAGTAATTCGAACTTCAATTTTGCCATCATCACCGTTGACTTGTGACACGGTGCATTGTCTTAATGAAAGAGCACTTTTTCTTGTTCATTTGGGGCCGTTTCTTTACGATTTCTGCTTTCAAACGCACCAATAACTTAATACAATATTCGTCATTGATGGTTTTTCACTTCTCAGTATAGTCGACGAAAATTATTCCATGGGCATCCCAAAATACAGAAGCCAAAACCTTCGCAGCCGACTGTTGTGTCATTAATCGTTTCGAGTGTCTTTCACCGGCTGCGGTCCACTCAGCTGACTGCCGATTTGATTCCGGTGTGTAGAGGTGGATCCATGTTTCATCCATTGTCATATATCGTATGAAAACATACTTTTTATTGCGCTTAAACAGGTCCAAACAGCGTACCCATTTCGAACAGAGGTTTCTCATGCCCAAATGTTCATGCAAAATATTACCAACACGTTCTTTTGATATCTTTAGGGTGTCGGCTATCTCACGAAATTTCACTTTACGGCCATCCAAAACAATTTTGTGATTTTTTGTTATCTTTTACGGTATAACCACCTCATTTGGGCGTCCAGAGCGTTCACCATCATTTGTGTCTGTACGACCGCGTTTAAATTCACCATACTAGTATCACTTATCAAGCCATTGCTTTGCTCGAACGGTATTTTTTCCTATCAAAAAACAGAGTATAATCAGCACACGAAATTCGATTTTTTCCATTGTTTTGAAAATATCAAAAGTAGCGTCACGAAAACCACCGTAACTTGTAAACTAATCGTCGAAATGTCATGAAATTTTGACACGTATCGTTTGAAGGTAGGTACTTCCTAAATATAATATTAATTTTTTGAAAAGGGCAACATCTGTGTGTCAGACCAAAAACTTTTCAGCCTATGTGTTACATGAGGTGTGCACTCTTATGGAAATATCAGTATTTCTATTTTTCTCCATTTTTATTTATAGCCGGCAGTAACGGTGTTATTCAATGCTGTGTTAAGGTGCTAGTAGGAAATCCCCTTCCCGTACTTTTGGCCGAGTGCGCTCCTCTTATTAAGGCAGGGGAGACTGAAAGACTGCAATTAATGTTCAGGTTAGTATAAGTGAAATATTGTAACGGCTTTTTAATGATGAAAAATATAAACGGAAATTAATCTTTTCAATTTTGATTACAGCAGTAAAATATTTTACCCTTGGAAAAGCTCTAAAAACCCAAACATAGGGACTATATTAATTGAAATTTTTTCCCTTCCCTAGCTCCAATTCCCACTATACTTCTCACCTCTTAAATTTGACATTGCCAAGATGATAAATTGGTCTGTAGTGTTAATAACTTAGTCTAAACAATTTATTCTACTATCCTTGTTCAGGATGCAGAACAGTTCTCCAGTTACACCCCGCCTAATATTTCTTACCATTCCAGAAAACTTATTTTGTTTTTAATCTAGGTTACTAGAAAGAGTACCAGAAGGTGTTCAGCCTATGCTAAGAGAGCTTGAAAATCACATAACTCAAGCTGGATTGGCTGACATGGTGGCAGCTGCTGACATTATCACTCAGGATTCTGAAAAATATGTTGAAAGGCTACTGGAACTATTTAGGTAAAAAATTTTATAAAATTAGGTAAAATCTTTCATAAACCATAATATATTGAGTAGCGAGTTTTGCAAAACTGTTCTTTTACGGAACAATTAATCTGCGTCAACGTTTTGTCACTTATTTAGTCCTCTGTATAACTTAAGAATGTTGTTTGGTTTTGTAATGTAAAAATTCTTTTGTATAATGACATACAGCATTATGGAGCTCTGAAAATGAGTAAATGAGGGCTCAAAATGTTGCCCTGCCAGAACTAGTTTTCTGTAAAAGGATACCCACTCCTTGCCATGCAATATCAAAAAATTAAGGTTAATGAATGAAGAAATCATTATTTTGTTTGGATTTACGATTATACATGGTATGAGATTAAAGATTTTTTCCGTATCGGTCCGGGAGTACATATGTTGGTCAGTGTTGATTTCAGTGGAAAATCGCAGACCGACCGAAAGTGAAAACTATTTTTTTCATGACCCAGGGACCTTGAAAAGGAGAAAATCCAAAAACCTAAGAAAATAATTTTATATGAATACAATTCTTCCCTTATGGAAGAAAGTAAACGGAAAATATTCTAAAGTTTCTCTTTAAAATCATTCTTCCAAAAACCATTGATATGTTTTTCTATCGATGCCATCTTTTTGGTTTTCATTGAGTTCATGATCTTTCTCTATGAATGTGTGGTTGAAGTCATGATGATGGGCCGTTCAGCTGTAACTGGGATTATAATTTAATAGAATGCTGAAAATTTTTTTACGTAGAACTTTGCCGGTATATTTTTCTAATGACAGTAGTATCATTTCATAACTTCCGGTTAAACAGGAAGTACAGATCAAACTCTTTCTGTTTGACATTAAAATTGTTATCAATTTTATACCTATAATACATTTGTTTAAATTTTGGTAAGCGCGAACTTTCACCAGATAAAATAATCACTGAGAATTTTAAAATAAATCCTTAGATAATAACTTTTACCCAGAATGTTCATGTCTGCAAATTGGGTCGTTAATAAAAATCTTTTCTATCTCTGGGTCTTCTATGTAGGACACTCTCTCGCCTTTGTCGTGTCGTATACATCGCTCATGTCACTAGATCTAGTTGCTCACATGGGACACCGCATTATAGTACAGTTTTTAGTGTTCCTTATGGAACGCTTACGGGATCACTTCGGTGTCTGTCTGTCTGTCACACCCGATTTTCTCTGAAACTATATGACATAGAAACTTGAAATTTTGGGACAAATATAGGCATTTTGATTTAAGGTTAGTTTTGGGGGGCTGAAATCGGAAGGTCATCGAGTGGGACGTCAAATGAAAACTTATGAAAACACGAGTTCAAAAATATATATGATGTAATACTCGCGCACACTTTTCTTTGTATTATTTTAAGAAAATGGCCAAAAATGGCTGTCCCTCCCCCCTTATCTCGAAAAATACTTATCAAGAAATTTTGAAAAAATTCTAGAATATTCTCCATAAAGTGTAAATTCAGCGAAAATTATCACGATTGCATTACGCTGCAAAAAAAACAAAGTTATGTAGTTGAAAGGTGAGATACCACACCATAGGTTTTTGGGTGTGCTGCAAACGAATCCGAGGTTAGAATTTACTCATCACACAAGGATTTTGAAATAACCTCCAAAAACACCTTGAAAATGAGCAAAAATATACCATCATATCTATAAGTATTTTAGAGTGCTGAAATCGAATCTATGGTCAGAATTCACCCATCGCGTCAGCATTTTGACATAACCTTAAGAAACACCTCAAAAATGGTTAGAAATACAATTTTTCCCCTACGGAAGAAAGCAAACAGAAAATATTCTAACGTTTCTCTTATTATTCAAAAAAACATTGATATATTTTTCTGTCAATGCCATTTCTTTGGTTTTCATAAGTAAATTAAAAAATTAAATAAACAGACCACAAGATCTATACGTATTTTGGGGTGTTTAAACCGAATATGCCAAAGAATTGATCTATTAAGGCAAGATTTTGAATAAAGCACCCAGATGATGAGAAGCGAGGGGACTCACTTAAATAAAACACCCCAAGGGTGCCAGGTTAGGGGAATTACCATAATAAGGCACATTCTGGGTGAGAGGCGATGAGACTCGCCTTCATAAAGCACCCGGAGGGTGAAAAGCGATGAAACTCGCAATGATCCAGCATCCTGTTTCAAGATTCTGACGTAATAGGTCAATTCTATTGAGATATTTGCTTTCAGCGACCCAAAATACGTATAGATATGGTGGTCTGCTCGTTTCTTTTTGCATTAGGTTATGTTATGGTTATAGTTTAACGTTCTTGATGTAAGTTTCTTCTGTTAGATTATGTTAGGTTTAGAGTTCTTGGTGTACAGTTCTTAGTGTAAGTTTCTTGCATTAGCTTGTGTTAAGTTTAGAGTTCTTAGTGTAAAGTTCTTGGTGTAAGTTTCTTGCATTAGGCTATGTTAGATTTAGAGTTCTTGGTGTAAAGATTTTCGAGTAAGTTACTAGCATTAGGCTATGTTAAGTTTAGCGTTCTTGGTGTAAATTTCTTACATTAGACTGTGTTAAGTTTAGAGTTCCTGGCATCAGGTTCTTGGTATAAGTTTCTTGCATTAGGCTATGTTAGGTTTAGACTTCTTGGTGTAAATTTTTTGCATTAGGCGATATTAGGTTTAGAATTTTTGATATACAGTTCTTGCACTAGGTTATATTAGGCTTAGAATTCTGGTTGTAAAGTTTTTCCATTGGGGTGAGAGACGAGGGGACTCATTGTTATCCAGCATCGCGAGGGTGATGTACGAGAGGAGTTACTTTAATAAAGCATTCAGTTGGCGAGACGCGAGGGTACTCAGCTTAATCCAGCAACCTGTGAATGAAAGGACTGGACGTTTTGAAGTTATTTCAAGATCTTGACTTAATGGGTCAATTCTTTCGGCATTTTCGGTTTAAGCACCCCAAAATACGTATAGATATGGTAGTTTGTTCATTTAATTTTTTAATTTACTTACAGATGTATTTCTGACCATTTTTAAGGTTATGTCAAAATTCTGACGTGATGGGTAAATTCTGACCTTGGATTCGATTTCAAGACCCCAAAATACGTATAGATTCGTTCACATTTTATTTGTAGAAGTGTTTTTGGTCATTTTCTAGGTGTTTTTGGGGTTATTTCAAAATCCTTAGGGGATAAGTCAATTCTGACCTCGGATTTGTTTTGAGCACACCAAAAAAACATTTCACACCTTTCAACTACAAAACTTTTTTTTGTGGCCCTGTGTAATTTATCTGTTATAAGAAAAAACTATTTGGCTTAACAATTTAGTGGACAACAGGAACCTAAACAAAAAAATTTTATTTTATTTGTTTATAATTAAACAAATATTTGTTCTACACTTTTATTACTAGATTCTAGATCGAGCTAGATTGATTTATGGGCTATTAGGTAGCTAAAATCCTAGAACTATTATACATTATTGACTAAGAAAAAACGTGAAAATATATATTGGATCATAAGATACATACATGTCAGGAACTTTTTTCTTACTAACAACTCATTTAAGGTGTGTTTTCTGAAGTCACTTATCATTTTAAATTTATGTACACAAATTTTTATTCTAAAGGTAATTACGATGCGAAACTCTAATTGCGCAAGTCCAACTTGCACTCGACCGGTTTTTTAGTGTTCCGTACGGAACACTTATAAGATGACTTCGGTGTCTGTCCGTATGTCTGTCCGTCTGTCTGTCTGTCACACCCGATTTTCTTCGAAACTATTTGTCATAGAAAGTTGAAATTTGGTAATAATATAGGAATTGATGGCCTCATCAGAGCCATGTAGTTTTGAAAGTTAAATTTTGACTTAAGGGGTTAGTTTTGGGGGGTGAAATCGGAACTGAAAAAGAAAAATTTTTACTAGGTCATCGAATGTGGTGTCAAATGAAAGCTTGTGAAAACACGAGTAAAAAATATACATATAATGTAATACTTGCGCGCACTTTTCTTTGTATTATTTTTAAAAAATCGAGAAAAATCGCTGTCCACCCGCCTTATCTCGAAAAGTACTTATCAAAAAATTTTAAAAAAATTCTATCCACGAGGTGTAGATTGAACGAAAATTATCACGAGTGCATTACCTTTAAAAATTTATCTGGGATATAAAAAAAACAAAAATTTGAAGGTTATCAGTTTTCAATAAAGATTGGAAACAAACTTTGTTGAAAACCCATTTGGGGTGTGTTTTGTGAAGTAACTGATCATTTTATACCTCTGTAACAAAATTTTTTATATTGAAAGCAATTAACGTACGGAACACTAATTGCGCAAGTTCAACTTGCACTTGACCGGTTTTTTTATTACTAACTTGCTGTGTTTAATATTGTTCTTTGTTTTCAGGAAATATAGTGCATTTAGTACACGATGCCTTCTCAGACGATCCCCGATTTTTAACAGCTAGAGATAAGGCTTTCAAGACTGTGGTTAATGATACAACAGTTTTTAGGTAAGAATAGATTTATTCTGTTAGTCGCATCCTTAAAAACAACCTATCTGTATTAATTTAGCCATTAACGTTTAAATTCTTTACAGAACATTAATTCGTCATTAAATTATATAATATACAAAAGAAAAATGAAATTATATATACTCTACTATAACTTAGGTAAAAATAAAGATAGAATTTATAAAATATACTGCAAAAAATAACAAGCGCGAAAAGACCATTAAATATTAAAACATATTTAAAATGATATTGAAAAAAAAACACCAACTTTTTTACTTTTGGGCTGTTTTATTGCATTACCGGTTACAGACCTTACTACATGTATATTTTGCAGACTTTTCGTACATGGTTCTACTGTGTCGCGGAATATTGAGGTCATTAGAGTTTCTTGTAAGATAATTATGACATTCCATTTTTCTAGGACTGCTCTGTATTTTCACGTACATGTAAGTTACACTTCAGGACATACTTATATCGATTTAATCGTTAATATTTCATTATCTCTGAAGGTTGGTTTGTTGGGTGAGGTTAGTTCAGTTCAGACAATACAAGCATATGTTCACGAGAATATTAGGCAGAACTACTGCAACCAAGAAAAATATATTCTCTTAGAGAGTCGAGCTGCTAAAGGCTACTACAGACAAATTTTGGTTACTTTTCGTACATGGTCGTTCTGTGTCGCGGAACATTGTGGTCATTAAAGCTTCTTGTGAGATAATTATGACTTATTTCATTTCTCTAAAACTAGTCTCTGTTTTCATATACATATAAGGCACATTTCAAGATATATATCGATTTAATCGTTAATAATTGATTGGCCCTGAAGTTTGGTTGGTTCAGGTTAGTTCACTTCAGACAAGCAAAAGCAATATTAAAAGCACTTAATCAAAGCCGAATAGACTACATATACACGTCGTGAATTAGAAACATCTATAAAAACGCTACATCAAATATACGATTATATGAAGACACCGAAAAATTGAACATAGAACGTGGCCTAACGCAAGGGATAACATCTCACCCAAACTAAACTGTTGCTTTGGAACATGTATTCAAAAATACACAATAGCACAATGTCGGTGTTAACATTGATGGACAGAGATTGAACCACCTAAGATTCGGCGACGACATTGTATTGATCTCGGATAACCTACAAGATGCAACGTTTATGATCACGACACTAAAAGATTCCTCTGAAAAGGTAGGATTGAAAATAAATTTTGAAAAAACAAATATCATGACAAACTTAGTAATGAGCGACAACATAAATATTGACATCATACAACAAGTACAAACACATAAATATCTAGGTCACGAAATTAAAATTGGGAAAGACAACAAACACATGAAATAAGCAGACGAACTGATCTGACCTGGGCAGCTTTTGGCAAACTAAGCTATATTCTACGAAGCAATGTCCTAATGTGCTTAAAAAGAAGAGTATACAACCAGTACGTCCTACCAGTACAAACCTATGGAGCGGAAACTTTGACGTTAACGAAAAAATCAGCAAACAGAACAACTCAACGAGCCATGGAACGTGCAATGCTGGGAGTAAGCCTCAGAGAACATTTAACAAACAAGGAAGTCCGAAGAAGTGATTGAAAAAATCGTAACGCTGAAATGGAACTGGGCAGGTCACCTAGCAAGAATACGAGACGGTCGGTGGACCAAACAGATTATGGAGTGGAGGCCCAGAGAGACCAAAAGAAGTCGAGGAAGACCACCGACGAGATGGACTCATGACCTGAAAAGGGTAGCAGGAAATTGGATACGGGAGGCACAGGATAGACATAATTACAAAAGACTAGGGGAGGCCTATGTCCAGCAGTGGACGCAAGTGGCTGTGTGATGATGGTGAATACAAGCAGGTATTTACCAGAATATTAGGCCGGATTAAGACAGTCAGGCTGCTTTAAAGGCTTTAGATTCCCATCAGGCCAACTCCAAGATCATTAAGGAGTGTAAACGTGACCTGTTCGAACTATCCTCCAAGAACAACAGGGTTGAACTACTGTGAGGTCCGGGACATTCGAGGGTGAAAGGTAATGAAAATCGGACGAATTAGCAAGATTCGTAGCTACAAAACCAGACAGAGATCCAGAACCAGCGTTCGGCAACATCTAGATCGTAGACTCACAACATCTCACGACACGCGAGGGACGTAATTGGAGGCCCCTCAAAGAAACTAACAACTGATGTCCTTTGCTTAACAAGGACCCAGACCAAACTGGTACTGGGACTGGTCACCGGTCACTATTACCTGAGAAAATATTTACAGAGAAAAACTGGTATCCACAATGGCCCCACAATATGCAGACTATGTGGTGAAGAAAAAGAAGCGTCTATGTACATCCTATATGAATGTGCGGCTTTAACTCGGAACAGACATAAACTGTTCGGAGGTGTACACCTTGGCGATAAATCAACGCATGAAAGGCTTGGAATAAAGCTAGTAAACCTTCTTAAAGGGACAACGCCCTGTAACCAAGAGAGGGGAGCACAACGTGCACAAGTGTGCACAAACAGGCACAATCGCCTACATCACTTGTAACAAACCAGAACCTAAAGGAAGTTTTATGTGTTTTTTTGGCTTAAGTCCATATATAAGTCCAATTATATTCTTTTGAAAAATAAAACCTCTTTTGATATTTACTGCTTCACCCCATAAAATGATATTATAGTTCATGAGGATAGGTTAATGCATAATATGCCTTTAAGAACGTTTTCAGGTCCACTCTCTGAAAGACTCTCAGTAAAGCAACTAGGGCTTATTCAGTTTAAAAGAAATATGTTCCAACTGAGAGTCTCAGTGCATTTGATTATCCAAGGCACACCTGAAAATTTCATTTCCCTCTGCTGTTGATAGTTTAAATTGCATTGTAGAGGTGCAGCAATGACTGCTTTCAATTCAGTTAAGATTAACTTTTTAGTAAAACACCAAACATTCATCTCTTGACAAAATTACTAGACCTTCACTATTGCTTTGTCCTCATTTCTGTCATCGGCAAATTAAATCTTAGCAATCTAAGATCATTTAGAAATGACAGGACAATGCACGGAAACAATGCAGACCCTTCCTTGTACCCAATTTCTTCTGAACAGAGCTCAATTCGAGTCAGTAGCAATACAATAATGGGTTTAAGAGGTCCATTCTAAGTGTTTCTAGTTGATAAAGGAATGAAAATGATCAATTATCACGCTAATGAGGTTTTTGAGTGTTTGCCTTAAATTGTTCGATATTTATTCAATAGCCGATTTTTATAAATATTTTTTAAATTTACTAATTAATTTTGTATAACATCAGAATAATGTTAAGAATGACGTCAGTGATGTGTTGCTAATTGATTGGTTATAAATTTTACCCCGATTACATCACACTTACATTATAACAGAAGTCCACTTCAAGATCTAAAATCTAGAAACAGAAGAGAAATGTGTCTCTGCGAACAACGATTGTCTTTCTACTGTAGTAAAGGTACGAGGGCGCCAATAACCATGGGCGCACTCACTAGTCAAAAGCCAATCTAGAAGGCGTTGCGATCTATTGGATCTCATCAGCTACATGTAGGCCAGGCAGGGTCGAGCATCCTACAGCTATGGCACGTCAATACTGAAGTCCCATTTTCTAAGATATCGTAGATACCAGCGAATACAACTCAACCGTGGCAGCAACATATATAACTCTACCCATAATAAGATGCTATTACCCCATTTTAATTTTTAAGTTAGAATTAGGTACAGGAAGAAATGTAGCAAGAAAATCGGTAACCCCAGGGAGCAAATGCCCAGAATTATCAGAAAATTGCTGCGATATGTTACTTAGGCGGACGCTTTTATCAAAACGACTTACTAGTCGAAGAAATCGAATCGATGTTTTTTTTTTGATCTAGTGGACAATCAAAGCTACATTTTGTGAACAATTGTCTTTCTACCGTATTAAAGATATGAGGGCGCCAAAATAATGGATATCCTCGGGCGCGTCACTAGCCAAAAGCGAATCTAGAGCACGTTGCGATCTATTGGATCTCATCAGCTACCTGTAGTCCACGCAGGATCGAGCATCCTACAGCTATATGGCACGTCAATACTGAAGTCCTATTAGATGTCGTACGATACCAGCGAATACAACTCAACTGTGGCAGCAACATATATAACTCTACCCGTAATAAGATGCTAGTATCTCATTTTAATTTTTAGGTTAGAATTAGGTACAGGAAGAAATGTGGCAGGAAAATCGGTAACCCCAGAGAGCAAATGCCCAGAATTATTAGCAAATTACTGCGATATGTTACTTAGGCGGACGCCTCTATCAAAAAGACTTACCAGTGAAGAAATAGAATCAAGGTATTTTTTTTTATCGAGTGTACAATCAAAACTACATTTTTCAAAAAGGTGTTACAGAATAAGATAGTGTAACTTTTTATATTTTTTTAGGTTAAAAGACGTTTTACTAGTCCTTAAATATGTATCTAATAAAGATGTATTTATGAGGTATCATAAGGCACATTTAACTAGGAGATTAATATTGGATGCTAGTGCAGACAGTGAAAAAGAGGAAGATATGGTAAGAACATACTGATTATTGTAATTACTAATATTAGAACAGAAACATCTTATTTTAAGTAAAAGAGAAGCGCCCCATCTACTCATGTTGGAAAAAAATTATGGCTTTTCCGTCAATTATGTAGAAATCGTTATTTTTTAAAAAGTTGGTCAAGGTATTTATCCAGTATTTTTCTCGCAAATAAAGGTCATATATATTTTTGAGGTTGCTCTTTAAATCACATCCCTTTACATACTACTATTTCTGTGAAGGTGGTAAAAGAATGAAAGAAATAACATAATTTCAGACTCCAAAAACCCTAAAAATGACTATATTCAAAGGAACCTTTGTAACCTGCCCCCTTACACTTTTAACATCTTATACGTTTGACTATGAATAATATTGTCTACAATTTCATCACACCCAAAAACTAAGAAAAAGGTTCATATACAATATATACAAAATTTATCAACCCTCCCCCTACACCACCTCCTCTTAAAGTGATATCGTTAAAAAATTATAGGTCTCTTTCCTGCAATAGGTATTTTATGTGTTTTATTTCATTTGATAATTATTGTGCCAACAGACTGACTGAAATTGAAGATTAGGTTGTTTTGTCATCATGGAACTCTGAAACCTGAAGAAATATAAATATATCAGAAAGTGATTATTTCATAAATATATTTTCTATAGCAAGAGAAGTAAAAAAAAAACTACATTCTCGACCTCCGGAAGGGTCTACATTCTTTAAAAGACATGTTGAATACATAATCTTAGAATATTTATCTGATTCTTCTATATAAATATAAATACACTAGATATAGAAATATATACAGTCGGTTAAGTCGTGTGTCGAGCATTGTTCATTAAAAAATGTAATTACGAAAAAGTTTTTTACATCATTCGGCAGTAAAGAATTGCCATTAAAATGCTAATGATTCAGTAGTTCGTCCAATCCTCATCAGCGTCGATGATCGCCTGGCATACTTTCGATCAGATTTTCCTTATATTGCCCGAATTTGCCGTGACAGCTGCTTCACTTTTTACCCCGAAGGTTCTGCTTGTTGTATAATCACAAGTTCTCATAGGGACGGCCAATCTACTGGTCACAGTTAAAGACCAGTTTCAGTTGTGCCCTTATTTGGGAAAATTTACGAGATTGTTTTGAAGAAACAAGCAATAGCTGAACTATCGCTGCACTAAGTTATCTCGTCAATTGCATTCAAATTGCTTTGAGTGTAAGAGATATGCAAAAGCATCGTTTTACGGCTTTACAAAGGCCATTGATTGTGTATCCCACGATTTACTGATTCAAAAATTACACGAGTATAATTTTAGTACTAAACGCGCTAATCTTTTAACATCATACTTAGTAAATCGGCTGCAATATGTTTCATATAATAACCAGAACTTAACAAAGAGTCTGGTCTAATGCGGAGTACCCCAGGGATTTGTTCTGGAGCCAGTTCTATTTTTGTTATACGTAGATGACAGCCGCGCATACACTTCACCTAATACTACAGAAATAGTACTATTTGCAACCTCTGAGAAGTTCTGAGCAGTTTGATTTTTAAGGGTCGCGGGCACACAGTCTGAAGTTCATATTTGACTTATTTCCAATAAATTAATCATAAACGCAGCTAAAACGCAAATATTAATTTTTTTTTTCCTGAAGCCCAATACGGGAAAATTCAAATTCAGTCGAATTTCGTGGCGTACACACTCTGATACTGAATTATCATGAGAAGAACATTTGACAAAATTGTCAAAGGAATAAAAAGCCTAAAAAACTGTGTGTCTAAGAGTGTGCTTATGAATGCTTACTATACATTTCTACATATAAATCTTACTTATGGTATACTGTATTGGAGACATTCTGCACACGTCTCACAAATGTTTACTGTCTAGAGAAAAAGTATGAAGATGATTGGTGGGGTCGAACACTCGGACTGCTGTAGGGAATTATTTGTCCCCCACAAGATACTTACATTGCCGCGAGTTTATATTTTTAGCTGCGTCATCCATATTATGAATCAAACCGTCATTTACATAATTACCTACACAACAGAGATTTGCAAGAGGGCTAGAGACAATCTAATTATTAATTACAGGAGAACTGTAAGAGCTAGGGATGGACGAAACCACTATGCAATTAAATTTCATAACATGTTGCATTCGGAAATATATTAAGAGAATTTCTAAAAAGAAAGGCAATTTATAGCGAGATCGAGTAACTGAGTTGTAATTTTACCGAACTAGTTCTGGAAAAGCACTGACTTGCAAGGTTATTATTTAACACTTATGACACACTCTCTATATATAAGCAAATTTTATTGTCTAACGTATGTTCTAATGCATTGTCTTCTTAAATATTGTAATTTGAGAGTAGCCCAATGCAGCCGAATACACCAGTCCCACCGTTTTCAGCACTGGTCGGATATTTTTTGTAAGCTGTCATTGCCTCCAGCAGAGTTAAATTATGTAAAATTTTAATAGTGTTATGAGAATTTGTGTTGTTTGAGGTAATGGGCAAATTTTAAGCATAATTATTTATAGTCAAACACATAAATAGTTAGTGGGGTAAGGGTTTGCACTTCTGTTCCATAGTGCGTGGAGCCGAAGAATTTGAATATAGTGTTATTTTTTCATTATTTGTAATATTAATAGCAATAGTATGTAAAGGTTAATGTCAGGTTTCAATTATCTTTGAAGCTCTTCCTCTACTCAACTTTTTAGTGTTCCGTACGGAACACCTATAAGATCATTTCGGTGTCTGTCCGTCCGTCTGTCTGCCACACCCGATTTTCTCCGAAACTATTTTAAATAGATAGTGAAAATTTGGTACTAATATAGGAATTGATGGCTTCATCAGAACCGCGTAGTTTTAAAAGGTTCATTTAAAGGGTTAGTTTTGAGGGGTGAAATCGGAAATGAACAAAAACATTTTTTACCAGGTCATCCAGTGGGGTGTCGAATGAAAGCTCGTAAAAAACATGTGTATTGAAAAAATTCTGGATTATTCTTCATAAAGTGTAGATTGAGCGAAAATTATCACGAGTGCATTACTTTTAATAATTTATCTTATATAAAAAAACTATGTGCCTTGACAATATCGAGGAAGTTGAAGATAAATATATTTTCAGTACCGCGCGTCGTCGCTCCTCTAGATAAAAAATAATTTTATTTTTTTTTGTTTATAATTAAACAAATATTTAGGTAGTAAATATTTGTTTTACACTTTTATTACTAGATTCTAGTTTGAGCTAGATTGATTTATTGGCTATTAGGTAGCTAAGATGCTATAACTATTACCAGGTGTACAATATGAAATGCGGATTTCAAACAACAGATGGTGCACCAATGCAGTTTATGCTATAAAGATTTGCGCCATTTTGTTGTGTCATCAACAAGTGTCAGACGCGCACGAGTGATAAATTGGAAAAGTGTGTGCATAGTGTTGTGTTCAATATGTCGAAATTTATACCGAACAAAGAGCATTCGCGGACAGCATTATTTTTTTGTTTTCATTTAAAGAAAACTGCTGTTGAATCATACCGATTACTTCGAGAAGCTTATAGTGAACATGCTCCATCGCAAGATACGTGTGAACGATGGTTTCGGCGTTTCAAAAGTGGTGACTTCGATGTTGCAGACAAGAACGTGGAAAACCGCCAAAAAAATACGAAGATGTGGAATTGCAAGCATTGTTGGACGAAGATGATTCACAAACTCAAAAACAACTCGCCGAGCAATTGGGCGTTAGTCAACAAGCTGTTTCCAATTGGCTACGAGAGATGGGAAAGATTCAGAAGACCGGTAGATAGGTACCACATGAGTTGAACGACAGCCAAATGAAAAAGCGCAAAAACACGTGTGACATTTTGCTCGCTCGGTACAAAAGGAAGTCGTTTTTGCATCGTATAGTTACAGGGGATGAAAAGTGGATTTATTTTGAGAATCCCAAGCGCAAAGAATTATGGGTAGACCCAGGCGCGCATCCACATCGACCGCAAGACCGAATCGCTTTGGCAGAAAGACGATGCTCTGTGTTTGGTGGGACCAGAAGGGGCGTGGTCTATTATGAGCTGTTAAAACCTGGGGAAACGGTTAATACTAAACATTAAGAAACAATTGACCGATTTGAACCGTTCGCTGCTTAAAAAAAGGCCAGAATACCGAAAGAGGCAACACAAAGTCATTTTTCTTCATGACAATGCTCCAATCACATACGGCAAAACCAGTTCGAGACACGCTGGAAGCACTCAGCTGGGAAGTTCTACCCCATGCGGCTTACTCACCAGACTTGGCTCCTTCCAATTACCACTTGTTTCCATCGATGGGTCGCGGACTTGCTGAGCAGCGCTTTGGTTCGTACGAAGATGTGAAAAAATGGCTCGATGAATGGTTCACAGCAAAAGGGGAAGATTTTTACTGGCGTGGTATTCACAAATTGCCCGAAAGATGGGAAAAATGTATAACAAGCGATGGAGCATACTTTGAATAAAGCACTTTTTATCATTCTTCCTTCCGAATTTAACATGTTTTTTTTAGAAAAAAAATCCGCATTTCATACTTGTACACCTGGTATACATTATTGGCTAAGAAAAAACGTAAAAATACGTATTGGATCTTAAGATATATACATATCAGGGACCTAATTAACCTAGCCTAGGTAAGGACTTTATTTTATTTTAAAAGCAATCACGGTACGGAACACTCATTGCACAAGTCCAACTTGCACTGGACCGATTTATAATTATAAGTATGGGCCGAAAATTTTTACACTAATTTCTTTTTCTATTTGGTAACCTTTTTTTTAAACGATCGACCTTCCTTATTTAATTGTTGTCACTTCGCTTTTGAAACATTTTAATGGAAGGCCCAAGTACAATTGTGTGTAACATTGGATTTTTATAGGTTGAGTGGTTGCGAGAAGTAGGTATGCCTGCGGACTATGTAAATAAATTAGCTAGAATGTTCCAGGATATTAAAGTTAGTGAAGATCTGAATGCACAATTTAGGACGTCAACAGAACGGCACGATGCAATAAATATTAAAATTTTAAACGCTGGTAAGATATGTAGATTGTTAAATTAAGACAATTTTTTAGCCATTTTGTGAAAAAAAGTATAACTATAATTCTTCTGGATTCCTCCTGTGTCTATTGAAAAAGTGATGCTGACGTTTCACCGATTATCCTGCCGGCTTCTTTGGAGCTTGTTCCGAGAACCGACTTCTTCGGAATCTAGCAGGAAACTGATTTAATTCCGCTTGCACATGCTATATTAGTGGGAGGTAAAGACCAGTATTACGATTAAGGCTGTTGAGATGTTTAGATATTTCGATGGACTCTCGAATTTTCTTAGGATAGAAAAAGGAATTTGTTGCGTGGATCTTTGATTAGTCAAAGAAAATCTGGTATCTTAATTCATGTTGGTGTTTTACAAGTGCTGAAATGAAAATGTTACGAAGACTTACTGCCCCTCAATGGTGTTTAATTCCGGTACATATTTTTCGGTCGTTTTGCCAATATAAGTTTTATCACAGCTATATGGAATAATGTAGACCCTAGATTTTCATGAGGATCTTATCTTTGACAAATGGGAGATGTTGTGAGAGTTTAGGGAACGTGGAGGAATCGTGTTATTATTTTATCTTTCCTTAAAATTTTTGAAGTATGGTCTGTGACATTCTTAACGTACAGGACATGTTCAATGTATGAATCCCAAGAGACTAATCTGCTTGACTTCTAGTCTGTCAGGAGACACCTGGGGAGATGTATGTTTTTAAATAGGGCGTTTTATATTTCGGCACTAGAAATTGCTTGATTAAAGAACGGAAAAAATCCATATGATTTCTAGGAAATACTAACCTTCAAACGATACGTGTCAAAATTGCATGACATTTCGACGATTAGTTTACAAGTTACAGTGGTTTTAGTGACGCTACTTTTGATATTTTCAAAACAATGGAAAAAATCGAATTTGGTGTGTTGATTAAGCACTGTTTTTTAATGGGAAAAAATACCGTTCAAGCAATAGCTTGATAAGTGTTAGGGGACTCTGCCCCTGGAAAATCACTTATCATTTACTGGTATGCTGAATTTAAACGCGGTCGTGCAGATACAAATGATGCTGAATGCTCTGGTCGCCCAAATGAGGTGGTTACACCGGAAAACATAAAAAAAATCCACAAAATTGTTTTGGATGACCGTAAAGTGAAATTGCGTGAGATAGCTGGTACCCTAAAGATATTAAAAGAACGTGTTGGTCATATTTTGCATGAACGTTTGGGCACGAGAAAGCTCTGTTCGAAATGGGTACTGCGCTTTCTCACAATGGACCAAAAACAACAACGTGTTGATGATTCTAAGCGCTATTTGGACCTGTTTAAGCACAACAAAAAGGATTTTTTCATGCGATATGTGACAATGGATGAAACATGGATCCACCACTACACACCGGAATCAAATCGGCAGTCCTCTGAGTGGACAGCAGCCGATGAAAGCCGCCCGAGGCGACCAAGACACAACCGTCGGCTGGCAGGGTTTTGGCCTCTGTATTTTGGGATGCGCATAATTTTCATCGACTATGCTGAGAAGCAAAAAACCATCAATAGTATAAAGTTTGAAGGCAGAAACACAAAGAAACGACCCCAAATGAACAAGAAAGAAGTGCTCTTTTATCAAGTGTTACAAGTCAATGCTTACGATGCCAAAATTGCATGAATTGAAGTTCGAGGTGCTTCCTCATCCACCGTATTCTCCAGATTTGGCCCCCCCCAGCGACTATTATCTATTCGCAGACGTCAAAAAAATGCTCGCCGGAATTTGGCTCCAATGAAGAAGTTATCGCCGAAACTAATGCCTATTTTGAAGGGAAAGACAAATCCTTCTACAAGAAAGGTATAGAAATCTTAGAAAAGCGTTGGACTGATTATATCATTCTTGAAGGAGACTATATTGATGAATAAAGTCGAATTTTGCAAAAAAAAATGTGTTTTAAATAGCCAGACCAAAAACTTTTCAATCTACGTGTTGTATATATATATATATATATATATATATATATATATATATATATATATATATATATATATATATAAATTAATGAAAATTTATTCAAAATGACCTTCACACACTTCATGAAATGGTCCAACCACTCATCTAACGTCACACACCCATATCGTCGATATAAAAGCTGCTGTTTTAGACAAAGCAGCTTTTGGCTTCTCGATATTACGATGAGATTTAGAGCAAACCTTTTCATCTCAAATATTCGATAATCCAAAGATTCTAGACTTCAGTAAGAAATTTGGATAAATTTTTCCTTTATAGCAAAAACTTTTGCATCTGTAAAAAGAACGTGCCGACATTTGTCGCTGATACAACTTTTCGATTCTCGTGGCTATTATGATGACTTCTTTCTTCCTTTGGAATCTTTTGTGGCGCTTCCTGTAAACTACTCATCATCATATCATTTTATACAATTAACTTTCTCCACTACAGTAAACACTTTCATTTGTATAGAGATGCAACTTTTCGATTATGGTGACTCTTCTTTTACGTGTCGTCTCTGTCAACCGCTGTCCAGTACTTCTTGGATATGCTCCTACCATAAAATCTTCTTGAATAATGCACTGCGTGGTTTCGAGTGGGATTTTCAATTGACTTGTCATAATTTTCTCCTTATTTTTTCTGCGACTGCTGTGTTGACTACTTTGGTTCTTGTATCACGTGGCAGACCGCTTTTTAATCTATCATCCACACAAGTAGTTTCGTTGTATCGTTTTATAGCTCGAAAAAAAAAAAATTCTTTGGTCTTCACTTCGCGTCAAATAAAAAACACTGGAGCATTTGAAAATTTTTTCTCTATACCTTCATTAAATAGAGACAGAATTTATGACAAGATTTAACCTACTTTAGGGTATCCAACAAGGAATAAATATATGTCGTATATCGTAAAAAAACTCTATGCAGTCTTTTGCTTTACCGCTATTGATAAAAAGTCACTACATATGTTTCCTTTATGAATAGCTTTTTTAAAACTCACGTGTTATATTAAAAGCGACTTGTTTGTGTTTTATAACGTTAAAGTGTGTCTTTACTCGAATCTTTTCTAATACATTACAATTTATTATTTTAGGGGCATGGGCAAGGGGTTCTGAAAGGGTTACTGTTAGTTTACCAGTAGAATTAGAAGATTATATTCCGGAAGTGGAAGATTTTTATAAAAAGAAGCATTCTGGTAGGAAACTGCAATGGTAAGTTTTTACATTAGAAAATACTGTTGTATGTTCGGTGCAACAACCAGTTATATATTACTATTCAGTAACCCAAAAAACTAGACAATGATTAGGTAATGTATTGATTGAAAAATAACGCCCAAGATGCACTTGTAAAAAAGAAACCTATAGTTTTAGAGCGATTGCTTCAGAAAAAGAGGGCCGAAAAGGGTAGTAGCCGACAAATTTTGTATAATTTCAGTAGTGTTATGACAATTTTTTTCCGTTTTTTTTTTTTTTCTGTTCGTCTGATTGGAGACCCGGAACTGACCGGCGGCCTTGATTCGCTGGAACATCGAAGAACGGTTGGCGACTTGAACCTATTCTACAAGTATTTTCATGGATAGTGTTCGAAGGATGTGGCCCGCTTAATTCCTCCCAGAGCCGTGCATGTTAGAAGTACACGTCGCTCTAATACTTCACATCCGTATGAGGTTCAGCTTGTTACTCCTCGTACAACGCTTTTCAAGCAGTCTTTTATATGAAGAACATCATCCCTTTGGAGTAATTTGCCCAGGACTGTGTTTCCCACCGAGTACAATTTACAGCGATTCAAGAACAACGTGAATCGCTTTTTCCGCACACGTGCCGCTCCTGTAGCGCTTTAGGGACTTCTTCCCTGCAGCACGTGTGCTAGACCCATAAAAAAAAACTTTTTTACCAGCCTTTACCTTGCTGAAGTAGAAAAATAACCTATAAGTTTTGAGCGATATCGCTGCAGGGCTTGAAATGGTAAAGAAGTGGTTCACTTTTCTAATGTCAATATATTATAAGAAGTTTTCCTGGTGTTTGGTTGAGATAACGAATAAGTTATACGCATAATTATCTACAACATATAATTGGTTAAAAAACATGCGAAAGTGTTATAGATGTTGTTTCAAATACCAGGGCCGCCTTTTAAGTTTATACAGACGACCTCTAAATGGCGCTATTGAGATGTGACATTACGATTGTTGCAAAATTTGACATTTGTTATTGTTAAAGCAGTGGTAGTTCAGAAATTGACCGAGTAGTTTGTTTAAAAAAAAAAAACGGTTTTGTGAATAAAGGGAAATTTCACGTTGGCGGATATTGTATAAAGTTATTGGTGCGTTTGAAGGCAGAAATCGCAAAGAATCGGCCCCAAATGAACACGAGGAAAGTGCTCTTTCATCAAGACAATGCACCGTGTCACAAGTCAATGGTTACGATGACAAAATTGCTTGAATTGAAGTTCGAATTGCTTTCTTATCCACCATATTCTCCAGATTTGGCCCCCAGCGACTATTCGCGGCGATATAATCACAGACCGCAAAAAAATGCTCCTGGGAAAGAGATTTGGCTCCAGTGGAAAAGTTATCGCCGAAACTGAGGCCTTTTTTGAAGGCAAAGACAAATCCCTCTACAAGAAAGATGTAGAAATGTCAGAAAAGCATTGGACTGATTGTATCGTTCTTGAAGGAGACTATGTTGATGGATAAAGTCGAATTTTGCAAAGAAAATATGTCTTAAGTGGCTAGACCAAAAACTTTTTAGCCTACGTATTACTCTACTGTCATATCTCAGAGTCGCTCTAGTTCTTGGATTATTATGTGAGTGTGTATACACATTTGAAGGGCCCAAAATATCTAAATCCATCATTGTGGATATCCCAGATGTGATATCGCAACCATACTGTGACATAGATTTTATGTTGGAAGGGTACAGGGAAAAACCGAATATATTTCAAAACTTAAAAAGGTATGACGTTATTCGATCTTGTATATAGATGATTTTTTACGATTTTGGTAAAGCCCTAACTCAACAATAATGCTTTGTGCAACTTTATTAATAAATCATCATCAGAGAAGACCGTTTACAATTGGTTTGCAAAATTTCATCGTGGTTGTGCTTCCGTCAGCGATGAATTTCGTGAAGGTCAGCCAAAGTCGGTCGTTGTGTTGCTGTGAAAAAGATCTGTTCCCGATGGATTCCGTATAATTTGACCGAAACACAAAAACAGGCCCGTGTCAATTGGTGTGAGGAAATGCTCAAAAATGCGAGGACATGCAAAATCTGTATACAACATCGTAACAGGAGACGAAACTTAGATATATTAACATTATAACATAAATGGTTCGTTCGGGATGCACCTCCAAGAAAATGATCGTTTGTTTCTTTGGTTATACTGGACATGTTGCAATCATTGCGAGGATCGAAGAACAGTTAATGCTGAATAGTATACAACAGTTTGTTTGCCAGAAGTCGTCGATGAAATCAGGAAAAACAACCGAAAGCTGCGCATCATTCTTCACCATGACAACGCCATCTCTCACACAGCACGTCAAACAATTGTTTACTTAACGAAGAAAAACATCGAATCAATGCCTCATTGCCCGTATTCAGTTGATTTATCGCCTAACGGCTTCTTTTTGTTTTCCGAATGCAAAAAAAAAAAATGCGTGGACAGCGATTTTCATCACCTCACGAAGCTGTTGAATCCTCTCAAAACCATGTTTTTGAGGAACCAACACCAGAGTGGAAAAAATATTTCGAGAATTGGTTCGAACGCATGCACACTTAAAGGCGAATATTTGCACGATTTGTACCAATATTTTTTTTTCTTCTTTCATCATTTTTGTAAAAACTTAAAAGGTAGCCCTCGTATATCGTGGTATACACTCGTTTTAGGGTTTTAAGAGTCGATGCATATAAATGTTATATCATTACCACAGTTCTAATGAAATTCACTGATTTTTTAACTTGCTTCTAGGTACCATCATATGAGTAATGGAACCATAACATTTACAACTAACGGTGGAAAATTTGATTTGGACGTTACCACATTTCAAATGGCAGTGTTGTTCGCGTGGAACCAAAGGCCACTCGACAAAATTACATACGAAAATCTTAGGTATCTATGTACAAATGAAATTTGTTGCTTTTGTTTATAGACCAGAGGTGGGGAATTTATGATTGTGGCTGTATGTGTGGTCAATTGTTTTAAAAAGTAGTAATTATAATTACCAATTATTCCCAAGGGTTAATTGAAAAATGAATTAACAATTACCGACAATCGCTCATTACTTACACAGGTTAATTCATTCCACACTGAATTACTGTAACTCATTACTTATATTGACTACTAGCTAGTTTCTACTCTATAACTATTATACACTGATTTGATTAGAACATGATTAACATTTGGCTCTTGAGATATATACATGATAGGAACCTAACTAACTTAGCCTAGGTATGGAATTTATATAAATGATAAGATATTTCAACTTCACTTAATATTAATTAAGATTACCTTAAGCTAATCCGGGGGCAGGAGGTTGCTGGGTTTTGGAAGACGGCGGTGGGCTTGGCCTGAGAAGGGGTCAATAGGCGGTCCTGACTGTAGGGTTGGGGTGGTGGGTGGCTTTATTCAGGAATTTGAGCTGCGCGTTGCTGATAAATTCCCGGATAGTGGGCATCTGGAGGTCTCTATAGAGCTGAGTGTTGCGGGCGAACGTGGGGGCTTTAGCGATGATGCGGAGGGCCTTGTTCTGGATAGTCTGGGGGTGGATCTGCGAGTTCCTGACATCTGGCACCATACTAGACTGGAGTAGGTCATTCCGGCTCGGATGATCATCTTGTAAATGGTCAACTTATTGCGAGTTGACAATTTGCTGGACTTGTTCAGGAGTAAATACAGCCTACCGAGGAGTTAGTTCCATAGTAGCCGCTTGTCGTAGTGGAGGCCCAGGTACTTGATGCTCTCTGACCATCGGAATCGGGTTCCTTGGAGGGTGAGGCTTTCCGGCGGTGAGTAGCGGCCCTTTGAAACCATAATGGCTCGGGTCTTTACTGGCTTGAGCTGGATTCTCTAGTGATCGAACCAGGGGACTAGCGTGATGGCGGTGTCATGGGCGCACATGAAAAGAAGTGTACTCCGACTTGGGTATGTCGGCCGTGTAGATGTTAAATAAATGGGGGAAGAGGACGGAGCCTTGAGGGACTCCGGCTCGAATGAGCCTGACTTCGGAAGTGGTCTGTTCGACTCGAACCTCGAATGTCCGGTCAGAGAGGAAATCGAATGATGTTTGTCAGATAACCGTGACGGATGAACTTGAGGATAAGTCCTTTGTGCCAGACTCGGTCGAAGGCCTTGGAAGCGTCAAGGAAGACAGCTTCAACTTGGTGTTTGCGATTGAAGCTGTTAACGATGCGTTGGGAGAGAGCTGTAGTATGATGAAGGGGAGACATGGAAGGGTCGAAACTGTTCGTTTGGGAGGACTCTGAGCTCTGAGGTTTTGGCTCGGATGATCGGATGAAGTTATCCTTGAGGATAACTTTCTTGGCCACATTGCCTAGGCAAGGAAATAGGCTAATTGGCCAATAATCGCTAGCCTCATGAGAGGAGGATGCCAGGTTTTCTGATTAGAATGATCTCAGCTTTCGGGAAGTAACCTAGTCTTAGGATACCGTTTCTTATGTTTGTGGTTTCAGTGACCTGCTTCTTTAGGAGTTTTTTCAGGGCTTTGACGTTGATTTTGTCATGCCCTGGGGAGTTGCGAATTGAATATGAGTTGATATTGGTTTGGGTGGCAGAGGGGATGGTAAAATAAGCGTATGCGCGTAAGCGTAGCGCTGATGGAGGCTGAACGAACTACTGTCTCATTAGTATTTTAATGGCAATTCACAACTGTCGAATGCATGCAATTACATTTTTCAATGAACATTGCGCGACACGTTCTTACTTGACCGATTGTATAGTTTAAAATAGTTATCCTTGCTTGACAAGAACTGAATAAGCCCTTACCACCATTTTGAAAAAAAAATATGTAAAAATATGATACAATACAAACGTTCGATTTTGCTATAATTAATACAAACTAAAACATTCCAAACATCTGGCTTATTATTAACTTTCTATAGGCTAGCAACAGAGTTACCAGACGGCGAATTAAGAAGAACGTTATGGTCACTAGTTGCCTTTCCAAAATTAAAACGTCAGCTGTTACTGTGTAGCCCTCCAGCAAGCGCACCAAAAGACTATGACGAACACACCGTGTTTTGGGTTAATCAGGACTTTGCATTAATTAAGAATAGCAAACCACAGAAAAGAGGAAAGGTAAAAAATTTTAAATTATTTCATATTTCTATCATACTTATTCATAAAAAGTAGGGAATGTTACAATTCAATAAAAAATTATATATGTTTATTCTATGAACAAAATTGTACATCATATCCCCATGTAACATTGTCATCCTGGGCGACTTTAATGTCCACAACATCAATTGATTTACATATTCAAATATGACCGACGAACAAAGCCATGAAGCTGAACCATTCGCGATCAGTCGTAGGTTTACTCAGCTGGTCAATGAGCAAACACGGATACCTAATCCAGACGGAAAGTTCACCAGTCTTGACCTGTTTTTGAGCACCAATCCGGAGATTTACACTGTCGCTGTAAATCCGCCGTTAAGTTCTTCCTACCAGAAACTGCTTTCGACATCAAGTATCCTACCAATCACTGACCGAGGGGCGCCTAAAGCTCGCAAAATTTGGCACTACAAATTTGCTAAATGGAAAGAACTCGCAGAATATTTTGGACATTTCCCTTGGTTAGATGTTTGTTTTAGATTCGAGTGCGCTAAGGAGGTTTCCGATGTCATTTTAGCTGGTATGAAAGCTTACATCCCTTTTTCAAAGAAATGCTTGTCCAACTTGGTTCGACCCAAAATGCAAACAAGCTGTTGCTCCTAAACATCTTAACATCATCAACTATGCGCATAGTATAGTAAAGGGTGCCCGATATTGTCTTCAGATAGAATGTCATAAAGCGTATTTTAATGAAGCTTGACACCAAAAAAGCTCCTGGCGCTGACGGAATCCCTGCCATAGTACTCTAATAATGCGCGAGAGAACTAGTTTTCTGTAATCTTTTCAACCTATTCTACAGAAAAGGAATATTTTCTTTCTGCTAGAAATGTGCCGATCCCCAGAAAAGGCAAGATGACCTTGCCAAACCGACCAGTCGCAGGACTTGCAATAATATCGAATGTCATGGAAAAGGCTATCAATCAGCATCTTTTAAAATAACTGGAAGGATTGAATATTATTAGTAACCATCAATATAGCTTTCGTAAGCAGGAGCTCTTCTAACTTATGTTACACATGTTTGGAACGGCGCAATTGAACACTTTAGAGAATCTCGAACGGTTGCATTTGATATATCCAGTGCATTCGACCGTGTTTGACTAACCTACGCTCTTATGGTATGTCTGAAAGGTTTTGTTTATGGCTCTCGTGATTCCTCAGAGAGCGTTTTTTTACGAGTAGCAGTTGACGGATTTCTTTCTAACACCTTCACTATCAACGTTGCACAGTATGATAAAAGTGCCATTTTTTTTGACAAAAATCTGTTGACAGTTGACATTTTATCCGATTTGAATAAATCAAACGGGAAAATACTCGTAAAATATTGTACTTTTAGATAGTATTGCGTCGAAGGTTAAAATTAACATCACCTATAAAAAATTCCCTTGAATACACATATTCGTGATTATATAACAAAAAGTTATGAACAAAACAACTAAAATAATACGCCTTTGTGTTAACAGATAAATTTCAATAAAATATTTCAGAAAAAAAAGTTTTGAAAGTTTTTTATTAAATAATCTAAACGTTTAATGATATACAGAACATTGTTAAATGTACAAATTAACCGAAATCACATTTCACAGATTTTTGTCCAAAAAATGGCACTTTTCTCACACTGTGCGCCGGTGTGTCTCAAACTTCATACCGTCTCCTACTCTCTTTCTCATCTACATCAACGATTTGCTGGGAAGAACCAATCGACAGCTTTGCAGATGACAGTACGCTTATGTCTTCATTCACTTTGAATGCTAGGACGTCGGGTACTCGTGCAGATGTGCGCAAACAGCAGGAAATCGTGCAACTTAACAGAGACCTGAAAGAAATTCTGTCTTGGGGTGACAGTAACCAAGTAGAATTTAACGCTACAAAAACCCAGACGGCAGTTTTTTCTACAAAAGTTAACGTTGCTGCGCCCGACAGTTATATCGGGGTGCTCCATTCCGCTAGCATCGTCGCTCAATCTGCTGGGAGTTAATTTGGGAGCAAATATGTCTTGGCATGTTGCAAGCATAGCAAAGAGAGCTTCTCAAAAGCTGTAAATATTATTTTGAAACAGAAAGCTTTACGCTCCACAACAACTGTTAATTCTGTAGAAAACTCAAATTCGACCGATAAGCTCTGGTCCCAAATATACACTGCATTTGTTGGATTCTATTCAGAAGAGGGTTGTTCGCCTGATTGGAGACCCAAAACTGACCAGCAACCTTGATTTCCTGGAGCATCGACGAACGGTGGGCGACTTGAGTCACTCCTTGTCCAACCCTCTTCAAGCAGTCTTTTATGTTATATATTTCCCACCGGGTACAATTTACAGCGATTCAAGACCAACGCCAATCGCTTTTTCCGCACACGCGCTGCACCTGTAGTGCTTTAGAGATTTCCCTACAGCACGTGTGCTATCTCCGTAAAAAGAACCTTCTCAAGCATTCACTATTATAACTCTAGTAAGAGAAATGAAAAAACTGCTAATAACGTTGATTACCGAAATGTAACAAACTTTAATGGATTTTAACTTACTTTTAAATTTAGCTGTCTATAAAGACGTATATTTAAATATTTTTTCTTATATAATATAAAACACTGCTTTTTACGTTTCCAGGTGTCCAGCACACATTTAATGTTTATTTTACAATTTAAATTTACGATAGTATTGGGTAAATAATTTTACTAATTTTTCTATAGGTAAACCTAGTCGGACGATTGCAACTGAGCACAGAGCGATCGCAAATGGAAGATAATCAATCAATTGTACAGTTACGTATTCTTAGAACTCAAGAGGCTATTATTAAAATTCTGAAAATGAGGAAAAAAATCACGAACGCGGCTCTACAGGCCGAGTTGGTGGACATTTTAAAAAATATGTTTTTACCTTCGAAAAAAATGATCAAAGAACAGCTAGAGTGGCTTATAGAGCACAAATACATGAGAAGAGATGATGATGATATTAATAATTTTATTTATATGGCGTAAAATTGTTATATCTATTAAGAATAAAAGAATTGTTACTAAAATATAGTTTTTTTTTCGTAAGTTTACATAAGTTTACCGTTATACAGTTATTTGATGTTTGTTGTCATATAATTTTGAAAAACCATATAGAATTGGGTACGATCCAAATCTATGGACGAAGAAGTAGACTCCGAAGAAGGCAACGAGTCTGGTCTATTACACAGATATCTCAAAAAATTCGAGCGGGATAGGCGCTGGCTTATATGCAGAAAATTCGAAATGGATCTTAAGCATTACACTAGGGACAAGTGCAACAATATTCCAGGCAGAAATACACGCAATACTAGCATGTACTCACAAGAATATTAGACGGGACTATCGCAACCAAGAAATATATATTCTTTCAGACAATTAAGCTGCTCTAAAGGCTATAGAAGCCTATCAGGCGAACTCGAAGATCACAATGAAGTACAAACCTGACCATTATCTTCCAGGGATACCAGATTTGAACTACTATGGGTGTCAGGACACCTTTTATCTTCAAAAAAGGTTATCAAAAAATGATGAATAAGCAAGATTCGGTGCTACAAAATTTTCCATGCATCCAAAACCAGCGGTTAGTATGCCAAAACAGGTGGTAAAAACGAGCAACATTTAGATCGTTGGCTCCCAACATCTGGCCATTTGACATGCCAGGGACATAATTGGTGGCCCCTCAAACAAACTAATAATTGGCATCTTTTGTTTAACAAGCGTTTAAACCAAACTAGTGGTGGGACTGATCGCCTGAGAAATCATTTACAGAAAGTGGGTATCCACAATGGTTCCGCGCCATGAAAACTATGTGGTGAAGAGGAAGAAACCTCTATGCACATCCTACATAAATGTGCGCCTTTAAATCGGGACAAACATAAACTGTTCGAAGATCTACATCGTGGCGATAAATTACCATGTGAAGGGCTTGGACGGAAGCTAATAAACCTTGTTAAAAGGACGACGCTCGTGTAACCAAGATATGGGAGTACAGTAAACCAAGAGGCTGCAGTGCACAAACATGCACAATCGCCTACCACTAACCAACCACGTATATAAAAATATTTTTGTTTTCAAAATAGTACCACTAAACCTTGTCGACTTTTGTTAAATGAACGTCACATTACCGAACAAAAAATACACATATTTTTGTTAATTCTCAAGATTTTTACAAAAGTAAAATATTTTTCTTCCAAATTGCATTATCTTACAAAAAAAGTGATGTTTTTAAATTTCGAAAATACTGATCAAAATTTTTAGTTTTGCAAATTACCATTTGCAGTCAGTTTTGTTAAGATTATAAATGCTATGAGACATGTCCAAAATAAACTCAAAAGAGGAATTCGGAATCGTCTTTTTAAAAAACAAGAAAACTTTCAATTCAGTTAAAGAAATTGTAACAAGACTATGTTCTCGAAATAGATTGTATAACGACTTCATTATTTATCTACAAAAAAATATAAAAGAAGGGTTTTCAGCAAGTAATTAAAAAGGAACGAACAACTACAAATGTCCTGAATTGTTTTGACTTAATGGAACTTTAATGTATCTAACAACGTCTTTTGTTACTGTTCCGTCCGGAATCCTTATAAGATCACTTCGGTGTCTGTTTGTCCGTCTGTCACACCCGATTTTCTCTGAAACTATTTGACATAGAAAATTAATACAGGAATTGATGGCCTCATCAGAACCGTGTAGTTTTTAAAAGTTAAGTTTTGACTTAAGGGGTTAGTTTTGAGGGGTGAAATCGGAAGTGAAAAAAACAATTACCAAGTCATCGAGTGAGGGTGTCAAATAAAAGCTTGTAAAAATACGAGTTCAAAAATATCTATAATGTAATAATCGTGCACACTTTTCATTGTATTATTTTTAAAAAATTTCGCGAAAAATCGCTGTTCCCCCTTAACTCGAAAAGTACTGATCAATATATTTTGAAAAAATTCTGGAATATTCTCCACAGGGTGTAGATTGAACGAAAATTATCACGAATGCACTACCTTTAACAATTTATCTGGTATATAAAAAATAAAAATTTCAAGGTCATCAATTTTCAGTAAAGATCGGAAAAAAAAAATTGTTGAAAACTCATTTGGGGTGTGTTTTGTGAAGCCACTGATTATTTTATACCTCCGTAACAAAAATTTTTATTTTAAAAGTACGGAACACTAATTGCGCAAGTCCGACTTGTACTTGGCCGATTTTCTTTTGCGTTAATGTGTGTGAAAGTTGTTAGACGCATTTTAATTAGTAACATAATTTAAAATGTCGAAGTCAGCGTTATTACGCCTCTGTGCTTTAAAAGATGGAATGTTATTATTGTATTTAATATCTTACAAAAGGATTTGTGCATTAAAATTAACACGTAGGCTGAAAACTTGAGTCTGACACATAGATCCATATGATTTTTAGGAAGTATCAACCTTCAAACGATACGTGTTAAAATTTCACGACATTTCGACGATTTGTTTACGAGTTAGCGGTTTTAGTTGCACTACTTTTGATATTTCCAAAACAATAGAAAAAATTGAATTTCGTGTGTTGATTAAACACTGTTTTTTGATGGGAAAAAATATCGTTCAAGCAAAGCAATGGCTTGATAAGTGTTACGGAGACTCTTCCCCTGGAAAATCGCTCATCGTTTACTGGTATGCTGAATTTAAACGCGATGGCACAGACACAAATGATGCTGAACCCTCTAAACGCCCGACTGAGGTGGTTACGCCGGAGGACATTAAAAAAATCCACAAAATTGTTTTGGATGACCGTAAAGTGAAATTGCGTGAGACAGCTGACACCCTAAAAATATCAAAAGAACGTGTTTGTCATATTTTGCATAAACATTTGGGCATGAGAAAGCTCTGTTCGAAATGAGTACCGCGTTTGCTCACAGTGGACCAAAAACAACAACGTGTTGATGATTCTGAGTGCTGTCTGTTTAAGCGCAATAAAAAGGATTTTTTCATGCAATATGTGACAATGGATGAAACATGGATCCACCACTACACACCGGAATCAAATCGGCAGTCACCTGAGTAGACACCAGCCGGTGAAAGTAGCCCGAAGCGACCAAAGACACAACGGTCAGCTGGGAAGGTATTGGCCGCTGTATTTTGGGATGCGCATGGAATAATTTTCATCGACTATGCTGAGAAGGGAAAAACCATCAATAGCGAATATTATGTAAAGTTATTGGTGCGTTTGAAGGCAGAAATCGCAAAGAAACGGCCCCAAATGAACAAGGAAAAAGTGCTCTTTCATCAAGACAATGCACAAGTCAGAGGTTGTGATGGCAAAATTGCATGAATTGAAGTTCGAATTGCTTTATCTATTCACAGACATCAAAAAAATGCTCACGGGAAAGAGATTTAGCTCCAGTGAAGAAGTTATCGCCGAAACAGAGGCCTATTTTGAAGGCAAAGACAAATCCTTCTGCAAGAAAGGTATAGAAATGTTAGAAAAGCGTTGGACTGATTGTGTCGCTCTTGAATGAGACTGTGTTGATGAATAAAATCGAATTTTGCAAAAAAATGTATTTTAAATAGCTAACCAAAAACTTTTCAGCCTACGTGTTACGAAATATTTTTGAACAATTAGTTCTAAAAACGTAAAAATGTATGCCAAAGCCAAAATTTCATAATTTGTGAAATAATTATTTTTTATATACGAGGTGGTTTGAAAAATCCGTGCAAAGTCCGAGAGATGGCACCACCGGCGCGTATCGAGGTCATGTTTAGTTAGTAGCATCTCTTGAATGAACGCACACCAAGTTTCAGCCATATTGGTCTATTTCTTTGTGTTTGGCATTCGTGTGAATCAAGGAAATCGAGTGATTTTCAAGAAGTGGACGAAAAAGAATTTCGTGTGGTGATTAAACATTACTTTATGAAAGATAAAACGCCTCAGGAGACTAAAGAGAAGCTTGATAAACATTATGGTGACTCTGCACCTTCGATTCGAACAGTTTATAAGTGGTTTCAAAATTTTCGGACTGGCCATATGGGCACAAGTGACGCTGAACATTCTGGACGGCCTGTGGAGGTTACGACTCCAGAAATCATTGATCAAATCCATGATATGGTGATGGATGACAGAAGAGTTAAGGTGCGTGAGATTGCTAGTGCTGTGGGCATCTCGACTGAACGGGTACATAATATTTTGCATAAACATTTGGACATGAGAAAGCTATCCGCAAGATGGGTGCCGCGATTGCTCACGCTTGACCAAAAACGGAATCGTGTGAAGTGTTGCAAGGATGGTTTGCAGCTGTTCCAGAAGAATCCGGAGGACTTTAAGGGTCGTTTCGTCACTGTGGATGAAACATGGATACATTACTATACTCCTGAGACCAAACAACAATCTAAACAATGGGTTACCAAGGGGGAATCTGCACCAAAAAAGGCGAAGACCGTTCCTTCGGCCGGAAAGGTTATGGCGACTGTCTTTTGGGATTCGCAAGGGATAATCCTCATCGACTATCTGGAAAAGGGTAAAACTATTACAGGTGAATATTATTCATCGTTATTGGACCGTTTGAAAACCGAGCTGCAAGAAAAACGCCCGCGATTGGCCCACAAGAAAGTCCTTTTCCATCACGACAACGCACCAGCACACACCTCAGTAGTTGTGGTCGCAAAATTAATGGAAATAGGATTCCAACTCGTTTCACATCCCCCCTATTCTTCAGACTTGGCTCCCTCGGACTACTATTTGTTCCCCAATTTGAAGAAATGGCTGGCGGGACAAAGATTTTATTCAAACGAGGAGGTGATTGCAGACACTAATGGATATTTTGCAGACTTGGACAAATCCTATTATTCGGAACGGATCAACAAACTAAAACATCGTTGGACGAAGTGTATAAGCCTAAAAGGAGACTATGTCGAAAAATAAAAAAGGTTTACCCCAAACACATAAGTAGTTTTTATTTTTGCACGGACTTTTCAAACCAGCCTCGTATGTTCATTTTCAGTATTCCGTACAAAACACTTACAGGATCACTTCGATGTCTGTCACACCCGATTTTCTCCGAAACTATCTGACATATAAAGTTAAAATTTGGCACACATATAGGAATTTGTAGCCCAATCAGAGCCGTGTAATTTTGAAAGTTAAATTTTGACTTAAGGGGTTAGTTTTGGGGGGTGAAATCGGAAGTGAAAAAACATTTTGTTTACAAGATCATCGAGTGGGGTGTTAAATGAAAGCTTTTCAGAACACGAGCTTAAAAATATATATAATACTCGTGCAAACTTTTCTTTATACTGTTTTTAAAAAATGGTGAGAAACCGCTGTCCCCCCACCCTATCTCTAAGAGTACTGATAAAAAAATTTTGGAATAAAAATAATAAGTGAAAATTATCACAAGTGCATTACGTTTGATAATTTATCTGGCAAAAAAAAAACTATTGGATTTGACGATATGGTGGAGATTTTTTCGTGTAAAGTTGTGAATTTAACCAGGACTAAGGGCAATGAAATATCAATACATATACAACATAAAATATACTTTTCAGTACATTCCGCTTTAAGTATATGGCCAATCACCGATAAAATAAATTTCGATGATGACTGGTAACCAACGGATAGGTACCGAGACAAAATAATTTTATTTTATTTGCTTATAATTAAACAAAGATTTACGTAGTAAATATTTGCTTTAAACTTTTACTATAAAGAGGTCTCGCTTTTTATATATCCTTGGTAATTATTATATTCAAGGTAAATATGTGACTGAATTTCATAGAATATTTCAATAATCCCGGTACGAAACACTAATTGCGCAAGTCCGACTTGCGCTTTTTTTTTATTTATTTTTCTTGAATTTGGACCCTCAAGAATGAAAAGCCAAACGAGAGCCGTAAAAATATTTTTATGAAGATTACCGTTCTCTGTAAATTTAAAAAGAAAATGAAAAAAAAAGAGAAAATCCTTACAAGTTTTACAGAAAATTTTCCTAATGGTACTAAGTTCATAAATTCGTTCATTTGGTTCATTTTGCGTGATTATTTAACAGATTACGAGATATCCAGCATATTTACAGCGGTAAGTCACATGTGCCGAATATGTAGAGCTGCTTTACAATTGTATAAGGATAAAAACTGATACTGGGATTATAAAAGACGGCAGTGCTCTATGTGATTTGATAAAGATGCTAAAATCTGTTAGGTAGAAATCTATATAAGTTTAAGTCTACTGGTATATGCACAAGTGTATATAAAGTATAGTATATGACATACTCTATATGAGTATGTAATATACAATAATACTACGAGATTTTAACCTAAATAAAGTTTTGGAACCTTATATTTAGCCTGACACGGAATTTTTCACGGGCTTGGTTAGGTGAGAAATCGTGGTTCTTCAGATTAGACCATGTTTCGCCTACGATTGTGCGAGGCATCTTCGGGAATCTTTACTCTTCGAGATCAGAACACTGATTCATATTTCCAAAAAATAGGAGTAAAAATCTCTAAAGCTGCCTCGTGCAATAGTAGGCAAAAGGGGGGAGTCACTTCAATTTGACACGATCTAAGCACAAGAATCACGATTTCTCACTTAATACGAGGCGCGTTTTTAAGTAAGTACCTGCATCTATTGGCTAGCCACATACGCTATTACGGAAACATTCGCCCGAGTTTACGTTTGTTTGTGCGTGTTTAAAATGCCTCAGACTATTGAAAATTCCGCGGATTGTGAAATACGCGTTGTAATTAATTTCTTAAATGCAAGAGACATGAAAGCAGCCGAAATTCGTCGACAGATTAGTGAAGTGTATAGCGAAAACTCTATGAGCGATGAAATGGTTAGGGAAATGTGTTCGACACATACATACATCAGGAAGGAGGAAACTTGATGGTACAGGTGCTGAAACTCTTATTCAATAAATGTCTAGAAGAACAATTTTACGTTTTAAAAAAAGTGATAAGACTAAGTTAGAGAATTATCGCCCAATATCATTACTTTCCAATTGGTTGAACAGGCTGGCTTCAGGAAAAGTTTTAGTACTTGTGATCATCTCTTACATATCAGAACTGTAATAGAGTAAGCAACAGAATATAACTTAAAGTTGTACCTGGCATTTATAGATTATCAAAAGGCTTTTGATAGTATCGAGAACTGCACCGTCGAAAGAGCCTTGTATAACGGCAGAATCGACTATAGGTACACTCGGCTCATAAGAACAATACAATAAGGCTCAAATGATAGTGGAAACGGATAGTAAAACAAATCCTATACCTATCACGGAGTAAGACAGGGAGATTCCATGAGCCCAAAACTGTTTATAGCAACATTAGAAGAAATTTTCAAGGAACTCGAATGGGAAAAAAGGGAATCGGTATAAATGGACAAAAGTTAAATCAATCTGCGTTATGCTGATGATGTAATGCTAATATCAGATAATTTTAATGACATACAGAAAATGATTACTGAACTACAAAACAAATCAGAGAAGGTAGGACTACTGCTGAATAGAGATAAGACAAACGAAGACAGTCTGCGAGACTTTAGAATAGAGGGCAGAACACTTGAATACGTAGAGGAATACATCTACCTAGGGCAAATCAAACGGCGAAGGTACAAAGAAGAATCAGACTGGCATGGGCAGCATTTGGCAAACAAAGGAAAATACAAGCTAAGAAAGATGATATTCTACCGGTTCTCACCTACGCGGCCCAGACACGAACATTGACTAAGAAGATAATGGACCAACTGAGTAAAACATAGAGAGCAATGGAACGCCAGATGCTGAATATAAGATTACAAGACAGAATCAGAAACGAAAGTATAAGACAAAAGACCAAAGTGATAGACGTAAGAGAACAGGTAGCAGGTTTGAAATGGAAATGGGCAGGTCACACAATGAGACAACAAGATGAGAGATGGAATAAAATAATACAAGAATGGAGGCCATGGTTAGTACAAAGATCCAGAGGAAGGCCCCAAACAAGATGGAAAGATGACCTGAAAAGAAGTGCTGATTTGGGATGGATCAGAAGGACACGGAATCGAAAGGGATGGAAAAAGGAAGGGGACGCCTATATCCGACACTGGATGGAAGAAAGCTTATTAGATAGATAGACAGATAAAATACACAAGCTGGCCCTACAAGTATCTTGATATAGGTGGAAATTATGTTGAAAAATATATTAAAATATATTTTTTTAAAAAAATGGCCCCGTGTTTTTTTTAATATCAAAACGGTACTTCCTTTAAAAACAAACCTAGCTTTTATCATTTATCAGATGAAAATTAAAAACAACTTTTGTTCCTCGTTCTTTATTATTTACCCACACAAACTACAAAAAGTGTTATATTAACCATATACTACTTTTAGTATATAAAAAATTATATAAACTAGAATTTCTCTTAAAGAAGTTTAGTTTTGGATTATTACGACAATATCAATTTATAGTGATAACAAATAACAGGAGGTAGGTGTTAAAAATTCTTAATTCCTAAATAACTTTAAAAATATTTGAACATAATAACGTGAAAAATGTTAAAACTAACACATGGGCTGAAAAGTCCCGGGCCTAACAAAGAAAACACGGTTTTTTTTTTTTGGTTCAAAATTAGCTTTATTCATCAACGTAATCTCCATCAAGAGCAACGCAATCATTCCAGCGCCGCTCTAACATTTCAATACCACTTTTGTAGAACGATTTATCTTTTGCCTCAAAATAGGCCTCAGTTTCAGCGATAACCTCTTCATTCGTGCGAAATTTCTTACCGGCGAGCATTTTTTTCAGGTCTGCGAACAGCCAGTAGTCGCTGGGAGCCAAATCTGGCGAATACGGTGGATGTGGGAGCAATTCGAAGTTCAATTCATGTAGTTTTGCCATTGTTTTGATTGACTTGTGACACGGTGCGTTGTCTTGATGAAACAAAATTTTTTTCTTTGCCATATGCGGTCGTTTCTTTGCAATTTCGGCCTTCAAACGCTCCAATAACGCTATATAATATTCACTGTTGATGGTATTTCCTTTCTCAAGATAGTCGATGAATATTACACCACGCACATCCCAAAATACCGAGGCCATAACCTTTCCAGCCGATTGTTGTGCTTTCGGGCGCTTTGGACGAGGTTCACCAGTTGCTGTCCACTCAGATGACGATCGTTTTGATTCCGGAGTGAAGTGATGGATCCATGTTTCATCCATTGTCACATATCGACGCAAAAATTCCGGTTTGTTACGTTTAAACATGGCCAAACACTGCTCAGAATCATCAACACGTTCTTGTTTTTGATCAACAGTGAGCAAACGCGGCACCCACTTTGAACAGAGCTTTCTCACAGTCAAATGCTCATGCAATATAAAGCCAACACGTTCTTTTGATACCTTTACGATGTCAGCTAACTCACGCAACTTCACTTTTCGATCATTCAAAACGATTTTGTGGATTTTTTTGATGTTTTTCTGGTGTTACCGCCTCATTTGGACGTCCACTGCGTTCTGCATCATCGGTGTCTCTACGACCACGTTTGAAGTCAGCAAACCAACGTTTTATTGTTGTTTCTGATGGAGCGGAGTCCCCATAACACTTTTCAAGCCATTGCTTCGCTTGAACGGTATTTTTTCCCATCAAGAAGCAGTGTAAAATTAAAACACGAAATTGTTTTTGATCCATTGTTTTGAAAATAACAAAAGTAGCGTCACTCTTAGCACAATAACTCACAAACTAATGAATAGAATATCATGAAATTTTAACAGATGTCTTTTGAAGGTTAGTATTAACTGAAAAAAAGGTGACTGCAATAAAACTAGCGCCATCTATGTGTTAGGCCCGGGACTTTTCAGCCCATGTGTTATATGTTAGACGTTAAGGAGCTTTTAGTAATTAATTAGGTATACAAATTAATTCTTGGTCCTTACCTTACTGCGACTACCAGAACCTATTGAAATTCTATTTTGTTCTTGTCATTTTAAAGTACCACTTTTAACTTTAAAACAAATTATAATACTTGCTTCTACCTGGACATACGCTGAAAAATCAGTTGTAGATGAATTGTGGTTCGAAAAGCAACATTTGAGGTACCGCCTTTTTAAGAGTTTCAACATAAAAAAAAACGCGGCTGAGGTGAAAGAAATGGTTTGTTTGGCATTAGGTGAGAGAGCAGAGAGGAAAATTTCAGACTTCCTGATGAAAGGAAAATTTGCTCCAATTTTGAACAAGAATCTTTGCTAAATTGAACTGATACTTGCAAATGCACACATACTAACCCAGCACGCTAATTTCTATCGTCTGCAGAAGCTCAGTCCCAACAACTCTTTGCTCTGCAGGTTCAAAGAAAAAGATTTCTTGCACAAAACTGTTACTTGTAATAAAAAGTGGATATCGTACAAAAATTCTAAAAGGCGGCAATTATGAATTTATCTACGTGAGACATTCACAGAATCGAACATCCACGCAAGAAATCTGTCTAGTATTTTGCGAGATCTGAGGGGCATGCCCCAATATGCGATGCTCCGATCTGATCAGTTACCGACCGTCACTTCTTAGTTCTACCAACAGCTGATCCGCGTAAGTTATGCTGCAGAATAAGTCCTAGTCCTACACAGTAAAAAATACCCTGACCACCATCTCAGATTGGGGTTGAGAAATTTCCCCTTATGAAGCATACTCGCCAGGCTTAGCTTTTTCGGATTACCACCATCTAGCCGATTATTAGTTCAAGTCGTATGAACAGATCAAAAAAGCCTGCATGAATTCATTGCATTGAAACAATTATCAGTTTTTAAACTGCAATCCGAAAATTGTGTGAAAAATAGAAAATATGTTTAGAAAGAGACAGAGATAAATGCCAGAGTTCATCTGTAATGGCCGAGAATTCATTTGTACACATAATATTTCATCATCCAGCTGTTTTTCTAATATTTCAAAGGAACCTGCCATATCCCTTTAATTGATGTTTTTGGATCAGTTATAAATTTGTTTGAAAGAAAAAAGAAATCGTTTAGTAAAATATAATACAATCGGTGGTGTAGCCAGGGTCAAGGAGTAAGGGGAGCAGGGTATATGAAGAAAAAAGGCATTTCTTTAAGAAAAAAAAAAAAAAAAAAAAAGAGTACTAAAGGCATAGCTGCTTATAGAGGATGGCGTTAATCGATAAACGGAGGGTTCAAATGACATCCTTGATGAAAAAAAAAAAAGACCCCTTACACCAGAACTCTACAAGCTTTCCAATATAGTAAACTAAAAATCAATGATGAGGGAGTGGAGATTTTTCTGAAAAAAAACCTTTCATATAGTGGAAATTTCACAAAACCAAGTTTATAATTCGATAACTGAGGGGGGAAAAGTCACAAAAAAAATCCTTGCTACAGTGAAATTCTAAAAATGAACTCCTCTTTTAAAATTGATGACCAGATATTCCCCATGAAAAAGAACACAACAGAACTTTAAAAACCTAAACTCAATCTAAAAATCGATAACTCAACCTCAAATATTAAAAGCCTGTCTCTAAGGGGCGTTATTTATTTTCTATATCCGTAGGTGAGGAGAGTATGCCCCTTGCCCCCCCTGACTACGCCACAGCATAAAACATAAAGCAAAACATAATTAACTGCAAGCTGTATAAATAAACAGAAATTTTCGTAGAAATAAAAAAAAAAAAACAAATAAAGAAAATTTATTTATGTACGCTGAAAACTTATTTCATAACTAACTTTAAATATAAAGATTCAGTTTACTGAAATAATTTTTTGTATCTACAAATTTACAAAATAAAATGAATCTTACAAAAAGCACGTTAAGTCCTACTCGTTGCGTCCATACAGTTCAAATTTTGTTCCTAATAAAAATACATAACACTAACTATGCAGATTTAAAAAGTTATACAATGTTATAGGTAACTACTTTTTCTTGGCTTCGAACTTCTTAACACCTTCCCTGATAGCTTCCATCCTTTGCAACAATGGTGGGTGAGAGTAGTGCCATGCAGAATACAACCAATCATGCACAGGAAATCCTAAGTTGTCCTTATTAAGTTTCAGTAATGCCAACTCCAAAGGTTTGCCCTTATTCAACTGTACAGCGAAGTCATCAGCTTCAAATTCGAATTTCCTTGACAAGACTGTCATTAAAAATGACAGAAGGGTGTTGTAAGGCATCATGACATACTGTAAAACAACAAACAGTCCTACTAAGACTGGTTGTGTCTTGTAGAAACCCAGAGCGCTATACAATTTGGGATATTTAAACATAACAGAGAAGGCACCAAACAGTAGGAACATATTTACTTGCATTATCACTAGATTTTTAATGGTGTGACTTCTGCTCCAGTGACCAAGTTCGTGAGATAACACCGCTAAAATTTCTTCATTCTGACATCCACTGCCATCATCTTTTGCTAACAATGTATCAAATAGAACAATTCTCTTTGATTTAAAAAGCCCATAAAAAATAAGCATTACTATGGGAAGATCTTTTGGATCCTTCTACTACATACAACTGGGTTAGAGGAAACTTAAGACTTGATGCTAGAGCTTCAATATCAGTTCTTAACTCACCTTCAGGTAGAGGAGTATATTTATCAAATAATGGAGCTATTACAGCTGGGTAAATTGTGAGCAATATAAGTGATATCACACATACTACCGCCCATAACCAAATAAAGAAGTAATCGCCGCCATTTTTAATCACAACAATTACTATAGAGGAGATCATGGCAGTGAGGATTTGACTAACAACAAATGCTTTTATTTTGTCCCATATAAAAAATCCAGCAGTTTGTTTGTTGAATCCAAATTTTTCTTCCAATATAAAAGTGTAGTAAACATTGAGAGGCAAATCTATGATTGTGGATAGAAACGAAAGTACTGTAAGCCATATGCAACTTGTTGAGACTTCATCTTTAAAAGGATTTATGCTTTCTGCATAGTCCCATATGTCAGCTAAAAAACCATGATATATAACTACAGTATTTATTATAATAGACTGAAAGTCTTTGATAAATCCATACTTTTGTTTTGCTATAGAATAGGCTCGTGCTTTTGTAAATTCCTCTTTGGTCATGACATCTTTCAGTTCCGAGGGTACATCTTCTGCTTTTTTAGCAACATCAAACTATAAGAAAAAATAATTGTTAATGACTTATTAAAATTAATAAAACAATTTTTCTAATATACAGTGATTTCATTTTAATTCACCACTTATGAAGATTTTAACTTTTACTCCTTTTTGGAAGTAAATAAGTTATGGATAACTCACTCTCCCTTTATTGGGATAACGTGGAACTCATGACCAAGGATCTTATTAAGGAAGTTTGTAGCTAAAATGGCTAACAGCTAGTATTACTAACTGAACACTTATTCATGCATTTGTATCACTTGACCAAATGTTTGACTTAAATGCATTCCATCTTTGCTTTGCTTTAAATACTGAGCAAACAATGTTTCTCCATTATGGTGTCCTTTTAGAATTTGGGAAGAAGTAAGCAATCACTTAAATATCGAATTTCCCGAAACTAAAATGTCTGTGCTACTCGCAGTTGCTGTAATTTTAGCCTCTGAGGTTACATGAAATATTTTTACCGAAATTAATTCTTACGATGTTGAATTAACTACAACAAAGAGTGAACAGTTATTCTAGGGTTGGGTTAAGCATGTTGCATGGAGGGCTTTTAAAATTTATTATTTTAAATATTTATTTTTTTGCCAGTTTCTGCTCTAGTGTCAAGAGTTTGAAGATCCATTAGGCAGAAACTTTTTTTTATAGGTCCAGTGTGTAGGACCTTTTACCATCTCTTATGCACAATCTTGGAAACTGTAGTTTCTTCTTTGGTAAGTATTGGTATATTCATTCGTTGACTTGACACCATTAAATCCTCAACCTCCTTGATGGTTTGGACAGTTCTTGCCTTAACAAATCTTCCTGATCTGAGTGTTGCCCTATAGATGTATAGATCAAAATTTTACTTGAATATAAGATGATGGAATAATCTTTCATAAAGTAACTTTTGGTCCATTTTCTTCTTTAGTGAAAAACTTTATCACTGCATAATGTTCTAAATTCCTTTTACTCATTTTTTAAAAGAAACAATATCATAAAAATTACAAAAAGCTACTAAAGTGGTTAGACCAGATTGAAACAGTGTAACTTTTTTTTAAACCTCATTGTATATATATGCACATGTGATGTAAGATATTCCAAAATCAGTGTAAAGATTAATGCCCGAAAAGTAAATGGGAGCAAACTACAATTATGGCAAAATTAGGTTTTTAGTTTCACCAAATGGAGTACTTTTTGTCCCTTCAATGGGATACATTTCAGTTTTTTGTGATTTTTATATGCATTTAATAAATAAATAACTGGTCAAGTGCAAGTTGAACTTGCGCAATTAGTGTTCCATATATTGATTGCTTTTAAAATAAAAAAAAATGAAATAAAATATACAATGATCAGTGGCTTCAGAAAACACACTCCAAATGAGTTATCAACAAAGTTTGTTTCCAATCTTTAATGAAAATTGATGACCTTGAAATTTTTGTTTTTTTTATATACCAGATACATTATTAAAGGCAATGCACTCGTGATAATTTTCGTTCAATCTACACTCCATGGAGAATATTCTAGAAATTTTTTAAAATTGTTTAATCAGTATTTTTCAAGATAAAGGAGGGGACAGTGATTTTTCGCGATTTTTTAAAAACAATACAAAGAAAAGTGCGGGCAAGTATTACATTATAAACATGTATGAACTCGTGTTTTTACAAGCTTTCATTTGACACCCCACTCAATGACTTAGTAAAAAAAAAATTTTTTCACTTCCAATTTCACCCTGAAACTAACCCCATAAGTCAAAATTTAACTTTCAAAACTACACGGCTCTGATGAGGCCATCAATTCCTATATTAGTACTAAATTTCAACTTTCTCTTCACCAGTAGAGAATAAGTTATTAAGATGCTATGTTTTTCTCATGTTGTCGTGGACATTGATGATTCAATCTAAGAAGATTGAAGCCTTTGAGATATGGTTTTACTGGACAATTTTAAAAATACCTGGAACTAATCACGTTACCAATGAGGAGGTTCTAAGAAGAATGGGAAAAGACAAGGAGATAATGATGAGAATAAAAACAACAAAGTTGGCATATTTCAGACACATCATGAGAAACAAGAGGTACAGCTTGCTGCAACAAATACTGCAAGGGAAGGTGGAAGGACGGAGAAGGCCTGGAAGAAGAATATCCTGGCTGAAGAACCTAAAAACATGGTTCAATAAATCCACAACAAGTCTAAATTTCTAAATTGAAATGAAACATAGTATTATGCTTGATAATGTAGAAAACCTATGAAACTGTCGTAGCAGATAAATAAAAAATAAGTGACAAATAACTAAGTAATTCGTTTCATTTTAGAAATTTATAATATATCATCACAAAGTAACGGACACCTCAATTATACAATTCACAAGTCTGTATCAAACAGCTGTAAACAAAGTACAGATTGCGAGATTGATCATCAACATCCTGAACGGATAAACACTACAAGAAGAAGAAATATCTCAAATGACTGTTCATTTTATGTAAATGATTCTTTCTTCTAAATCACTCCCATGAACAATTATTAAATTTTCCCATGTAACTTTCAGTTATCAATATATTTCCAGAATTATATCCGGAAGCATAATTGCCTCCTTTAATTAAAAGGGGCACAAAATTATTGTAATGTTAAGATGCAAAACTTATCTTACTGAGGTAATCAACTTACTTGTCTAATAGATAGGTACGTTTCCCAAACGAATTCTGCCCATAATAAAAAAATTATTGCATTTTTTACCAACTCGTCATCTAATTTGTTGAAAAAATTGTCCATTTTGAAAATATTCTGTAGATTTTTTAAAACAGACACGACACCGTTCTGATTTTAAAGTACCCTAACCTAAAAAAGATAAACAATATTTGACATTTTAATTGCTGCAAACCATAGACATAGAGGATGGACTGCGTATTCCGTATCTCACTATGAAGTAAATATGGACGCAACGGTGTGAGAGAGACAAAGAGAATGTGCGGCCAGAAGCTGTCTCTTTTTAAAATGCTGCAAAGCTGTGGCTCTCTTGAAAATAATATTTCTAAGTGTTCTATTTGAACTAAAATCGAGTATGAGACTTTTCTCGCCTTGAATTCCGTCTCGTGGTACTACGCCTTGTTTATTAAAGGCCTACAGAAAAGAGACAGGTATTGGCCGTACAATCGCTTTGTCTCTTTCTAGAGAGTGGTCAATTTTATGAGGTTAATGCTCAGTCCATCCTCTATGTATATGCTGCAAACTTAGATGTAGATTTTTCATGCATTTGCTCCTTAATTTACGGATGATCTGTCGATTGATGATCATTTATTAATCTGCACTAATACCTTTACTTTGAAGAGTAATCTATTGTAAAATAAGTTCCTGGTTACAATCATGCAGTTATAACTCTATTTTAAAAATGTATTAAGTAATTAAAAGCAATGGTTCAGTAAAAATATCAAAACTTGTTTTTGTTTTCGTTTTCGTTTTGGGAGTAACTACTGGTGATTGAATGGATGAGGATTATTTGTATTGAATGGTGCAGCGTTAGGATTAATAATTCTGTAGTACATTTTTTTTACTGTTAACTTACTTATTTTAAATTATATGTTATTTTTTTATTTAAAAAAAAAATGAAATGTGAGGACAGTTAAGTGTAGGACCAGCAACTGAAGAAATTTTAGATTACACCTGGTAGAATGTTTTGGATCACTCAATTAGAAGTGTGATGATTTATATCTTCACCAAATAATTATACTACATATAATTTTTAAACAAAAAGAAAACTACTGATGTCAAGAGAAATTTTGTTAACTAGGAACTAACTAAACATTTCGAAAAACTCCCTCTCTCTCTATACATGACACCGAACTAGTTTTTTTTTCAATTTATTCAGATAATATTTAAAACAAGCTTTCAGGTGGTTAGTGACCACAGACCATAAACATAGCGGATGAACTGAGCATTAACTTCACAAAAGTGACTACTCTCTAGAAAGAGACAAAGCGACTATGCGGCCAATAACCTATCTCTTTTTTGTAGGCCTGTAATAAACAAGGCACAGTATCCTGAGACGGAATTCAAGGCGAGAAAAGCCCCCACCTGATTTTAGTTCAAATAGAACACTGTAGCTTAGCGGCATTCTAGAAAGAGACAGCTACTGGCCGGTCATTCGCTTTGTATATCTTACACTTTTGCGTCAATATTTACTTCACAGCGGGATACGGAACACTCATTCCATCCTCTATGTCTAGGACCACAGACCATTAAAAGGATTCGGGTTTGCTAGAAATTCTTCTGTTGGTAACATATCATAACTTTATTCAATAAAAGGCTGTAACGTCAAACACTGGTCAAATACAAGAAAAAAATGGATTTTATTAACAGAAAACATACGAGAATATATTTTTATGTTATTAATAATTAGAAATAATTTATTTTAGGTAACTTTAAAACAAAAGGAAATTTGTTGGAAGTGAATTAACCGATCCTTATACGAAATAAGTTCACTACCACAAGGCAATCTTTTTAGTGTTCCTTACGGAACACTTATAGGATCAGTATATACCTAATTAGCTTAGCCCACGGAAGAATTTTATTTTATTTTAAAAGCAATCACCGTACGAAAAACTAATTCCGCAAGTGCAACTTGCATTTGACCGTTTTATTTTTTAAGCATAGTTATTATATTTTGTCGAATTGAGGAAACATGTCCTCGTGTTGTCAATTCCTTCAAGGCGGGAGAGGCGCTATTTTTTTGAGGAATTATGGGGCGAAATTCCGTCGCCTAGTCTTGAGTCTCAAAGGAAAAAACTAAGTACAATAGAGAAAACTTCTAGCTGATCTTTTGGTCCCGTCACCCTTCATTAAGAACACAGGTGTAAGCCATGTTTTTTATTGGTATTGGGTTTGGGAAGCTTCCGTTTGATAGAAACCGGATATACCCAATATTTGTGTTTTTTATAAACCCGATGGCTAGAGATAATACAATATAAAAAAAACTGGAAAATGTAATGAACGAAACCAGAAAGGTTATGGATGCAGTTTCCAGACTCGGATAGTGAGTATTGAATTAAAAAAAAGTGTATCCAAATTTAAAGACGTGTAAAACAACTCCAAGATTTATTGAGGCATTGTTTAAGCGTGATACGAGTATGCAAAAAAGGGTTGCGAATTCACTCCACCCGAATGGTTCCAGGAGCTGCGGGCGTAAAACTAAACACAGAAAAAGACATGCATAGTTAAAAAATGGGAATAAAATAATAATCATGGCAGGCGTAATAATGATAATAACAATACCAGAGAAAACACCAAAGAGAATACAATATTTCATGAACAAATAAAGCGTCATACAACATTATCTTACGGAATAACTTAAAAAACTTTGAAACAAAAAGAAAATATGAAGAACTGTCTAGTTTGATTATACAGGATTTTTTAATGTTCAAATGTCCGATCATGCAAGAGACACTCCCATTTATTTATTCTGACATCTACATCAGTCTGTGATTCTAACCCCAAAAAGTTTCACACGTGAAGTTTACAGAAGTAAATAGTTTTTTTTTTTTTAAATGTCTTTTTTTATAAAAGGAAAACAGTTAAACGGTACTAAAAGGGCAAAGTTTTCAAATCAAAAAGTTAAAAAACGAAAAGCTGAACCCAAACCATCCCAAAACGATGAAGTTACCAGTAGTGAAGATGAAGACAACCCTAAAGAGAAATATGTTAATTTAACTAGTTCAGAAGATGAACAAGAGACAGCACAAGAAAAAAAAGTACGTTTGGCCAAGGTATATCTTCAAGAAATTGAAAAAGAAGAAAAAGCGAGACTAGAAAAGGAAGAAATTGATCAAAATATTATATCTAAGCGACTTAAAGAAGACTATCTTAAAGAAACTGGTAAACTACGATTAAGTGTAGCGGATAAGTACACAGTGGAGTCAAATAAAATCAAAACTCTTAAGTGTAAACAGCAAAGAAATACAATAACTTGCATATGTATTTCAAGTGACAATGAATTTGTTTTTGGTGGTAGTAAAGATGGACTTGTGATAAAATATTCTTTAAAAAATATTAAGAAGGTAGGTCTTATACCGTTTATACACAAAAATAATGAAGATATTTTGGGTCATACTAGTGACGTTTTAAGTATAGCTATATCAACAGACAGTAAGTTTTTAGTTGTAGGTGAAAAAATGGTAATGTTAATATTTGGGATCCCAATACACTTAAGCATATTAAAACACTTACTGGCCACAAAAACTCAATTCTAGGGTTAAGTTTTAAAAAGGACTCGCATACACTGTACTCTTGTAGTAAAGACAAAACAATAAAAGTATGGAATTTGGATGAAATGGCTTATGTAGAAACATTGTTTGGTCATCAAGATGCGGTGGCATCAATTGACTCACTTTATCGGGGACCGTGTAGTGACATCAGGTGGTCACGATCTAAGAATATGGAAGATAAACTGAGGAAACTCAGTTAATTTATAATGGGCATGTAGGAAACATTGATAATGTGAGACTTATAAATGAAGAAACATTTTTATCTGGTGGTGATGATGGTCAAATTTGTGTTTGGAGCATTATGCGAAAGAAACCATTACAATGTATTGAAAATGCCCATGGTAAAGACTTATAATGATCAACCAAGATGGATAACAGCTGTCACCGCGCTAATCAATACAGATTTAATAGCATCAGGGTCATATGATGGCTTTGTCAGGCTATGGAAGTTAGAAAATAACTTTAAAAATTCCACACAAATTATTAAAATTCAAGTAAATGGTGTGGTCAATGCTTTATCTTTTACATCTGATGGGAAAAACCTCTTAGTGGGTGTTAGTAGGGATTATAGATTTGGCCGGTGGAATACTGTACAAAATGCAAAAACTTGTATTTTAGTTATACCTTTTGTTATATCTAATTAAAGAATAAAATTGTTTTGATATTATATGTGTTTATATTAATTAAACCCTATTACCATACTATTTATACTAATGTATAACACTAGGTCAATCAAAAATAGATTGCTTAAAATAATAAAACAGAGACATTGACCAACTCTTTGGTACAGAATTAATTAAAGGAAATATTTTATTTTTGACACTGACATGATTAGGTGACAAATGTAGATACATCATATAAAATGATTCTATAATAAAAAAATAAAATATAATGATAATACTCTTGATATTTAAATAAATAGTGTATTTTAAATTTATTATTTTATTAACTGAAGTTTCATGAAAAAGTAAGAATTTAAAAAAACTATAATTTCAGGATTTATTAAAAGTTAGGTTCTCAGTACCTAAAAATTTTCAAAGTTTTGTTAGATTTCTACAGCACATTTAAAATTCTAATTATAACTCAAAGTGATTTAGCAAAACGTTCCCAACCTTTCTACTTGTAACTGTGGCAAGGAAATACAATAAAACGTGTTGGGGTAAATATAACAATAATGTGAAACATGTTTTGTGTAAAAAATTAAGTTTCTGGCTGTAGATCTCATACAACTTGCTTTTTGTAAAATTTTGCATCTTAACTCTCAAGTTAGGCACAGATCTTTGGCTCCTTAAACTCGAGGGACTTATCTTGTTAAAAGCACAGCACACTCTTGAATCATACAGGTTGTACTCGGTGGGAGACAGTTCTAGGAAAGTAAATTCTGAAGGGATGTTTCCTCATATGTTTGACAATAAATAATTAGGCTTAAAATTTGTTCGTATCATTAAAGAAAGAAACAGGAAAAATTCTCATAATAAAATTGAAACTAAAGAAAATTATCGATATCTGCCACTTTCACCTTACCAAAACTGTAGGTTTTTTGTCGTCAAGTGTTGTACGTGTACCAAATTTGAAATTGATATCTCGTTTCATTCAAGAGTTATGGTGACCACAGATAGACATACAGAAATTTGAAAACTATGTTTTTCCAGATGTACTATTGTGTAAAACCATTTTAATCAGTAAAAATTTTTTCAAACCCAAATGTTTTTGGGATTATTGGAAAGAGTAGATCAGCATTCTAATGATAGCAAAAATACTATCACTGTTTGAAAATTAAAATCAAGAATTGATGTTAAATGAAGCAAAATCGTTTGAGTCGGTTTCGTTAGTGCGTTAGGATATATGTACAGAGAAATGTTTCCTTGTAGCAGGTCGCGGGTACGTCAGTTGATCGATGTTGTTCCGATTGGATCCTCTACTACACTCCACTACTAAGTCAGAAAAATACCAGAGTACACCCGTGCTACAAGACCAAATCTTTTAGTAAACGACATCACTGAGGATTTACTAGTGTTCACCATCAATTCGTTGACCACACACCAATTATGAACTCTGTGCATTTTCTTGCAATCCTCAAGTCTCTCCACCTGTATATATAGTGTGTATGTGTATTAAGTTATCGGAAAATATTTGATAATCGACATCTATAACTTCAGAGATATCATTTGCAACTATTAAAAAAACATATTCTATGCATACAAGGAAAATTTAAACACTGACATAAAAAAAAACATAACTAATTTATTACTTAATAAATAATATTTAAAAATCATCTAAAATTTTGAAATTGCTTTGTTAGCTAGCTTACAAAAGGCTTTTTTTAAAATAATAGCAAAAATAAATATAATCTGAAATGTAAAATTAATAATTTAATACATATCATCGTGAACTAAATCTGCAGTTATCTGCAATCCTCGTTCTTTTAAAGCTTTCGTAATTAAACGCTGCTTCTCTATTTTGAGTTCTTGTTCTTTTCTCTGTGCATCTAGAATGTCATCTACAGATACTTCTGTCAAAGGAAGTTTATCCTCTTTCTCTGGATCCTACAAGTTAAATATTTGGTTTATAATTTAATTATTTAGCTATACAGAATATTATAAATAAAAATTTTTTAACGAATGTTTCAACAAAAATAGAACCCATTGACAAGCACAGTCACATTTGGAGATAAAGTTGACAAACCAAAGTTCATTTGAAGATTTTTCTACTCACTAAACTGTCATGTCATGGTAGTGCAACTGTGAGCCTCTTACAAACAGTGCTGATTGCAAAATTGGCATATTTGTGAAAACTTTAAACAACCAAATAATAAGCTGGTTAAGCTATAAGAGCTTCGTTGGGTAAGGAGTAATAATTAAAGCAGCACAGACACAAAGTTGAGGACCTCTTATCTACCTGAACATTAAAGTCTCCAAAAAAAGATACACTTGAGGAATCAGAAACCTTTACCATCTACTTGTAATATCAGAGCACATTAAAATGACTGACTAAAAGTTCTAAATAATTTATTGCGTTTCAATTTTTTTTAAAGTTAATATATTTGAAATGATTTATAAAACCTTTAAGTTTAAAAATACTTAAGAATTTCATATCTATTTAGTACACAGGTTTAGCAGGAAAAACGTCAGAGAATGATTCATTGGCGAATTTTAAGGCAAATAGTTCATACAAAAATGACTTAAACGGCTTTGCCTTTAAGATGCTCATAATCAACCAAAAAATTTTTACTGATTTTTTCACCAATTGGAAGAACTTGTTAGTATTTTTAAATAAAACTTGTTAGACATTAACTGGTTGCTTAAAAAAGGTCTAATTTATTACTTAGTGGTTTAAGTTGAGAAAAACTAATAAGTCAGCTAAAATTATGAGACTAAGCGTAGTCTTCTGAATTAGGAATTTATTAAGGAAACAACTTATTTAGGAAATTAATTAAAATAATTAACTAAGTTGGGAATGTGGCATCTTTGGCACAATGACACTACTCAGTATATATCATCACTACACCAAACACTTTATTTTGCACTCGACGCGCGTTTCGCTAACCATGTTAGCTTCATCAGGAGGTGATATATATACTGAGTAGAAAAATAATTAAGTTATACTTTCTATCTGAATGAAGATATAAAAATTTTAAAGTTATTTTAATTAAATAAATTAAAAAATACAGGGTGTCCCAGTATTCCATGTACATAGAGTTACTGTGGATTTCTGGGATGCAAATATGACCATTTAACCCAACTTCCCTTAGTCTAAAAATTCGTAATTTTTGAGATACAGGGTGTCAAAGTTATACTTTTATTTAGTTTTTCTTAAGTAGCTTTCTTAATATTTGTACAAGATTCGGTGCTAAGGGGTTTTCTGAGATGAGAAATAGAAATCAGCTCACAGTTTTGTTGTAAATTGTAGGGAGCGCCACTTATTGCACTGTGTATACTTTTTAAATTGTCACAACATTTTTATACCACTTTGTATGATATTTTTTAATGAAATATTTGTTTTTCCCCCTTGTTCCTGTCTAAAAAAGCCCTCTTGGTAAATGTTGCTCTGAGCAACAGTTTCTGAAATAATGGGATGTTTATTTCCATTTTTTAATTCCATCCACACTTCAACCAGGCTTTTGGAGCATGCTTAAAGGCAAACAGGCTAACAACAATAATAAATTTAAAGGCCAACGGGCCAACAACTGTAGGAATGTAAAAACCAACTGGCTAAGGGCATAAAAGATTACCCACAAATTGATAACTTTGTAATCAATAAATAAAAACGTCCCACTATCTCAGAAACTGTTGCTCGGAGCAACATTTATTAAGAGAGCTTTTTTAGACAGGAGAAAGCGGAGAATAAGAATATTTAATTAAAAATATCACACAGAGTGGTGCAAAAAAGTTATGACAATTTAAAAGTATACATAGTGCAATAAGTGGCGCCGCGCCCCCTTACAATTTACAACAAAACTGTGAGTTGATTCCTATTTCTCTTCCCTGGAAACCCCTTGACACCGAATCTTGTACAAATAATACAATTATTAAGAAAGCTACTTAAGAAAAACTACAATAAAATAAGACCTTGACACTCTGTATCTTAAAAATTAAGAATTTTTGGACTAAGGTAAGTTGGGTTAAATGGTCATATTTTCATCCCAGAAATCCACAGTAACTCTATGTACACAGAATACTGGGACACCCTGTATAGAAGAATTATTTTAAAGTATGGACCTTAAAGAATAATAGCAAAAACCATATGAGTAAAAATTGTCGAAGTGTCAAGTCAATAACACAAAATAACCAAACAATGATGAAATTTATATTTTTGTTGTTTTATGCAAAATGAACTATGTTATATCTACCAAAGATGAATCAAGGCTATTATGTCAAAATATATCTGTTATAACAGACAGTTAATTTTTAACTGGAACATTTGTATAAAGTGATTCAACATAAAACTGATAAGAAGACCTTCAAGGAATAACTTTTACAACCATCCAATAAAATATGAATTTTTATAAATGCCTAATCTTTAGGGTTCTGTACGGAACACTTATAAGATCACTTCGGTGTCCGTTTGTCTGTCACACCCGATTTTCTCCGAAACTATTTGAAATAGAAAGTTGAAATTTGGTACTAATATAGGAAGTGAGGGTCTCATTAGAGCTGTGGAGTGTTAAAAGTTAAATTTTCACTTAAGGGGTTAGTTTTGGGAGGTGAAATCCGAAGTGTAAAAATTTTTTTTACCAGGTCATCAAGTGGAGTGTCAAATGAAAGCTTGTAAAAATACGAGTTTAAAAATATATATAATGTAATGCTTGTGCTCACTTTTCCTTATATTATTTTTAAAAAATCACGAAAAATCGCTGTCCCCCCCCTTATCTTGAAAAGTACTGATCAAACAATTTTGAAAAAATTTTGGAACATTCTTCACAGGCTGTAGATGGAATGAAAATTATCATGAGTACATTACCATTAAAAATATATATGGAATATAACAAAAATAAAAATTTTAAGGTCATCAGTTTTTAGGAAAGATCGAGAAAAAACTTTCTTGAAAACTCATTTGGGGTGTGCTTTGTGAAGTCATTGAACATTTTGTACCTCCATAATAAAATTTTTTATTTTAAAAGCAATCAACATACGGAACACTAATTGTGAAAGTTTAACTTACATTTGACTGGTTATTCTCTTTTGAATGGATTTAGAAGAGTTGCAAGATATTTACCTATTTTGTATGTCTTGGATAACCTATTGCACTGATAATTGGACAAAGTGATATATAGACTTTATGTGTTTTTGAAAGTTCATAAAATGTAAGAATCTCAGTTACCTGCTTTGAAGGATATCATTACTACAATGGTTAAACTAAAGGAGTTAACTAAATTTGCAATTTGTCCCTTGATTCTTCTGGTAGGGTCAGTCAAATTACCCTGTAGGTGTTGTCATTTAGGAGTCTGTGGATCTTCCCCACACATCTGTCGAAATCTTAGATAGGATCACTAGTACCCATGCTGAGGCGATTCAAAGAACTAATCATCAAAAGCACAAAAAGAAGTTAAAAACTTTGTTGAAGCAAAAGAAACCTGTAAATACGCTGTATCTGAAGCCCAAAAGGCTAGAACTTTTTTATTTTATTAAAGAGTACTTCAGTTGAGCAAATAGTCTTCAGTGTTGGAAGTATCAAGCAGAAAAGTACCTGACCAGGCCGGCATCACTTAACATGAGTCAAAATTATAATACATGCCCAACCACCAAGGACAAATTTCAATGCAGAAGAAACAATTGCTTTACAAAAACTTAATAGCAATGAGCCAATACTAGTTATTTCAGCTTACAACAAGATCCCTCGATTTTATAGACCTCCAAAAAATCCAAGACCACAAACAAATAAGATCCCTAGAGGCAAACTGTTTACAAGAGGTGATAATTGTAAAAAAATTTTGAGTCTGAATAAAACCATTTTAAAGTATTTTTGTAATAGTTCTATGAAGTCCTTAATGATAACCTATGAAGAAAAAGCTCAAATTTACAAAACTCATGGTATATACTTTGATTGATTTGAAGGAAAAAAATGATATGTTGGGAGGTGCCTAGTCAAAGGTAAAGAACATATTACTTACTATTTCCCCTAATAGTACTACATTTTCTCCCCTTACAATAAAAATTCCACGAGGTATATCACCATATTCTCTTCCTACGTGAATTCGTTCTATAGTTCTGTGCAAAACTAAGTTTGCAAATTGATCTACGCTTCGCAAATAGCCTATTAAAGTTCTTCCATCTCTTAGTAAAACCATAAGTTTTTCTAAAATAAAAGTTCTGGAAAATACATAAAACTACTTATAAATTCTTACTTACTGTCTAATTCATCCAATAAATGGGCTGTTCCTTCTAATTCTGGCTTATTCATTGCAAAAACAGAATTTTTCAAAAAATATTCAAATTCTGTTGATCTTCTAACCTCATTTTCTCAGACTGTCATCGTACAAAATGAAGTTAGGTGCAAATACATGCATTATTGCCACGTACAGTAATAAATTAGTGTTTCCTGCATTGCACTTGAAAATTGTAATTCATTCGATTACGTTTACATCACAATTTTTATAAGTTTTCGCAAGCGTTATTCAATATTTGTCTATACTCAACTTCAACCTCGGAAAACTTAACATAAGCCCAAAAAGTTTAAGTTTCGACAACTGCACATTCTACCTACCTAAATATTTCCAATCCTATTGTCAAATAATATAACACACATTAAGTTGGTTAATCCTAGTAACTAAAGCCATTAAGTTAAAGACAAAACAGAAAAAAATCATTTTAACTTTATTCATTGTGAATTCAATGGTCGGCGGTTCGAGTTCCCCAATCTGCTTGGGTGTTGTGTTCGTCCTTAATAAGTTTGCGTATGTATATAACTGGCTAATGTGCCCAGAAAGGAGCCGAGCCAATAAAAAAACAAAAAAAAACTATTCATTTTATTATATCATATAAAGCGGAAAGAAGTTATAATATATATATATATATATATATATATATATATATATATATATATATATATATATATATATATATATATATATATATATACATATATATATATATATATATATATATATATATATATATATATATATATATATATATATATATATATATATATATATATATAATATATATATATATATATATATATATATATATATATATATATATATATATATACATATATATATATATATATATATACATATATATATATATATATATATATATATATATATATATATATATATATATATATATATATATATATATATATATATATATATATATATAACTTCTTTCCGCTTTATATGATATAATAAAATGAATAGTTTTTTTTGGTTTTTTTTTATTGGCTCGGCTCCTTTCTGGGCACATTATATATATATATATATATATATATATATATATATATATATATATATATGTATATATATATATATATATATATATATATATATATATATATATATATATATATATATATATATGTAAATCTTACATCTTAGAGAGTTTTTGGAGTCGAAAAAGCTGATAGTTGTTATTTTTTCATTATTTTCAGTTTTAACAAAGGAAAGAGGATGACAGGGGTAGTGGTCGCTAAATATTTTATAGTTTCAATAGGGTTATGAGAGTTACCTAGGTTTTTAGTTAGATAATGGACAAATTTAGAGCAATATTACTTATAGCAAAACATATAAAGTTTAGGGAAGGTAGTTAAAAAGGCTCTTCGTTCTTGGAGTTAGGAATCTACATACTATTTCGTTTAAATAGGTGAGGGAAGGGGCTTAGAGGGGTGCCTTCACATATATCGTGTTACACGTTCTTTTCAGAAGTTGAGAAATATGTTTATTCTTAATTTCCAATTTTAACAGGGAAACAGGGGAAATATAGTCTCAGTAGTATTATGATATTTTTTCCTGATTTTTCCTCTAGGGACCGACCTTTGTATCCGTAAGCCCTCCGCCGCTCAGACTCCTAAGGTTATGCCTTTGTACCATGTTCTAGATAATAAGTATTCATATAGGTGAAGTTATCTCGATACATTAATAAAACAACCATGAAAATGCGTTCGAAATTTCAACGAGCTTACAATCTTTAATTAATATGTTTTGAAACTATCCGGCTTTACATTATTATTATGAAATATTAAATGCGTAAGAATTTACAATTTTTTTTTCGAAATTATACTCCACAATTGTACTTACCTGGTACAGAAGTTACATCCATAGATCTGTCCTTTGCCCAGCACTACATAATTGACCCTAGGCATTAGTTCCGTACACTACACCATTAATCACTTATTCGCTGCAAGAGTGGTATATCTGTAAATGTTGCTTGTATAGCCTGTCCCAAAATATAAGATCCTGGGTTTCTCCATTTTCTTTATGATAGGTTGCAGAGATGGACTTAAGAATTTTATTCATTAATGCAAATAAATACAATTATAAGTCTTTTTGGAGATGTTTATTTATAGATGCATGTAAAAATACATGGATAACAAGTACAAATATACAGCTTGAATGAACGGGGTTGACAAGAGGAGACATACTGTATAAATAAAAATATATTTTAACTTAAGCCTAATTCTGTTTCACTATCACTGTCATCAGCTGAGGTAATTATAAGTGGTTTTATATTATTTACATAAATATATGACTCTTCAACTTTAACAACGTGCTGAATGGAATTCTTCCAGCTTTCACAAGGTATATCATTTATAACTTTTTTTTACTAATTCAACTACTGACACGCTTAAAGTAGGAGAAACATTTTTGTGCCCTTATTTTTTATTTAACTTGATGCCAAATATGTTCAATTGGATTAAACACACAATAATACGGAGGAAGCCGCAAAACAGTGTATCCCATTTTTCTCAGCCATACTATCACAAACATATTTCTTTTTCAATTTATAGTCTTTCAAAACTTCCAAAAGATCACTTTGTTTATAACTAAAGTCAAAATAAATGTAATTTTCTAACATATATTTCTGTATTTCCGAATGTGCGTTGGCTGCATTAGGAACCTTATTTAGTAGGCGACTATGGTAACTTGCATTGTCCATAACTGTAACACTCTGTTCGGGAACATTTGACAAAAGGGAATTTTGAAACCAATTTTCAAAAAGTTCTGCGGTCGTGTCTTCGTGATAGTCCAAACTAGAATCTTTTATGTTTTTTGCAGATAATAGTAGACAATTTGAAACCCAGCCCTTTTTAGATCCAGCATGCAAAATAGTTATTCGTTTCCCTTAATTTGAAGGTGTGTTGGATAAGGTCGGATCTCGTTTCGGGCTCTCAAATAACCTGATTGATCTTTTAAATTCATACCTCCTGGATCGCAGGTTTTTTGTAGAAATCAATGGGTTTAGATCGCCTCTCCATATTCCCACTTCAGGTGTTCCCCAGGGTTCCAATCTGGGACCTCTTCTTTTCAATATGTTTGTTGACGACTTGCTGAGTGAGATAGGTTGCCGGAAGCTTGCTTATGCCGATGACCTTAAGATTTTTAAACGCATAGACTCGGTTTCTGATTGCCACGAATTACAGAGCAGTATTAATGCTCTCACCAACTGGTGCTCTACTAACAGGCTCACCTTAAACGTTTCCAAATGCAATGTCGTCCGATATTCCTATCGTAACAACCCTATATTTTTCAATTATTCCGTAGGTGATACTGTTCTACAGTTCAGTTAGAGATTTGGGTATCATCTTTGACGGGAAATTCTCTTTTGTTGATCATATTGAACAAATGGTTGCTGGTGCATCAAGGATGCTGGGTTTTCTAATTAGAAATTGTAAAGACTTTACTAACATATCTGCAATCAAGCTTCTCTATTATTCCTTCGTTAGGTCTAAGTTTGAGTATGCTTCTATTGTTTGGTATCCAATATACAATTGCCATAACAACTCAATCGAATCGATACAGAGGCGCTTCATTAAATATCGTATTTTCAAGAGGGATGGTGTCTATCCGGACCGCGGTGTTGATCATGGACTAATCTTGTCAAGGTTTAATAAGTTGCCTCTCGCAAAGAGAAGGGACATTCACTCCATCAAATTCTTATATAAGCTGTTAAGTCACCATATTGTTGCCCTTTCCTATTAAGCAATGTATCTTTCCATGTGCCAGGCCTTGGGGCAAGGCGCTCACCTATTTTTAGCCTCGGCCGGGCTAGGTCAAATATATTATTCCACAGCCCTATTTATATAATGTGCAAGAACGGCAATGCCATTGGAAACTCCGGTGATTTCCATTGCAGTAGGCTGTCGGTGCTTATTGGTTCTCTGCTCAGTGTTTAGAGGTTGCTCAAATTTGTAGTTTTTTAATATTACTATTTTTATTTGTTTTTTAATTTGGAGATTGTGCAAACATTTTTAATTTTATTTTAAAAAATAATTTATATATAGCTCATTAGTATAAACGTTATGTATATTGTAGCTCATTAGTATAAACGTTATTCATGTAATTGGGCCCTGGCCTGTTGGAATTGAATGTATAAATAAAACCCGAGTGTGATATCTATAAATCACCATGTTACCGACCTAGGTGAACATTTCACATTTCACATTTCATTTATTGACAATCTAGTTAGTAACAAGACTATAACTAATGTACATTGATAGGCTAATCTAATAAACATTTGGGAGCTTAAGATATTTCATTGTATGGACCTAACTACCTAACCTAGGTGTGGACAAACTTAAGATACTTCAACTTAAGATATTTCATGAATATAGCTAAGTCTAAGAGCTTAAGATATTTCAACTTAAGATATTTCATTAACATGTACTTAATATTAACTTAAGCTAATCCTGTGGCATCGGGTCGCTGGGCCTTGGTAGGCGGCGGCGGGCATGGCGTGGAGGGGGGCGGTATGTGTTCCTGATTATGGGGTTGACATGGTGGGTGGCTTTATCCAGGAATCTCTGCTGGGAGCTGCTGATGAATTCCCGGATAGTAGGCATTTGGAGGTCCCCATGGAGTTGGGTGTTTCTGACAAACCATGGGGCGCCGGTGATGATGCGGAGGGCTCTGTTCTGGATGGTCTGGAGGGTGGTGCGGTGGGTACGTGACATCTGGCACCATGCGGGGCAGGAGTAGGTCATTCCTGCTCGGATTATCATTTTGTAGATCGTCAACTTGTTTCGAGTCGACATTTTCCTGGATTTGAGGAGGGGGTACAGCTTGCCGAGGAGTTGGTTTGCTTTCGTGGCGGCGGCAGTGACCTGGTCCTTCCATACTAGCCGCTTGTCGTATTGGAGTCCCAGGTACTTTATGCTGTTTGACCATCGGAGACGGGTTCCTTGAAGTGTGAGGCTCTCTGGTGGCGGCAGGCGGGCCTTGGCGAACATGATGGCTGTTGAGGTGGCGTTGGAGGCGGCCGGTGACGATCCTTGAAGATTTGGTCGTGGCTGTGATGGCGGTGTCATCGGCGTACATGAAAATAGAGGTGTGATCAGTTTTGGGTATATCGGCGGTGAATATATTAAATAAATGGGGGGAGAGAACGGAGCCTTGAGGGACTCCGGCTCGTATGGGCTTTACTTCGGAGATGGACTGTTCGACTCTAACCTGAAATGTGCGGTCAGAAAGGAAGGACAGGACCAGTCGTGTGAGGTTTACGGGGTAGTTGTAGCGGATGAACTTGAGAATGAGTCCTTCGTGCCAGACTCGGTCGAAGGCTTTAGAAATGTCGAGGAAGACAGCTCCAACCTTGTAGTTGCGATTGAAGCTGTCCATGATATTTTGGGAAAGCGCGGTTGTATGGTGAATGGTGCCATGGGAGGGGCGAAAACCAAACTGTTCGTTTTGGGATGATTCCAAGTTCTGATGTTTTGGCTTGGAGGATTTCCAGGATGACTTTCTCAGCCACTTTGCCTAAACAGGGAAGTAGACTGATTGGTCGATAGTTTTTTGCTTCGTGGGAAGGGATACCGGGTTTTCTGATTAGAATGATCTCAGCTTTCTTCCAGAAGACTGGGAAGTAGTTGAGTCTCAGAATTCCATTGATTATGTTTGTGGTTTCTGTGATTTGTTTTTTTTTGGAAGTTTTTTCAGGGCTTTGACGGAGATCTTGTCGTGCCCTGGGGCTTTTCGAGTCGAGTATGAGTTGATGATAGTTTGGGTGGCGGAAGGGGTGGTGAAGTCAAAATTGGGTGGAGGTGGGACCTGCTTGAAAATCTGGAGAGTGGAAGCCACCCTTTGGTCACGGGCGGGGTCTGGGAGGACATGGGGATTTGGACGAAACTGATCTTCCAGCATTGGTGCCAGCGTGAGAGATTGTGGGTATTGAAGCAGGGGAATCGTTGGAAAGAGCACGGGCCATTTTCCAAAGAGAGTTGTCTTGGGTGCTGAGAGTTTCTAGCTTGGAGTTCCACCTGCTGTTGTGATACTCAAACAGGGTTTGTCTAACTTGGGCAGTGGCGCGGTTTGCGAGCCTTTTGAGATTGGGGTCGCCAATACGAATGGCTCTCCTGAGCAGGCGGTTTTTTTTTTTTTCCCGGATCTGCTCTTTGATATGGAGGGGAAGGTTTCCAATGAGTCTTGCGGGTTCGACCCTGGTAACAGTGGCCTGGGCTAGGGCAGTCTGGATGTCGGCTGTCAATTTGTAGACAGCGTTGTCCAGGTCCCTTGTGGTGGTGATAGCGGGAATTGGGGCGGTGTCAGCTAGGAGCCGTTGGAAGTGCTCCCAGTCTGTGGTGCTGGAGATGACAGTATCGTTAATCCGGTCGGCCGGGTCGCCCAGCGTAAGAATAACTGGTAAGTGGTCTGAGGAGAGCTCGTGAAGGACGGAAATGTTATGGTGGAGGTCGACGTTCCTGACCAGAAAAATGTCAAGAAAGTCAGGCCTTCCATGGCCTATGTAGGTTGGCTCGTCTGGAGTGATAATGTTAAAGAGTAGTTGATTCTGGATGACTGCGATATCGCGGCCATTTCCGTTCGTGGCTAGGTTTCCCCAGTGAACGTTTTTGGCGTTGAAATCGCCACCCAGGATCGACTTTTGGTTATTCGGGCCGAAAAGGGTTCTGTAGTCTACAGGGTCAATCGGGTGATTGTACCCGCCTTGTTGATAGACGGACGAAAACTGAATGAAACTATTATTAGCCATGGAAACGGCTATAGTGGTGGCTTCGGTTTTGGATTAACCAGAGAGGTGGTGGTTGATAATGATTTATGGATTGTTTGACTAGAATCATGGTCCCCCTAGGGGGGCCCTGATTCTGTCATCCCTGTAGATAATGTAATTGGGAATTTTGAAACGGTGGCAGGGTTTCAGGAATGATTCCTGAATTAGGGCTATGTCGATGTTATGCTCCTGTAGGAAGTGTTGGAGCTCGTGTTTTTTGGTGGCGATGCCATTTGCATTCCAAGTTAGGACCTGTAGAGATCGAGGGCTGATTTTATTTGGGCGTTGAGCCATTTAAGGGTTAGGGAGATTTACAAGGTTCAGGACGGCTGGGTATTGGCTTTGGATCTGAGCCAATTGTTTGAAAAGTTGCTGGAGTGCAGCATTGAAGGTGGTAACCTGTTGGGTTACGATGGGTTCTTGCGAGTTGGAAGAGGCAAGTTTGGAGTTATCCTGCTTGCCCCAGGTAAACTGGTTTTTGGAGGAGGAAGTGGCTTTTTGGTGTTTTGGATGCTTGGGGCATCCTCCATAAGATGAGGGGTGAGGACCCCCGCAGTTGGCGCAAGTGGCTGGATCGTCCCTGCTTTTAATGCATGTGGAAGAAAGGTGACCTTGACCACATTTAACGCATTTTGGGGGGGCTCTGCATCTGAGGGCGGAGTGCCCGTGGAGTTGGCAGTTAAAGCACTGCGTGCTCCTGCCTTGATTTCTTTGGGTCTCTACTTTAACTCTGACATTACAGAGATAGTTGAGGGCGAAGATGTTTTTGTCCTCTTTGGGCATGAGGACCAGGACAATGGCCATAGGATCGCCGGATTTATGGTACCAGCGGATAACCTTTTTAGGGAAATGGCCTAGTCGATTTAAGTCACTAGTGACTTCCTCGACGGTGGCACCTTCGTTGATGCCACGGATTAAAATGCGATTAAGTTTCTCTTCTTCTAGAGAATACGTGTGATATGATTCCTTTTGGTTATCCAGGAACCGGGTTATGTGGCGGAAATCATCAATAGAGGGTGGGTGGATACGGATACCTTCGGGCACAGTGACGCCGCGTCCGTAGTTATACTTGCGTTCATTGAACGCTGAAGTTAGGGCATTGTACCGCTTTTTGTCACGAATGACAATCGGCGGGATTCTAGCCGAACGTGTGGCTGGGATTTTTTGGGAAATGGCGGGCTCGGCAGCTGGAGTCGCTGCGGGCGTTTGGGTTGCCGGGAGTACGGCTGCTGGGCTTGAAACTGGCGTCATGGGTTTGGGTGAAGGGGTTCTTACTTTAGTGGGGTGTAAAAGGGGAAAATCGGATAAATAGCATGACTTACCCTGTTTCTGTTTGTCCTGGTTTTGGGTTGACCTTTTAGAGCCTGACTCTTCGTCTGACGAGTTATTAAATATTTGTTTACGTTTTGCGCGTCTATTTTTTGGACGCTGATACTCTTCCTCTGCTGCCTTCTGACTATCTGAGTCTTGGATTGTATCATCAGTTGTGGCTTCTTCCTCTTCCATGACTCTATCGTCGTCGGAAGAGTTTCCTTTCTCGGAATTTATCTCTATTAGCCTGGTTAGCTGCTTCTTAAGGTGGCTAATCTCCTCCATCAACCTAAAAAGGACACCATTCATGGTGTCCTTTTTAGCTGCGTCTTCTCTTAATAGACGTATCGTCTCGTCAGATTTTGCATCCTTTCTGGCGGCATCCTCTTTGAGAAACTGGATCGTTTCCCTAAGCTCTTGTATTATTATTACGTTGGGATCCATTTTGCGTGTTTTAAGAAAAACACTAAAGTCTATGGGTCACTGGTAAATCCTAATTGCGGTTTGGTAAATCCTAATTACGGTTTTAATCCTTTTCACTATACTTAGAACTCACTTGGGGGCCCGGCCTTTCCACCGGGCTTCGCTTCACGTTTACTCGAACGGCAGGTAGAGTCTCGACCTTTCCGAACCGAGGTCGATTGAATACTGTCTCACCTAGGTGAAGAATTTCAAGGGAGATTCATGAAGTATAAAACTAAAGATACCAGTAACCAACAAACCTCTGTGCCATCTGGTGTAGAACGCCAAAAATGTTAAATCCACGAGCAAAATGAGATTTTTTACCTATGTCATCAGAGCGAATAAGGTACTAATACTGCTATTAATGTTTAGCAGCAACTGTAAAAATATAATGCTAATATCACTATTGGTTCTCTAGCGGGAACTACAAAAATAAAAAGCAATTTAAACGGGAACTGCTGACTTAGAGCGAAACGTGACATGTTCTAATTTGGTATGCCCGATTTGTACAGTACTTTTGGATCTCCATACTTTTGATATAAATGCAAAAGCTTCATTGGTCTTGGCCCGATAAGCAATTATAATCTTTTCTACATAATTTTACCTTGTTCATAATTATTTTCGGCTTCAGTTTTTACGCCCTCTTGGTGAGACTGGAAGTACGATCCTTTCTAAAATCACAAAATCTTAAGATGGGAGTAAAGTACTAATATAGGTTTCTATGCCGGGGCAGGGTCCGTTTAAATTGCTTTTTATTTTTATAGTTACATCCAGTAGTAGTATTAGCATTCTGTTTTTATAGTTGACGTTAAATGTTTAAGAGTGGTATTAGTACCCTTTTCGCTTCTGTCGACAGGTAAATCATGTTTTGTACCGTATGTTGCTCTTAGATTAACAGTTTTGGTGGTTCGCACCGGGGAGCGCTGAGGTTTGGTGGCTGCTGGTACCTTGGTTGTACGTTTTTTAAATTTCTCCTGGTGTTACAGTTATGTTGCGATTGCCTCTTCACCTAGGTTAACGGAGGAGCTCTGATGTGGAGCGAAACATTGGTATTGCTAGATGGCACGCCCAGGTTCCGTCCGGCGTGCCATAGCTTTAACACCCAGGGGTCTTTGTCCGTCAAGGAAACTCAAAATAAAACAACATAAAATACTGTGGAATTACATTTTTAATGTTCGTCTAGTCGCTGTGAGCATTTTTGATACAGTATGTTACAGATCGCGACCATTATTTTAAATCTTAACAGTACTTAACAGCATTAAATTTAACAAATAACATATGGAGATGAGGATTATTTTTTCGAAATACAATAATACAATATTGCATTTTCTAATTATTTTTTTTTCTGAGGAAAGGGACACAGGCTTGATGAAGGTTTCTCAAAAATCTATAACAACAAATATGGGTTTTAGCCTATATTGGGTTAACTATACTTATGAAAATGATTAAATGTCTTAGAAACTGCTTATCAAGCTGTAATGAATTTTACTTTACCAGGGAAACAAGAAAATTATTTACCCAAATTTATAGAATTAAATTTTTTAATCATAAACGATTGTTTCACACTCGGATATCTATTTTAACGGCTTATCTTACATGTTTAGTCCGTATTACGTTTGATATGATACTTTGCCGGTTCATTAATATAACATTCTATGTTTTGCTGGTTTGGTATATAACACGATCTTGTAATTCTTAACCACCGCCATGCTAAATATCGGACAAAATATTTTCACAACCACTGCTTGCAATATATTTTCAATTTAAAATTTGAACAGTAACATCTGTTACGTATTATTTGCATTTATTTTTGGGTTCACAGTGTTTTTGTTAATTGTAAAATTAATTTCATTGCAATAGATTAAGGCGTTCCTATGAATTCTTTAACCCTTTTTCTACATATGAGTAACCCTATATATTGATACCTTCCTCAGAAAAAAATTATGATGCCCCCAATAAAAACAAAATTAATGATTTTTTTAATGTGGGCAATTCTTTTAAGATGCCAGATTTTAAGAATATTTTCTATAATGTGTATAAAAAACTAAAAAATAATGTTAAACATTTAAAGGAATTTTTAGATAATTGTTTTTTAGCTTTATAAAAGTTATAAATACTGCTAACAGACCAAATTAGTATTTTTAAAGATAACGGTAACATATTTAAACGTACTTCTTTAGCATAACGTCGCTGGGAGTCGTCGTCTTATTTAAAACTATAGTTGCAACCGGAAATCTTTCACATGTGCTACTGTGTCGTCTCTCTAAGAGCTATCCGGCTGCAGAATGATTTTAAATTGAACGGCGACTTCCAGCGGGGGTACGCTGTCACTTCATGGCACGACACGTATAACCCGGCTAAAATGTATAAATACTGGCTGACTGAAAAAGAAAGTTATGTCAAAATAATTTAAAAAAAATAAAATAGCTGAAATGTCACAAATAAGCACGAGATTTTTATTCAAAATGAAGCATAGGAGTGAAATAAAACGTTATATGACCCCTAGACGTGAGTTTTTTTAACTAGCCTAGAACGTTTTTGTCAACAAGAAATCTGCTATTACTTGGGCACAAGCGCGTTCTCGATTAGTAAATTCTACTATCCTATCTACAGGGTGTCCCAGTATTCCGTGTACATAGAGTTACTGTGGATTTCTGGGATGAAAATATGACCATTTAACCCAACTTACCTTAGTCTAAAAATTTGTAATTTTTAAGATACAGGGTGTCAAAGTTATACTTTTATTTTAGTTTTTCTCAAGTAGCTTTCTTAATAATTGTACTATTTGTACAAGATTTGGGGCTAAGGAGTTTTCTGAGATGCGAAATCGAAATTAGTGCACAGTTTTGTTGTAAATTTTAGGGGGCGCCACTTATTGCACTGTGTATACTTTCAAATTGTCATAACTTTTTTATACCATTCCGTATAATATTTTTAATTAAATATTCGTATTTTCTGCCTTCTCATGTCTAAAAAAGCTCTCTTGGTAAATGTTGCTCTAAGCAACAGTTTCTGAGATAATGGCTGATTTTTCATGAAGTAATAGTAGCAAAGTATATTTGTTACTTTTTAATACTATGTAAATTATAAACGTGTAAATAAAAAGTAATTACAGGCTATTTTTAAAATATTTATGGCTCCTAGCTGCAAGAAAGATATCTGACAGATAATCTATAGAAAGAACTAGAAAAATAAGCCGCTGACAAGTGATATTTGTGAATGTTATATGGAAGAAAACGTGGATAAATGAAATCTTCCTCCTTTTTCAAAAAAGTCTTTGTATTTTATTACAAACCGATGCGTTTAGGTGATTAGAACCATTGTCTGTGTTAAGGGCTTAAAAAAACTTCTTTACAAAGTAGACAATTAAAAAACCTTAAGTTTTACATAACATAAATTGTTAAAAAAAGGTTAAATTTAAATTAATGTGATACTACCTAGTACTTCCATTTCTGTTACATATTAACACTTTTGGTAAAATTAATTGTAGGTTATGTTACTCAGTCATACAATTATTGTGTGTAAACATATTCACAATTTGAATTCTTTAAACAATGCAGTGGGGTGATCGAGACAATAGGATTGCTGTTATAGCTTTATTTAAGTGCGATATGGAAGAAAGCGACATTTTTAGGACCTTAAAACCGCTTAAAATACGTCGTATGTTTGTTTACGAGGCGATAAAATTATTTACTGAGACGGGAGACATAAAGGACAGGTAACATTCAGGAAGACCAAGAACAGTTTGAACGCCACAAGCTGTTGAAGCTGAAAAAGCGCGAATTGGCCGAAATTCTCCCCGCAAACAAGTGTATAAAATGGTGATATGCGGGCGTGTGAAAACTGCAGAGGCATATCGCTCCTCTGTACAGCTCTACAAGTATATGAACCCATAACTGAGAAGAGATTAAGACAAATAATTGAACCAAAGTTAACAGATGTGCAGAGTGGTTTTAGGTCAGCCCATAGTACACAAGACCACATATTTACAATACAGCAGATTGCAGAAAAGGCCCTGGGAAAAGATGGGAGAGTATTTTTAGGGTTTCTGGATATGAAAAAAGCTTTGGATATGGTGAATAGACATGGAATATGGAGGAGTTTAAGGAACAAGGATGTGGATGAAGATTTAGTAAGTACAATACAGAGCCTGTATGATAATACAATAAACAAAGTGAGAACGTGTAACCGAACATTTGAAGGAATTTACCAATAGTGATGGGGTACGGCAAGGAGGAGTGTTGAGTCCACTATTATTTATAAGTGTTATAGATGAGGTAATAAAAGCGAGCTGAGGAAAGACAATTAAGTACATGGTAGGATATAACCAGTCAGAGGCTGTAAAAATAGAGGCATGTGCATTCGCGTACGATATTGCAGTGGTAGCAAGGACAGAAGGAGACTCGGAGCTGAACATGAATATATGGAGAGTAGAGTTAAAAAACTATAACCTGTTTATTAACCTGAAAAAAGCAAAGGTAGTGGTTATAACTAACAGACAAGAAACTATGAACATTAAAGTAGAGGGACAAAAAATTAAACAGCTGGAGCTATATAAATACCTGGGAATAGTAATAAACTCCAAAGGAACATAAGAGGATGAAATTGGAAATAGAATGAAAGCTGGAACAAGATTATACTGCGCGATGTACAGAAGCTTTCTGGGTAAAAAGGAAATATCAGTGAAAACAAAAATGACAATTTACAAAACAATTTACACGCCAGCCGGGGCTGAGAATTGGATTCTGACAGATAAGTACGAAAGACGATTACAAGCCAAAGAAATGAAGTATCTGAGGAAAGTGGTAGGGGCAAGAAGAATTGATAAAAGAAGGAATTAAGATATTAGACAGACTTAATGTAAAATCGCTAAAGGAAAAAATAGAGGAAAAGAAGTTAAAATGGACTGGACACATAGTGAGAATCAATGATGATCGGCAGGTCAAAATGGTGTGGAAGGCCAGAGTGACAGGACAAAATAGAAGGGGGCGACACAATAGTATGAATGAAATACTGAGAAAAAAAAAGAAAATCCTGGGTTGAGGCAAAACAACTAGCACTAAATACAGATGAGTGGCGTAAATTTGTGGAAAGAAAGTAGAGAACGACCCTCGACACCTACGGGTAAAAGAGGTTTATCGATTATTTTGTATAATTTGTTTTAATTTTCATAGAAATTAAATTTTTAGGCCATGTTTTCATTGTAACAGTATTTATGGGAGTATTAGGTTAAAATAGCAACAGAAGTGATTAAAATTAAATTTTAAATTATGCTTTTATTTTATTTTTTTGTTTTATTAATATGCTCCTTTACTTGTATATTCTGTGAAGGCTTTCCTTTTAACTTTTAGCCCAAATCTTAGTCTTACTGACTGAAATGTGTAGACTGTAGTAAAAATACAAGGAAAATTTTTAACAAAAGGGATGATTATACTTTTCATTTCTGCTGATTTCACCCTACTTTAATATGTTTCTTTTGGAGAGTAGTTATATGACTTCGTAATTTCAAAATAGTTTCGAAATTATACATACAAATTAATCTGTTATGTTTAAATTTAGTTGTTATTTTAAATTGTATTGAGGCATAAAGTGTTGTTATTGTTGTGTTTATGGTTGTTATTCTGTGACCACGAAGATGTGCAAATTTTAGCTCTACTTGCATTTCTAAAGTCCAGAGGATTCATCCTAATGTTTGTACTGTTTTAGGATAATAATAAAATCTACTGATTACAACTGAATTTATCAGTTCATTTATTTTTCACATCTTTAATCTGGCGAAATAAAATGTCATTTTCCTTTCTTCATTGGTTAAGAAGTAGTTGGATATCGTCCGAGGTCGCTAACAAATGCTGTGAGTCATTAAAAAAATTCCCTTGCATATAATCTAAACCTTATTTTCATGTCTTATTATCTAGCATCTTATAATCTTATTAGGCCCAAAATAGGGCTACTACATTATATCGATTTTTCTTAACAATACGAGTTAAAAAAATCACGATTGTACAGGGTGTTCCGTAAGCCGTCTGTTGTGCTAAGAAATCAACTATTCATAATCAGTTGTCAAATTTTATTACCATGGTTTTGAGCAATTTTTTGTGGTTATTTGGTAAATATTATTTCTTTAGACTAAGTATATTCGAAATGTAAAAACTTATAATTTAACTAAACTTAGTATTTTATAAATATTGCAAGTAGTACAGTATCCTTAAATGTTTATACTTATATTTAAAAAAATACGAAGTGAGATTAAATATTCGGTAATTATTATTTTTTATTACAATTTTTGGCAATTTTAGATCAAAGTTGATACAAATAACTTTGGTTACCTTATCTGGTGTTGTGAGAAGAAAAAAATTATAGATTAGATAGAAGAGATTCACAACTTACTTTCTTGGAAACTTTAAGTTATTCTCAAAATATTTACTTACTGTTCCTTTTTAATTTCATGACATGTGAACAACACCAGATCTCGTTAAATGCACTTAGAGTTAATGAAGTATATAAACTTAAAAAAAGAAGAAACCCAAAATTCGGTATTACCTGTAGGCGTGCATTATTCTTTATTTGCGACTGGCAAGATTTGTGGTTTTATGCGGTAAATGGGAAAAATATGGATTGGTAATTTATCAAAAACTGTTTTGTGGCTAAAAATTTTTGTACATAATGAAAATTAGGTGAAATGACTTCATATTTTGTATAGTACAATTTTGTAGAGTTGTGCCCACTGAGACTTTTGTTCAGGAGCACAAGTGCAAAATTTGGAGTCATTTCACCGAAACCCAATACCATTTAAAATGTGAAAAACTAAAATTTTAATTTTTTAGAGAAAAATTAATGACGTTATTTAGCCACTACTTGAAAATACACGTTTTCAAGTCAATATACTTTTTTGGAGGTCACTATAATATACACGTAATGGAAATAATGGAATACTAACGCAATTTTTTGATTCCGTGAGTCCAAGAACTGACAGATTCGAAGGAACTCCCCTGACCCCTTTCTCACCCGTATAACCCTTATATGTTTGACTATAATTAATATTGATTAGAATTTATTCATTGTTATAATCAAAAACCAAGAAAAATATTCATGATATTATTGAAATTATATTAATTGACCTCATCGCTTTCACTCAGTACCCCTGAAGCAATGTCGCTCAAAAATTCTAACCTCGTTCTCGAATTACCGTGTCAACAGACAGACACATCGATAAACAGACAGACAGACTGAAGAAATTTGTAGTCTATGCTTCTCGTGTTCTGGGGACCCTGAAAAGTGAAGAAATGCAAAAATCTCGGAAGGTAATCTTTTCCCGCATAAAATACTTCCCTTAGGGAAATAAAGTAATACTAAAAACAATTTGTTTTTACTTACTTTGTTAAAGGGGAGCATCGTTTTTCTCAAAAAACTCCCCTCCGTTATTTTTGCATTTCTTCAGGTTGCTCAGATTACAATTTTCGTCGGTCTTTCGATGTATCTATTTGTCGGTCTGTCTATCTGTCGGCAAGATACCTCTCGAACGAATTAAGATATCGACTTCAAATTTGTACAGATATAATGGTTAGTAATGGAGGCTCTAGTTTTTGAGCAATATTGCTTCAGCGGGTGGAGAGGAAAGGGGTGAATAAATTTTATATTTTTTATAGATTCAATTTGATTTATTGTGAGGAGTCTTGAATACCGAAATAAGCAAACTATAAATAAAATTATTTATAGTCAAACTTATAAGTTTTAAATGGGTGGGGGTGGGATAGAGGGTTCACTTTGAATATACCGTATTATACGTACTTTTAAGGGTTTTTGGAATTGAAGAATTTGAGAATTATGTTATTTTTTTCTATATTTTCAACCAATATATTGACTTTTCAACTTGGGTTTGTAAAAGCCGCTACTTTAAAAATGTATCTTAATTTATATATTTGGTCAAAAATTCAATATCTTGAAAATTTTATGCTTTATTTTTATACTAGTTACTCTTTATGAACTATTTCAAATTATATATCAACACAATAGGTTTATCGGTATGCGGAAATATGTAGAGTCAACATTTTTTGGGGGATCGATGATACTATATTTTTTTTATTTGCCGCATAAACTCTGTCTATCACTCTATATGTGATCATTCTAAAGAATATGCATACATAGAAATATTATTAAGCTAAGGGCTACTTAATCTATACCTTGTTAATAGATAATAATAACGATTTACAGACTAAGTTGACAAAAATTCGCATTCTCAGTAGAATTACAGTGTCAATAACAAAATTACTATAATTAAAAATAAATTATTGTACAGCTTGTTTCCAAGGCTGCACGACTGCTATAATCTTGGTTGTGAGGACAGATCAAAAAGGTTTGAACCACCATTCCGACACAACTGAACAGACGGTGACGAGTCCGGCATTCAACGTCCCCGCCTGTGCTGTGTCCAGCCTCAGTTATATATTAGCTAACCCTTAGAAGTGGTACATATTAACATTAAGAAAAACTTAAATATAAAAGTATTTTTTAAAAATATGACAACCGACGTTAGGTAATAAAAATGATTTCAGTTATACATATGTTTTTTTACTGTACGACATTACATACAGTACGGGTATTAATTTTACACCTAATTTCGGATTAATAGGTATTTTAAAAATAATTCTATAAATTTCAATCTAAATAACAATGTGGGGCCTCAGCCATGTAATTTATAGGGTGCACTTTTGCTACAATTAATTGATTTTAGATTGTTATTGATATTCAGTAAGCTAGAAAAAATATTTTTATTTTTTTTTACTAATCAAACCTGAACTAACTAATCTTTAAGTAGAGTTTAAAAAATTACTGGCAAGTAGTGGGTAATATTTTTACGTCGATTTGTTAGATATTTATTTTATTTTTTGTTGCTTAGCCTTGAATGATTTTCAGGATATAACATATTTATAAAATATAATATACAGGAAGATTTAAAAATAAAGTGAAAAAATGACTTGATAAAATAAAAAAATGCAATGTAGGGAATGGATCACCTATGCGAAATAAGAAAATAGAATGTTGCTTTTTTGAATACTCTGATACCATCTTATTACTCTATCTAATCATAGGCGGAATTTGTAGGAAATGAGGGGGCAGTCACCTCTCCAAAAGCCATTGCGTTAATATTTTCAATATTTTGACGTTCCATACTTTATCTTTATTAATAAAAATAATAATGTATTAATCACATTTTTAATTACTGAAGAATCTTCAGTCGAAAGGCGAAATTTGCTTAGTTGTATAGACAGTGACAATTAATGTAAACAAGACTGCAACTTGTTTGCAACTTACTGTTTTATAAAGGGCAACGATGTGTCCTCCTTTTTTATAATAACACGGAGGATTAGGAAATTAGTTACAATGTGCACTAGTTTAATCTCTCATAATTTATGGTATAGTAGTATGGCGGCCAGCTTATAACACTCTTAACCACTTGAAGTTGTACAAAAGCGAATTCTTAAAATTACACAGGTATGTGAAAAAAAAAAAGAATTTTCTGTCTTTTAAGTCAGACATGTGTTTTCTTAAGTATTTTTTTTTATGCTGAATCCAAAACAATCATAAAAAAAGACATCCACCCAAGTTGCCAAAAAACTATTAAATCGAAGAAAATATATATTAATAAATAATGTAAAACTGTATAATCATTAAAATTATAGAATAAAATTATTATTTCGGACATGTTTAAATATTCTGAATCTACATTTATGATAAAAACTTAAAAATATTAGGTTTTAGTGTTCATATTTAATAAAAAACTCGCATACAACACCTTTAACTACGCTATGTAGCAAAATGCTGTTTAAAATAAATATTTGCAACCCCTAAATTAAAATAATTGTTTTTAATTCTTATTAATATTGAACAAAACTATTATTTCATTACATTTATTTACTTAAAAAAGCAGTTTACCAAGCATCCTTGTAAGTGTTAAAAGCGAGTTATTTGTTGAAACTGAATATAAAACTTTATTTTTTTATGTCAAGTCAGAATTAAGAATTTCAAAAAACACTGGACATAATAGTTTTGTTCAATATTAATAAAACTTAAAAACAATTTTTTAATTTGGCAGTTGCACATATTTATTTTAAACAGCTTTTTGCTACGTAGTTTAGTTGTAGTGTATGTGTGTTTTTTGCTAAACATGAACACTAAAACCTAATATTTTTAAGTTTTTATGATAAATGTAAATTCAGAACGTTTAAAGATGTCCGTAATAATAGATTTATTCCATAATTTTCATGATTATACATTTTTACTTTATTTATTAAAATGTATTTTTTTTTAATTTAATAGTTTCCTGGCAATTTTAAGTGTGTTTTCTGAATAAAACCTCACGGTGGATGTGTTTTTTATGATTTTTTTGGAATCAGCATAAAAAAATACTTAAGAAAAACAGGTGTCTCACTTAAAAGACAGAGAATTATTTTTTTTTGTATACCTGTTATTTTTGAACTTAATATGCCTCCGTTCAATAAAAAGTAAATGATAACGTTATAATAAATTATCAAACAAGATTTAGACAGAATAAAAATTTAATTTTATCTCTTATGTAGAACGGAAATGGCAAACAACTTTTCGTACGTAAGTTAAAAGCCTTTTGATTTAATTCCTCAAAAACTAAAAATAAAGTACATTTTATAGAATTTACAAGAATGGTGTCAAAATGGTTCATTGAAAACCTACTGAATATAAGTAATATAAATTTAAACTTTTCTGTGTTTTATATGAAAATCTTTAATTTTCAAGCCTATCACATAAAGCTTTTTTGACGAAGAATATCGACAATATTGATAATTTTAAATTAACATAAATAATATATTTTTTTTTTCGAAATATTGTATTGTAGTGAAAAAAAGGAGTTTAAAATCTTTTTGGAACGGATCTCCCGAGCACAGAATTTAGAATAAAGGACGTGCCAGAGGAGCCAATGACATTGCAAATTGCAGCATGATTCGTAGCCCACATATACAAAATAGATGATGTATATATATATATATATATATATATATATATATATATATATATATATATATAAAACTGTTTTCCTTTTTTTTTATTTCCTTGAATATGTACCAATTATCTTTTTTTATAATTTTCTTGGGTTTAATGTTCATGACATCAAAAGACTTGTTTGTTATCATAGTATATATTTGTGGCAAAATGTTTCGACCATACATTCTGGTCTTCATCAGTTGTTTAATCTACAGAAAAACATTTTAAATATTTTTTTAGGTACACTGTATTGTCCCTATTTACATTGTGTTTATCCTACGTAATATTCTTGATTTTGACTTACTTGTTATTTATTTTAAAATACTGTACACATATAAATTAAAATTAACCAAAATGATACATGAGAACATCACATTTTTACATGGACAGTGTGATTTGAATTTGGAATTAGCACTAATACGATACAAAAATTTTTTATATAAACGTTTTTTTTTTTTACATTATTATTATTTTTAATAAATAATTAAAAATAATAAAACCAAACAAAGATAGTAATAATATTGAAAAAAAAATAAATAAAAACATATCACATATAAAGAACTGTTGTATCACCTTAATGCTAATACCAAATTCAAATGTAACTGTCCATGTAAAATATTTCATGTGATGTTCTCATGTATCGTTTTAGTTAATTTCAATTTACATGTGTACAGTATTTTAAAATAAATAACAGGTAAGCTCAAATCAATAGTATTACGTAGGATAACCGCAATGTAAATAAGGACAATATAGCATAACTAAAAAAATTTTGTAGATTAAACAACTGATGAAGACCAGAATGTATGGTCGAAACGTTTTGCCACAAATATATACTCTGATATAAAACAAGTCTTTTTATTTTAGTATACCCAAGAAAATTATATATATATATATATATATATATATATATATATATATATATATATATATATATATATATATATATATATATATATATATATATATATATATATATATATATATATATATATATATATATATATATATGTATATATGTATATGTATATATATATGTATATATATATATATATATATATATATATATATATATATATATATATATAAGTTGGGTTGAATTCTTTCTTGAACCTTGGAATAATGAATATATATTTTTTCAATTTCTTGGGCTTTATGATTCTTTTGTTTGAAGGATAGAGAAATTACAACACGTTCTAGTTAGAAGTTTATTGAAAACGTTTCGCCTAATTTTTAGGCTTCTTCAGTTCATCTAAAAATTGAAATTTTCTGTTTTGGATATTCAATAGGACGCACAATTGTTTTTTAATTATAAATATTTATAAAGAACCATAAATGCCCAAGAAATTGAAAATATATATAATTATATATATATATATATATATATATATATATATATATATATATATATATATATATATATATATATATATATATATATATATGATTTAATAAAGTTTATTTTATTTTTGTTAACGTTATTTTATTAGAGTAGAATCTCACAAATTAGAACCACTTTGTGCACCGGGCAGTTCGAATTTCTGAAAAGTTCGAATTTCTGGACATTTTTTTTTTTTTACAGAAAATGATAAAATTATAATAAAACTAGTTATGTAAGCTTTATTTTAACACAAAACAGTTTTTTATTTATTAACATTTAATTAATTGAACATATTAAATTCATAGAAAAACTTTTAAAAAGTTTTTTAATTATTAGGTATTTAATTGGTTTTTCACATAAAATCAGTAATACTTGTTTGTTTTTTTGATTTATTTAAACTGGATACAACTTTCATACGTATGAACACTTCACTTTGACCTTCAGTCATCAACTGACCCAAATTTGTACAAGCATATCAAATTTCACACGCATATGACCGAATTGTACACACCACGAATAACTCGGCGATTCCCCGTTTTATTTTTACTTTAATTAGCGAAAAAAAATAATTTGTAGTGAAAATACAAAAAAAAAGTAAAAAAAAACTTCCAGAAACTAGAACCCCCTGTTCTAATTTTAGAGCGTTTAATTTGGTTTTTCGCCTATTTAGTTCAAAATCATAGAAAAAAAAATATTTTCTAGTGGAAATAAAAACCAAAAAAAAACACTTCCAGAAATTAGAACCACAGGTTCTAATTTCAGAGCGTCCAAACCTATATTTTACCTCGACTGCAGAGCAGAGGTGAAAAATATTATTACTGATTAGATAGCTGAGCTAAAAATCTCCGAAGTTTTTTTTAAACCTTTAGAATAGTGTGCTGATTATGTGTTCCATTCTGGGGTGATATAAGATACTATTATACAAACTCAGTCCTATAACTAACGAAACGAAAAAGTAATAAAAAAAAAACAATAGGTGAAGCACAATAAATTTCTAATTTGTGGAAAGATATTTGTCACAAAATATTTGCGAGTTTTTTAATTTATTTTATTATTTGTTAGGTTCAAACGATTAGTTGGTAATATTCTGTAAATATCTTTGTAGCATTGAAATGGCCGGTTCTAATTTCTGGACGGTTCGAATTTGTGAGATTCTACTGTATTAACTTAGTATTAAATAATAATAATTTGTAAAACGGCAAGTCCCTAAAAATTGCTTTATGGTATTTGACTTCACAATTAGTGTAAGAGTGTTTATGTAAATTATATATATTTGACCATTCCAATGAATTTAACTCAGCCTAACCATAAATTTAACTGGACAAGGTAAAAATAGAAATAACAATTTTCGACAAAGATTGTAAAAACTGACACGGTCGTGCACGTTCGACACCATGTTCAACCAGAGTAAATCACGCCAAACCTGTACACATTACTTTAACTATTTTAGTTTCAGATGTAATTTAATCGTGGCGTATTGTGGTAGCTAAAAATCTTTATTTGTTAAGTTTAAACCTTCAATTTTTATGTACAAAAAGTTTCTCTGACGGTCATATCTAAAAGAATGTTTTTTCTCACTTTTTAGAGCGTTGCTAAATTTATATTGGTGTCCTTTAGTTACGAGGAGAAATGCTGTACGTGAAAACATAAAGAAGCATATTTTTAGTGTTTTTAATTCATACTGATTTTAATCGCAAAGGTTTACATCTTTGTAATGAAATGTAAAAGATATTCGTAACGCTATGAATTATTTTTTCGATTTATCCACAACATCAAACAGTGGTTTTTTATTTAATATTTTTAATATTCTCGCCCTATTATCTTCGTATTAGCCATGCCACATTTTGGTGTTAATATTGTAGACAAACAAACCTATATTTTACCTCGACTGCAGAGCAGAGGTGAAAAATATTATTACCGATTAGATAGCTGAGCTAAAAATCTCCGAAGTTATTTTTAAACCTTCAGAATAGTATGCTGATTATGTGTTCCATTCTGGGATGATATAATATACCATTATACAAACTCAGTCCTATAACTAACGAAACGAAAAAGTAAAAAAAAAAATCAATAGGTGAAGCACAATAAATTTCTGATTTGTGGAAAGATATTTGTCACAAAATATTTGCGAGTTTTTTAATTTATTTTATTATTTGTTAGGTTCAAACGATTAGTTGGTAATATTCTGTAAATATCTTTGTAGCTTACTGTATTTTACAATAGGTATATAAAACAATTTTTACGTGAATCTAGGTTAACATTTTTCAAATTAATTCCAAGCACTTCTAAACTAAAGAGCTGCAAATATAAACAGAAGTCATCTTTATTAAGACTTCTTATTTTAGGCAAAACATTTGTTTTTTATTAATTTGGGAAATTTTTGGGGAAAAATTTGACACATTAATTACTGTATATGATTATTCACTTGTTTAATATAAGTTACCCTGTTTTTATTTAGTGTTTTTGAAATTTAAAGAAAATTATGGCACAGTATATTTGAAGGACCTGTATCGATTTGGCGAGAAATTGCGATGAAACAAATTTACGTGTCAGCTACTTTGTAGGTATTAGGTGTCCAGGCATGTTTTAATTATGGTTAACACTCATTTTTAATTCCACGTACATAAAATATTATGTAAATATTTAATATATATAAGAAATTATTTTATCCCATTTCTTCAGATATAACAGTTACCATGGAATATATCCACAATAGTCTGACAGATTTTTTTACACATATATATTTGATATGCTGGAGAATAGGTCAAATTATGACAAAAAAATATAAATAAATAAAATATATATAAATATAAAATATGAAGTTTAATTATACCTAGAATTTACTAGCAAATTTATATATATATATATATATATATATATATATATATATATATATATATATATATATATATATATTTATATATATATATATATATATATATATATATATATATATATATATAAATATATATATAAATATATATATATATATATATATATATATATATATATATATATATATATACATAATACATTAAAATTCCGGGTTTCAATCCGTTCGTCTAACAATGAATTTGCACGACGTTTTGCCAAAATCTCATTTGGCATTTTCAAGTGCTCTTGCTGCTGCTGCTACTCGATACTGTGATCTTACTGTCAGCAGCAGCAAGTTCACAGAATCGAGTAGCAGTAATAGCAAGAGCACTTGAAAATGCCAAATGAGGTTTTGGCGAAACGTCGTGCAAATTCATTGTTAGACGAACGGATTGAAACCCGAAATTTTAATGTATTACATTCCAACATCCGTGGAAACCTATATTGTAACATATATATATATATATATATATATATATATATATATATATATATATATATATATATATATATACTTAAAAATAAAATCTTAGTTGGGGAACTCGGCAAAAAGGGGGCGTGATAAGAGATCACACAATTTTCATTAAGCCAATATTTCGGTCCTAGATTGGGACCTTCTTCAGGGCAGAAATGAGAAGTGCAAAGATTTCGTTAGCCTGAATGGCTGTAGGTAGCTGATACATAAAAAAAGTTGGTTAATCCATAAAATATATAAAATACACACTATAACACTGTAGACAAAATTATAAAAACCAAATTTAAAACATGGATGTAATTGGAAACCTTGGATGTTGAGAACATTGTTAATTATTTCACCTGTGACCACCACACATGGCCACCGCCATATAGGAAAGATCTTTCCTACATGGCTTCCACTTCTTATTTCTGCCCTGAAGAAGGTCCCAATCTAGGACCGAAATATTGGTTTAATGAAAATTGTGTGATCTCTTATCACGCCCCCTTTTTGCCGAGTTCCCCAACTAAGATTTTATTTTTAAGAATTTTGGTAGATACGACAATCTTCTGCTTTCTTTCTTTATTCTATATATATATATATATATATATATATATATATATATATATATATATATATATATATATATATATATATATATATGTATATATATATATATATATATAATATATATATATATATATATATATATATATATATATATATATATATATATATATATATATATATGTATATATACAGTGACATACAGAAAGTGGGCAACATATGAGATTTTTTCTTTACTAAATTTGAATTAAATTTATAGGTGGATGCTGTATCACTCGAAACCCAAAAAATGATTTTGCACTGCCGATTGTCATTTGTTGTTTGGCGGGAAATTCGCATTTTCTAAAGTTTAAAGTTCAAAAGTCACTCTGCTTGTTGAAATATCGAAAACATTTAACAGAAAAAAGTGTTTAGAATTGTATTTTATAGTAGTGTGCAAAATTTTAGAATGATTAGACAAAATCGTATTTTGTTAGTTTTTAATCAATAAAAATATAACAAGATTTTTATTTCTTGAATTTCTTTTACAACCAATAATTAAAAAATTTTGGTTTTCGTAAAACCGCAACTGTCACAAGGACAATTATCGATTATTTTTACCTTATGGCATTCAGTTTGATGTTTTTGTTTTTTTTAAGGACACTCTAACGTCAAAATTTTATTGCAAAAAAAGGAAGTGAAATAATATTTCCTAAAGGTAACAAAGCCATTGTCTATAGAGCACTCAAAAAATAAATCAATTACGCACCCTTCACAAAAACCATAAACTTTAAAAAAAATCTAGTTTGCATTTATTCCTTTATGTTTTACAATAAATTATGATGCTTGAATGTTCTTTAAAAAAACAAAAACCTCAAACTTCAAATAATAGGATAAAAATATGTCATAATTGTCCGTGCGACAGACACGGTTCTACGAAAATCTGATTTTTTTAATTATTGATTGTAAAACTAGTACAACATAACTTCAAGTAAAAAAATAATGTTTAAATTCTTATGCCAATTCTTCAAACTCAAATAATAAAAATCTCCCTGTGAACATATTCGTATTGGTCAAAAACTGACAAAGTAGTATTTTTGTCCAATTGATCTCAAATTTTGCACGCTACCATAAAATAAATATTTTTGTTACTTTAACAAGCAGAGTGACTTTTAGACTTTAAACTTTAGAAAATCCAAATTTCCCGCCAAACTACAAATTACAATCGGTACTGCAAAATCCGTTTTCGGGTTTCATGTAATGCAGAATCCACTTATAATCTCGATTTTCTGCTAAATCTAAAAATAAAGAACACCCCGATATGTTGCATACTTTCTGTCTGTGTGTGTGTTTATAGATGCGTGTCTGATTATCCGGAATCGGTTTGGACTGTAAATAAAACTCTTTTTTTCTCTAATACTCAATATTTCGTTATCGTCTGATAAGTTCTTGAGGAGTAACGACAATATTAATATACGGATTAGATATATTGAAAATAACGTTATTTTTCGTCTAGGTAGTAAAATGTTGAATTATAAAACGAATAAATAAATAAAACAACGTACGAAAATGCGAGTTAGTCCTCGAAATCGAAACTCAACATTTCGATTTTCCACATAAACTGAGAGTAAACAGCCTCGGTGCATATGTACTGATGTGAATTCCAAATAAGCGGAAAAAACAGTACAAGAAATATAATTAATTTAGACTAAGAAGTGGCAAATTTTTAATTATTAATTTTGTAATTGTAAATGATTAATAAGCATTGATTATGTTGCTGCAGATATTTTTAAGTTGATTATTGTCTGATGTGTAGTTGATTGAGTTGTGGTTCCTGCTTATATGGTATATTTCTTTAAAAAGTCTCCCTATGTACCATAGAAACAAGGAGTCCAACTCAATCAACTCTAAATCAGACACTAATCAACTTAGTAATATCTATAGCAACATAATCAATGCTTATGAATCATTTACAATTACGACATTAATAATTAAAAATTTGCCACCTCTTGGTTTAAAATAAGTAAATAAAATCTTTTTCTTTTGCTGTTTTTTCGATTCATTTGGAATTCACGTCAGTACATATACACCGAGGCTGTTTATCTGCAGTTTGTGTAGAAAAATCGAGATGTTGCGTTTTGATTTCGAGGACTAACTCGCCTTTTTGTACATTGTTTTATTTATTTATTCGCTTGTTCATATTTATTTGTTTTATATTTCAACATTTTAATTCCTAGACAAAAAATAAGATTGTTTTTAATATATCTAATCCGTGTATTAATATTGTAGTTACTCCTGAAGAAGTTATCAAAAAGAGTTTTATTTACAGTCCAGAATGATTCCCGATCACGAAAAATAGGCATCTAGTTGACATACGGTCGATAATAGATATATATATATATATATATATATATATATATATATATATATATATATATATATATATATATATATATATATATATGTATATATATATATATATATATATATATATATATATATATATATATATATATATATATATATATATATATATATATATATATATATATATATATATATATATATATATATATATTTATATATTGTGCTCGAAGCCCTAGAATTTCTCTCCGACTAAATTTTTTCAAGTGACACTGATATTTTTGTCATTTTTGGATAAGAGAAGAAATACAATAATATACCATACTTAGACTACATGAGTTCAAAAGTAATGAAAGGATTAAAAGATGTCGCGATCTCTAATTTGTCGGAATTCTTTTTGGGCAGACATTTTCTCGAAATCTGTAAAATATATCGAAAATATGAAGAATGGTGTATAGATGCTTAATTACTCGGAAAAACATCATTCCTGTAACTTTGGAGATTAATATGACAAAAAATTGATTTCAAAGAAATACCATATTGGGTGACTGAACACTTTTTAGATAGGCATTTTCCTGAAAATTATGAGAGATTTCCAAAATTTTTTTAAGAGGATTGAATGATGTATCGAGCTCTATAAAAATTACTAACAGAAAAAATTTTTAAGAAACCTTTTGAACTCACACTGCAAGTTGAACACCCATATTTTCTTTTCACTTTACGTTTTTATTTTTAGTGTTCCCTACGGAACATTTATAAGATCACTTCGGTGTCTGTTCGTCTGTCTGTCAGACCCGATTTTTTTCATTAGTTATTTTATTCATTTACCTAAAGTGTGGAATCTCTGGTATTCCTAATAACTGGCTGTTCAATATTGCTTGAACAAATTTAATTTGAAAATATTGTGTATAAGGTAGAAAATTATGAAATTATCACAAATTAGATTTAAAATACAGAATTTCATTAGTTTTAAAAATTATTTACCCCAAAGGTGGCACATATTAAGAACATTTACTGCACCAAAATGTCACAAAAAGAGGAGGTTACCATTTGGCGTGATGTGAATCTAGATAAGCGTTTTTATGGAGAAAGAATATATGAAAATTTTTTGTCGTTTAATGCTCCCTTTAATCCTAAAATTAAAGAATTTCGAAATAATTTATAGTTTTCAAGAAAATATTTTTGAAGCTGAACTTCCAAAACTTGGTGTGTTAAAACTACTAGTTCATTATCTAAAGGTTATTATGGTAATATACTAATATACTCGTAAATACGACTTATTCGAGGAGTATCTACTCATTTTCGAGATTTATCCCATGTGAATTATACTTTTGAAATTTTTCAATAAATATTGGCGCAAAATGTTCTAAAGGCTTTTTAATCTCGATTTAGTTATGTTGTTTGTTTTGTGTTGTTAACAAAAGCATCAACTTCTATGCATTTATCCAAAAAGTATTGTTTTCTGGTATGTCAATTATTTTATTCTTATTATCAATGACTTTTAAAAGTAATTTACTTTTATATAGTATTTATTATAATACCCTTCAAGTTCATGCAGTTCTTAAACAGAGCTTGGGGTGCTTACACAAGTGCACGGTAATTGGAAAAAGTGCTACAAACTCTTTAAAAGGTCAGTGTGATCTCTTCTATCCATGGTGCCAGTGGTTGTCATCAGTTCCTACCATGCTTTTAGGTTGGTGTCACTGATTTGATGGATTAAACATAATCTCACACTAGAAATTTTCTGTGAAAGAAACTGTGCGCTAAATATTGCAATGTGACTTTTATGTTTAATTATAAACTTTAAAATGTGTAAAGAATTATCGAAGTTTATTGGATAGCCGAGGAGAAAACATAAAAAAGAGTTATGTTCATAAAACACCTTTTTTATCTTAGCGTTACTATTTTTCAAGACCGGTTAATCCACCGCTGATGACGTCAGTACATCAACTGTTAACCATTAACTTACCAATTTAGCCAATTATTGAATTGATTGCTGAATATGGAACGGAAGATTTCGCGGCCTTGGTTAAATAAGAAATTGTGATTCTTGGGATAAGATCGTGTGAAATTTAAGTAACTTTCCTATGTTTCGCCTACGGTTGCACGCTGTATATTCAGGCGTCTTGAAAATGTTCGAATTACAGAAAGCCAACTTATATTTATTGGTATAAATATATAAATTACTTAAAAATTCAACATTCACAAAATCTACAACATTTGTAAGAAAATTGGACAATGCTTGAGATCAGTAAAAAAAAAACAATTCGTTTACAAAGAATTGTAAAATCAGCTGTAGCTGCACATAAACACTCTACAGGATATACTATCAAAGTAAGAAAAACCGAAGTTCTTGTTTCTGTTTCCAATTACTATGAACGAAAGATTAGAGAATCAATAAAAATACGGTCTGCATCCAGGTAGAAACGAGTGTTACACTGGGTCACGGCTCAATTCTCTTTGACCAAAGTTCCTTGCCACAAATTCCTTGTTTCTAGGAAAATCCGGGAGTCCATAGAAATATATAAACATCCCAACAACCTTAATCGTGACACTGGTCTTTACCTCTCATCAATCTGGGTACAGATCATCCATCCCGGTCCACTTATACAAAAGGCGTGTGCAAGCGGAACGAAATCCGTCGCGTGCTAAATTCCGAAGTTGGCAGTTCTCGAAACAAGCTCTAAAGAAGCTCGCAAGATGTTCATCGAAACATCAGCATTTCATTTTCAATCGACATAAGGGAAATTCAGAAGAATTGTACCTAATAAGCTCTGTAGTCTGTAGAAGCGTCCTATCAAAAATAAGTAATTTATCTCTAATAATCTGAATTAAAACTCAAAAGACTATCCTATAAGTTGGATACGACTCAACAAACGAATGTAGACTGATCTTATATCAGTAGTATCAAGTTTAGCTCAACAATCTTTTACAATTTTTTCATTTGGGATATCTATATTGCCAAATTTTAAAGCATTATTAACATACACACCCATAAGGTATGAACACTTTCTGTTTTTTGAGCTTATTCAGTAAAAATGCTGTAAGATGCTTGGTGTAATCGTATTCAGAACGTCGGAAAGTTACTTCAGTTAGACCGGCCTAATCTCAAGAACCACGATTTCTCATTATTTTGTGTTTCATAAATGCAAATTTTTTAGCAATATATATAATAAGACTTTCTGTTTTCGCAGTTTCTCACCAAACGATATAAAATACATTTCTAGAATACCGATAGAAAGTTACAATATTATTTCAATAAATAAAACTTTAGTACCTAAAGAATAAACACAACATTTGTCGGGAAGACTTTCATTTTTCATAGTTTTCTATTTTAAATATTAAAATCTATTTACTTGGTGTTTTGTCTTTTAAACTATATTACGTAGGCAGATTTTTTTAGTTTCTAAATTAAAATAGACTTGTTTTAATTTTAAGGCCGCAAAACATCAAAATGCTGATTTAGATTTAAGTAACTGAAAATTTCAATTTTAATGAAGAGAAAATAAGGATCCTTTTTACAATATTTTTATAATGATAGATACAGTTAATTCTTCAGCGAATAATTCAAGATTAACATTTTCTTAAAATTTTTATTCTTTCATTTAGGTTCACATCCATTTTATTTTGACCCTATTTTGGGCATAATGTCAAGAATTTCTCATAAACCCTTACTAATATCAGACAATGGGGTTTATGTTATGTATTCTTATAAGTAAATATATTTTTTTAAGAAACGTATTAATTGTTATTTGGCAAAACTTTTTTTATTAAGTGGCAAATGCTGGTTTTCATGTGCAATAATAATTATGTATAAACAACAAATTAATGGCAATTGTCTGATATTATTAACCAATATTTATAAAAAATTGAAATCATTTCCCGGTCGATTGAGGTCAAGCGGACCTAGACCGGCGACAAAAAATGATAATTGTGGATATACAAATGCACTTGCAGATAAAATCCCTTTAATTTAAGAATTCAATATGACAGCCTTATTACAACTGTTTAAAAGCAAGAAATTTTCAAGCAATTTATTATTATCGTTAACCAAATTTACCATCATCAATAAAATGACTGAATAATGACCGTCATAGGGTTCTTCAGATCACTGATAACAAACATGTTTATAGAATTTTAAAATTCAATATGGTTAGTAACCTTACAGTTTTATACTAAACCAATTCAATTATTAAAACCTCCTTAAAATGTTAGTAAGGGAATTTTCCAGATTATCAATTAAAAATCTGTTGCCAGAGTTATGAAATTCAAAATGGTGGAACCAATACAGCGATCCACGACTGAGATTTTATAAAAACAAGGAAAGCGACTGTCAAAAGAAGGATCTTTTGTTTTGTTGCTTCTGTTAAATGTAATAAGTTGGTCATTCTCTTGAAAGAGATAAGGAAAAGGAATGTTAAAAATTGTGCTTACAGAATCGTATCCAAGGTATTTATTTTTTCTCTAGTCTAAAACATGTTGAAAGTAGACGCTGTAATTTCTGTTATGATGACACCTTTACGAGGATGTATTGAAAAGTTAGCGGCCTCACCAAAAAATAATTATAATATTTTTATTATAGTACCCTCAATAAGTTCATACTTCCGTTGGTTGTCAGAGTGTAAAATTTTGTTGCTGTAGAATTTGTAGTTTTTAGGTTAGAATGAGTTTAGTGAGACCAAGTGTAGCGTTTTTGGAAAAATGAAAAAAATTGAACAACGTGCGGTCATCAAGTACCTGTGTAAAAAAAGATTAACACCAAAGGAGATCCACAATGATATGAAAACAACACTAGTGGAATCTGCTCCGTCATATATCACTGTGAAAAAATAGGTTGCAGAATTTAAACGTGGACGCGAGAGCATCGAAGATGACCCTCGCTCCGGCTGGCCCATGACGTCTACAACTGAAGAAAACATCGGCAAAGTGTGTGATCTCATATTGAAAGACCGTAGATTAACTATCAGGGAGATTGCAGACACTATAGGCATCTCGTATGAACGAACACAAAACATCATTGCCAACGAACTCGGATTTTCTAAGGTTTCCGCTAGGTGGGTCCCCAGATTGTTTTCACTTGAACAAAAACAAATTCGACTCACAATTTCGCGCGACTGTTTGGAGATGTTTGAGGCCGATCCGCAAGATTTTCTTAACAGGTTTGTGACAATTGACGAAACCTGGATTCACCACTATACTCTAGAGTCAAAACAACAATCCAACCAGTGGAAAAAATCTGGTGAACCGACCCCAAAGAAAGCGAAGGCAATTCTGTCGGCTGGAAAAGTGTTGGCGTCAGTGTTTTGGGATGCTAAAGGTATTATTATGGTGGACTACCTTCAAAAGGCGAAACAATAAATTTGACTTACTATTGCACCCTTTTGCGTCGTTTACGTCAAGAAATTAAAGAGAAACGCCCAAGATTACTGAGAAAGAAAGTTTTGTTCCATCAGGACAATGCTCGCATTCACATGTCTGTTGAGTCTATGGCTCAAATTCGTAATTGTGGTTTCGAATTGCTACCCCACCCGGCTTATTCTCCTGATTTGGCACCTTCGGACTTTCATATGTTTCCAAACCTAAAAAAACACCTCGGTGGTCAGAAATTTTCATCAAATGAAGAAGTCGAAGTTGCAGTTAACCAATATTTTGAAGACCTCGAATCTTTTTTCAAACAGGTGTGGAAGAAGTGCACAGAACTAGGTGGAGATTACGTCGAAAAATAAAAATATTCTGTACGTATTTTATTTTGTTTTCTTGACTAGGCCACGAACTTTTCAATCCATCGTCGATTATTGGAGTCTATTATAATCTACCCATAATAATATTACTGTTTTAACATTTATTTAATTTACAATTCTGACTGGGGATGGAAATATTTTTCGATATAAGTAGTTATCGATATATCGAATAACAATGGGGAAATTATAAATTATTAATATATCGGTAACTATAGATATATTGATAGTTATAATAGATATACCGATAGCTACTGATACATCGGTAGTTGTTGGTATATCGATAATTATCGATAGTTGCTGATATGTCGATAGTAACTGATGTAGCAATAGTTTGATTTAGATTTTTTAAGTTACGTAATATGCCCAAAGTTTTAAAATAGAATAAATAAAATATTATAGTTTGTGTTACTGAATTATGCTAAATAACTACCTTCCCATAAATCTAATTTTCGTTTATAATTTGAAAAATAAGTATAATAATAGCTACCTGTCGCTATATTGATAACTACCAGTATATCGATAACCCTCGATACATCGATAACTATCGGTTTATTAGCACTTAACGATAAAACTCGATAACTACTGATGTATCAATCATCGCTTCATGGATAAGTTAACGTTATCGATAGGTGGGCTGCTATAGATTATCGATAGGTAATAACTAGAGACCGGATTATATGCATTTGCATATTTTCATATGCATTTGCATATTTAGACCATTCTCACCGATTATTGCATATTTTACCCAAAAGCTAGTAATGATGCATATTTTCCCTATATTTACAATATTTCTCGGTATTACGAAGCAATTGAATTGCTCAGGGTATTGTTAATGTCGCCGTCTGGAACCGATCTTATCGCCGGGACATTACCTGCAATAGTCTAAACATCCATTAGGTTAGTTCAGGTGCAAGGGAATACCCAAAATTACGACGGTATTTTATTCCTTTGTTTCTTGGTCAGGATATTAAGTGATAAGTAGTTAGTTTCTAAGAATATTTGTTTGAGCGTGGATCAAATAAATAATTTTCTCGAAGACGAATTTTTATTTTAAAACAAGATATCAGTTTTAACATTATTGTTGACGCGCTTGCATCAGTGTAGTCTTTTTGCAATTTTTAACGTGTTGTGTTAAAGTTTAACGTGTACCACGCCACCCGCAAAAAAAATGTCTCTTCGTGGGTAGCTGATTATCCTGGAACATTTACATACGAGGAAATGTTTTATATTGTCGAGTTTGCGAGAAAAATGTTTCGTGCACAAAAAAGTTTCAAATTGACCAGCATGTCAAGACAAGTCTTCATATCGCAGGATTGCAAAAAAAGCCCACGACAACAACTTATAACAGCAGCAAGTAGCAGCGATTCCACTTCTATAGGTAAACAAAAAAACCACTTTAGCATGGATTTATGTGAAGCATTTCTTGCAAGTAATATTCCTCTCCACAAACTTACAAATCCTACATTCAAAGATTTTCTGTGAAAATATTGCTTGAATCAAAAAATACCAGACGAATCAACACTGCGTAAAAATTACATACCCCTAATTACCAACATGTTCTCGAAGAAATACGTAATGAACTTAAGGATGACATTATTTGGATTTTAGCTGATGAAACTACCGACAGTTGTGGTCGCTATATTGCGAATTTATTTGTGGGCGCATTAAGATTAGAGCCTTCTTCTTCCTATTTGATGGCCTGCAAAGAATTTGACAAGACAAATCATTCTACGATCGCCAGATAAAAAAATATTTCCTGAATCTTCTGCAGATGAAAGAGTGTTTATATTTCTCTCAGATGCTGCTCCCTATATGATCAAGGCAGCCAAAGTCATCCAAGTATTTTATCCAAATTTAATTCATGTGACGTGCTTTGCTCACGGAGTTCATCGACTCGCTGAAGAAGTACGATCCACGTTTGGAAATGTTAATAAACTAATTTCATCATCAAAGAAAGTGTTTCTTAAGGCACCTGCTCGCAATAATGCCTATAAAGAAAAACTGCCAAATGTGCCTTCACGTCCCGAACCAGTGGTAACTCGATGGGGAACATGGATTGAAGCTGTACTATTTTACAATGAACATTTCGAGGCCATCAAAGGTGTAGTAAATGACTTCGATAGTGCAGAGACTATGGCAGTTTGTCAATCCAAGGAAGCATTTAACGATTCTGATATTAAAAAAAACGTAGCTTTGATTAGCACTCACTTTTCCCACATACCTGCGGGTATTAAAAAGCTTGAAACTCGAGGTTTGGCGTTGACCAAATCAATTCAGTTAATGAATAAAATCCGTCAAATAAACTCCACATTGCCAGATGTATTCCCGCGTAGAGTTAAAGAAAAGTTTGAAAATATTTTGTGCAATAACCCAGGCTTTGTACCTTTGTGTCAAATTGATAGTTGTATTAATGGGACGGGTGAACTTTTGCCAGAAACAATAAGTGCTAACATAGCACCCAAATTCAAATACTGCCCAGTTACCTCAGTGGATATGGAACGGTCTTTTTCCACTTATAAAAATATTTGATGATCGAAGACACAATCTTACTACCCAACATTTGGAACAATACCTTTTTGTTTACGTGTACAAGAATACAAATGTTAAATAATTTTAAAAAATGTTAAATAATCGTTAATTAAATTTAAACATCGTCGATAACTTGTTAATTTTATGCTGATTTTGAAATAAAAAACTAAAAATTACTACTTTTAATATTATTTAATATTGCATATTTTGACCCTTTTCATGCATATTTTAAGCATTTTTCATGCATATTTGCATGCATATTTCAAGATTTTTATGTTGCATATAATCCGGTCTCTAGTAATAACCATAATCATCATTAATTTTGACTAAAAATCAATAACCAGTAAGGAAATACATGTATAAATACAATACAGGTGTATAATTATAGCCATGTTGGAATCGCGATTTTTAACGCTTAAAATCAGATTACTCTCGGTTTTATAGCTTTAGAGGTTACTGACGCTATTTTAGATGTCGAAGTCTAAAAAAATTTCACAAACTAATTATTGAATTCATGAAAAGATCAGTTTAGCGGAGAGGTGCGTTATTTTAAATAGACATTTTGAATTTCATAATCTTGTCACATGATTTAAGAATAATTTTATAATACTAAAAGATTGCACTGCAAAAAGGTGCACTAAATAATGTCACCTCGCCAGATGCAACCTATACGGAAGTTTTCAAAGCGTTCTTTAAAAAGCTGCCCTTAAATTGTAAAAAAATTGAATTTAGTCCGTCCGGCACAAATTGTATAAAAACGAACTCTGTAACTTCACAAAAATTATTGCAGTATTGGATTACCAAAATAGATCAAGCAAAAAGTGAACCTGGAACAGCGATACTGCGAATTACAATTACGATTTTTTTTATTGAAAATTATTCATTTTATGTTTGTTCAATATGTGCTGCTGTATGACGTTTCACGAAGCAAGTTTCTTTCTAGTGTAATATGTAACTTTGTTTGTAATCATTTGATAAACAAAAAGAAAGAATCCTTTATTTTCTCCGCGCTAACTTATTAAAATATATTGTATTTTATTAACAAAAACTTAATTACAAGTTATTTTTAATTTTTATTTTAAACAACATTTTATCATATAACACTATGACGTTTCAATCGCTGTGTTTTTTCTATTATTTTAGCACAGACACATTTACATATAGTTTTAAATGTATAATTTAATATATTTGTTAACTTTTTGGCAGTAAAAACAACGAACAAAACTAACAAATACGTGAAAAATATTTTTTTAAAATTGTGTTATACAAAAAAAAACGTTTTAACATTTATTTTCTAAATTAAATGAAGATATTTTGCAACGCTTATTTTGGTACGCCACTGTCTTTATATTTATTTGAAGCGTGCGCAATCGTAAAAGGAAGAAATTAAATATAAGGAATCAGCTGTTATCGTTATTTGAAGCATGCGCCCACCGTTTGGAGCTCGCGCAGTATTGAAGCAAAATAAGAGGAACCTTTATTAAGGGTAAGGATTTCCTTTATTTTTGAACATATAAGAGAGGTTATTTGAAGTTCGTTATTCTTATTGCCATTATGGTAGGGCGCGTCTGTTTTCCTACTTACGTATACAAACCACTAAAAAAAATACAGTAAAATTAAAATTATAATCTTTTATTGCAAATAACAGTGACAACAGTTAATTAGTGTTCAGGTTATATTGAGATTTTAGGATTACAGAATAGTTATCACCACTATAACAAACACTTTATTTTTGCACCTGACCCGCGATTTTCTAACCACAAGTGATGACTGACTGTTGAGTTACTAATCGCTCCTGATGATGCTAACATGGTTAGTGTAACACATTTCGAATAAAAAAATAAAGAGTTTGCACATCGCACATTCGTTTTAACTTGGAAATATTGCAGGAAGTGAGATAGAAACCTGCTAGACCCAACTAGCAATCCCTTCACGTTAATACTGCGCATGCTTGAGATAACGATAAGGATAACGGCATGTGAAAATTAAGCGTTGCAAAATCTCTCTTTATCAGTATAAATTTTTATATTTATGTTTGTCTATTACATTGCCTAAAATATAACAAGGGTATAATAATAATAAATTAACATAAATGTTTACAACCATAAAAAATTGTGATTCTTACGTTTTAAAAATATCTGGATTATAAAATAGAATTAACATACCTACTTATGATAAATAATAGTTGGATAAAACGACACTAAGATTACTCTACGTTTTTTGTACAAACAAGTTATTAAACCTAAGAATTTGTATGCTGACGAATTAATATAATTCTTTTAAAAATACGATCATTATTTAAATCTACAGACAAAACACATAGCTAATAGTAACAGTGAATAGGGTTGGGCAATTATGAAAGTTAATATTCGATTATCGAAAACAAGCATCAAATCAGTTGTGTTACAAAAGTTACTAAAAACGTACCAGTTCATAAATCCGTGCTGGCTGCAATTAATTTGTTTGCTTTAATTTTGAGTTAAATTAGAATTAAAAACTAAACTAAAGAAAACAATATTTGTAAGTCACTTTTTAAAACAACAATTTTTTTAACACGTTTTGCCAATCTATTATAATTTATCTTCAAAGCATATAGTACATACTTCCATATTTAATTACATTGGGCGTCAGAGGGCCTCAAGTAAATCAAAGAGGTACTTTAGTGAACTCCCGAAATGAAATAATTTTATGTAGGGAAGACAAACTTGAGGAATAGAACAATTATATACCGGATATTATAGAATAAATAACGACGACCTTCTGGAAATAACAGAAGAAGTGCTAAATGCTGTTAAAAACTCAAAATCAAACAAGGCGCTCGGACCAGATGAGATACCGACAGAAGTCATAAAACTAATTGAAAAGGATAACTTCTCAATCCTTGTACATCTGTTTAACAATATGTACAGGACTGGAATACTCCTGAAGGAATGGCTCCGTTCAATATTTGTCACCTTTCCTAAAGTTAGAAAGCTTAAGACTTGTAAAGATTACCGTACTATCAGCCTAACGAGCCAGACTCTTAAAACCTTCCTAAAGATAATTCACGGTAGAATATATGACAGATGCGAGAAGAAGCTAACTGAGAAACAATTGGGATTTCAAGACGGACTACGTACTGTGTAAAGCGCTACTTTTTATGCGAGTGCTATTATCGTTATCGATTGCGAGAAGGCTTTTGATAGAGTGAAACACGAAAAACTTTTTGAAATACTTATATCGGTATAAATTAATCCAGCTGATATTCGTATCATAATGAATCTGTACAAGGATCAGAAAGCACATATTTGAGATGACGATTGTTATTTAATATGTATTCGGAACACATATTTAAAACAGCTTTGGCACATTTTGATATGGGCACAGTAATACATGGGTAGATAATTGCGTTGATTCGGTACGCAACGTCAAAACAACTTCAAGAGATGCTGAATGACGTAGCGACAATTAGCGAGGTTTTCGGGCTCACAGTAAATGCATCAAAACCAAGTCAATGTTAATAACTAGAAACCAACTCATCCCTGAGTTGGCTTTACAACTTAACAACCAAACTATAGAAAACGTATCCCAATTTCGCTACCTGGGATCGATGTTAAACAATCGAAGTGACTGTCTCCAAGAAACGAAAAGTAGTATAGACACAGCACACACAGCTTTTGTCAACATGAGAAAAATATTATGTTCGTCGCAAATACACATTCAAATAAAAACAAGGCTGTTCCAATATTATGTGTTTTCTGTGTTATTCCATGGGACGGAGACGTGGACATTAAATAAAGAAGGTATGAGAGAGCCTTCTAGCCTTCAAAATGTGGACATACAGAAGAATGTGTCGAGTCTGTTGGACAGATAGAGTGACCAATAAGACCGTCCTTGAATAAATGTCAAAAATAACAGAATGCGTTGATACTGTTCATAAACGAAAATTACAATACTGACCTAGGTATGAAATGTCAAGTATCGTTTACTACAATTGGTATTGCAGGACAAAACAGAGGGACGTCCCCCGCCAGGGAGCCTACGTCCGTTTTGGTTAAAACATTTTAGAGATTGGTATGGATTAACGTCTGCCCAATTATTTCGAACGGCGGCGGCGGTATCCCGGATCATGATCGCGAATACTTTCCTTAGAAGAGTACGCACCTGAAGAAGTATAAATCGGCATCGAATATAGGACCTATTCAAATTAGAATTTCCTTCAGCAGCTTTACAGTTTTAGCTTTATTTAAGGTTAAAGACAATACTTTCAATTTATATGCAGAATAAATTTGTAGAGATGTTGAGCTGGGATTCTTATTAAATCAAGAAAGAGTAAATAACATTCGATATGCAGATGATATGGTCATGTTCTCCGATACTCTGGAGCGTCTACAGCTTCTTATGAATAGAGTTACGACGATTAACGAGAAACATGGACTTAACTTTAATAGAAGTGAAACAAAATGTGGGGCTTTAAGTAAATTCAATGTACCAGCGAAAGCAAATAAAAGCCTATTGAGTTACTAAGTACGCACATCTCAAAACCAACCTCAGTAACTAATGGGATCACTCACAAGAGATAAGTATCCGTATCGAAAAGCCCAGGGCAGTGTTATAGTAGAATAAGAACAATATCTAAAACCGACAACTTGACATTAAACACAAAATGGGGATTCTTACATTGTTACGTATTTTCGGGTTTGTTTTGTTGTATTGTATAAAATCATGGACAATCATAACAAGTAGAAGATTGGATGCGTTAGAGATGTGACTTGATTGTCGAATATTGAGAGTATCATGGACAGACAGGGTTACAAATAACAACATCCTACGCAGAATGAATAATAAAAAAGAAATTGTAACCGCTGTTAAGACGAGAAAGCTGCAGTACCTCGATCATATTATGAAAAACCAAAGTACGTATACTACTTGCTGCAAAAATATTCTGCTAGGCAAAGGAAGAAGTTGCGTTAAAAGGAGAGGCGTTGGAGAACGGCGAATTTCTTGATTCAAGAATGTCAAAACCTGGTTTTCAATGACCACCCTGCGGAGAAAGAAACTATGTTTTGTACAACTCGCATAAAAAGTAGTTTCATAAGTTTTAAGAGGGAAATTTAAACATTCGCGATGATGAACTCCATGGTCATTAAAACAGAGTGGAAACTGAGGAGTTTTAGCAAATTTTGAACGAGAATCCTTACCAAACTCAGCTGGAATGTGCAAATATAGTTAAAGTGATCCAATAAGATGTTTTCCATCGTCAATAGAAGCCAAAGGGATTCGCAAGACAACCCAATGGATTTTTCATGAGCTCACACTCGACAACAAATGCTACGATAATTCTTTTTTTTTGTTTTCTAGGTTCAAGAAAAAGAACTTTTGCATGAAATTCTTACTTGTGATGAAGCATGGATATTGCACGATAATCTTGAGAGGCAAAAATCATGGGTCTATCCAAGTGAGCTTTTAACGAGCACTGCGATATCGAACATCTATGCATTCTGAGCTCGCCAAACAATAGCTTTTGCGACTTAGTGGCAGATTTGAAGAAAAAAGACCGTTATATTGTGCAGCCCCACACTGAATATCATCTCAGATGTAAGATGGGAAATTCTATCTAAAATGGCATATTCTCTAGACTTGATCTTTTTTGATTACCAACTATTCTGATCTCTATAACACTATCTGGTTAATGATCAGTTCGATTTAGTTGAACAGGGCGAAAAAAAATAAGAACGCTGGTTTTTCTGTTGTGGAATCCGACATTTTTCTGAAAGATGCCAAAAATGTGCAGAAAGCGAAGATTGACTTCGCATTAGTTTGATTATAAATAAATGATAAAGCTGATCTATAAGGGCTGAAAAAAAAGGTCTACGTTTAGTTGTATGTTAATAATAAATTTAATGTTATTGCGTGCAATAAATTTTAAAAAGAAAAAATAAAAGTACTAATGTCACGATTTTAACTGTGTATTTACAAAAGTATTGCCAAAAGCATTGCCATGCCATAGTAAAGAATTTGTTTAACAAAGCAAACACTTTCGATTAAATGATTATTTCGATAAACAATTATTTTCATAATTATAATCGATCAACGAAATGATTTATTATTTTTCTATCGATCGATTATTTCCCTTTCCCTAACAGTAAATTTTTAATAACAAATTTACACAAATTTCATAGAAACAATTGTTACACTAACGAAAAAAGGTTTAGTTTCAGTCATTTTGTAATAATTTTTTTATTAATATTAGTATAAATAACAACACGTCGCGGATAAAGTTTTTCGTTTTAATTTTATTAATTCACGAATCACTACTTTAAGCATAGTTAGTATTTTTTAACACGGCAGTAGAATTTTTCCCGTATATTAATTGAATGTCTTTACTTACACGCACTTAAGGAAGATTTATCCATTCGTTGTCAAAATAAAATGTTATATTATTAAGCACCCTTTTTTAATTATTTGGTGTTCCTGCTGGTTTTCATGTAAATTAACATGTACATTTATAAAACTCTTTGATATTACATTTCGAATCAATTACCTACCCCTAAAACTCCAATTTCTTAGGAAAAATACCTCACTTTAATTTTATTTGGGATATAATAAATTTTCATAAAATGGTTTTTCTTATATTTGGAGCGACATTTTCGTAAAAGTAGTAAAAAATACTTTTTCTTTAACTATGTAAAAGATAATTAAAAAGACAATGTTCATGTGAATGCAGAATAAAAATCATAACCGGACAAGTGTAATTAGTGTTCCGTACGTTGATTGCTTTTACAAAAAAAATTTTTGTTACGGAAGTATAAAATGATCAGCGGCTTCACAAAAGTTTTTTTCCATTCTTGAGTGAGGAGTGATGACCTTGAAATTTCTGTTTTTTTTTTATATACCAGATAAATTATTAAAGGTAATGCACTCGCGATAATTTTCGTGCAATCTACACCCTGTAGGAAATATTCCAGAATTTTTTCAAAGCTTTTTGATCAGTACTTTTCAAGATAAGGAGGGACAGCGATTTTTCGCACTTTTTTAAAAAGAATACAAGGAGAATTATGCGCAAGTATTACATTATATATATATATATATATATATATATATATATATATAAATTTGAACTCGTCTTTTTACAAGCTGTTATTTGACACCCTATTCGATGACCTGGTAAAAAAAATTTCACTTTCGATTTCACCCCCCAAAACTAACCCCTTAAGTCAAAATTTAACTTTCAAAACTACATGGCTCTGATGAGGTCATCAATTCCTATATTAGTACCAAATTTCAACTTTCTATGTCAAATCGTTAATAATCTATCTGGTATATTTTAAAAAAATTTAAGGTTATCAGTTTTCAACAAATAGCGGAAACAAATTGTGTTGAAAACTCATTTGGGGTGTGTTTTGAGACGTCTAAAAAAAATATTTCGAGGCAATTGTGCAAGTCCAACGTGCACTGGACCGGTTTTTATTTATTTGTATAAACATTTCAGAATCAAATTTCTATTACAATAAACGGTCGAATATCGGGAAGAAAAAGAAAACTTCTCCAATAGTTTTCTGAGAAATATTAAAACAATAAATTGGTTGGTCAAGTAACCAAAGGCGAATCGAAAGATCCGCACTTTAGAAGTTCCCAAAAATATTCTGTATTTGCTAGACCATCCCAATACGCGTTTCGCCGTATCGTGGTTCATCAGCTGGGCTAGGTTCAGCAAATACAAAGAGCATAATTTCAGACCTTATCCGGGTAGTAACGGAACGGAAAACCATGACAAAATAGATGCTTATACTGTACTCTGTCGGTGACTTATTCTCTCTCTTCGATCTTTCGATTTGCCTTTGGTTGCTTCACCAACGTCATCTATGCCTTCGAGCGAGAATCTCGAGAAGGTGCGCTTCTGCATTTAAGTGTCAGCTGTGGTCTGGCCGCTTTGTTCGGAGAGACTGTAAATAAGTCACCGACAGAGTGTAGGTATAAGCATCCATTTTGTCATGGTTTTCCGTTAGTACTCGGATAAGGTCTGAAATTGTGTTCTTTGTATTTGCTGAATCTAGCCACGCTGATGAGCCGTGATACGGTGAAACGCGTCTTGGGATGGTCTAGCAAATACAGAGAACACTTTTGGGAACTTCTAAAGTGCGGATCTTTTGATTCGCCTTTGGTTGCTTCAAAAACGCCATATATATATATATATATATATATATATATATATATATATATATATATATATATATATATATATATATATTTCTATTTGAGCTTCAAATAACTCTGCAAAATTCGTTTCAGAAATGTTTGTACATGGGATAAAAAACGTAATGTAATAATAATTATTGTTTAAGAATATTAATAGAAGTACAAATTCTCGGTCCGAACCTTAAATCGACTACAGAACTTATCCAAATAGGATTTTTTCTTAACGTACGGCCATTAAAACGTGTCATTTTTTAACATTTAACCGTGGACATAACCTAAAAAAAAATTAGTTATAGAAATCATGTCGAAATTTTTTTTATTTGAATAAATCTTGTAGTCGATAGAAGGTAAAAGTCAAGAATTAGTTTTTCGACCCTAACTTTTTTATGTTAAATATTTGTTTTCAAGTAATTCACTAAATCATGATTGGAACACTTCGATCAGCAGTAGGCACATCTCAACGGTTTTCTTGGGGATTAATAGCGTATTATAAAAAAAAAATGTACGCTTCATGTAACTAAACGTTATATATATTTCAATCGTTAAAACACGAGAATTTGTATATTTTAAAATAATTTTCTTACAATATGTTCAAATATACGAGAATATTCTTGCTCAGTAAAATATAATATCTAAACATGGGATAACCGGGTGCCACATATAGACGTAAATTTGTTCATAAGGCCTTTTTTTATAATTATTCTTCTGTGTTCAATAGCTGCTTTCTTACAGCATTTTTGTTTTCTCTGCAAAGTCTGTACATGCCTTTTTAATATATGTCTACATTTAACAAGACGATGCTCTATGAATATTTATGTGTTACTAGATAAGATTTACAAACTCTACTACGTCCCCTGTTCCCCTCCATTATTTTTTCACCTTTTTTTATTCCGGGCTTTTCTGTTATTCTCCCATATGGAGGATGGTATTGCTTTGAAAATATAATGTCATGTTTAAGGTTTTTTGAGTCTAGAAATTTCAAAATCATGTTACTTGAGAGTGGGGAGATGCACTTAAATTTCTAATGGATGGAGGGAAGAGCGCGAGCGTCCGTGAATCCTATTCTTCATATATTTACTTTCATTCCTCCCAACTCAACTGATAAAGTGTTATTACAGGAGTAAAAGGTATTTCCCTTAAGAATTTTTCGTGATTTCGAAAAATATGAAGGAAAATAACCATCTATAGAACACCAAATAATTTTAATATCGATACTTAGGGTTGTATTATTGTGCGAATAAGTGCAGTTTATCTATTATTGCATTTTCCGAGTGATTTGAACGTAAAAAATTATATTTTTTACTTCAATTTAAAAACGTTCGTAGAGTTAAGGTCGCTGTTAAACAAAACAGTCACTTTCTCAGTTATGTAGCACTTCGGTTTTAAAGTTATGTTTTAGGTATATTCTCAATCGATATAGAAAACATACATTGTCTTAATTACTGGGTTGGTAAATCTAGTGTAAAAGTAACCTTTAACGCATACAAATGATTTTTTATGGTTTCAGTATAAATTCTACGTTTTAGTTTAACATTTTTTTTGTCCCTTTACAACCGACAGCAATATACAGAGCAATTTTGATTGTCCTACTAGCCTAAAATATTGAATAGATAACGTGCTTTATCTAGGAATTACAGTATCTAGTTCACATTAAATATATTTTTATCACACTTTAAAATAGTGTAAGATAAATAGGTTCAATCTGATTATATTATTCAGTGTTATTTATGTTCTTTTTTTGTCATTTTAAAACCGAAAAAGTTGGTTAAAAAAAACCTATTTTACAACTTATCTCTAAGTATAGCGGTTTTTCCGGTACCCCTTCTTTCAGCTTTCCCGTGGGGATATGTCGCAAACAGTATATTTTTAGCAAACAACTTATATTCTTTTATTTGCTTTTCATTATGCATCTGACATTATTATCTTCAGGCTTAGTTAAAGGTATTAATTTTTTGTCTTGAAGGAACCGGGACGACGAAAATTGATTAGTCTGGTTAAACTGAAACTTGACAATGATGGATAGAGAATGAACAACTAATATAGGGATATGCAAGCCGTATGTGTGTATATATATATACGAGGCATGTTTTTTTAAGTAAGTACCGTTTTGCGATTCCGCCGCCGCAGCGATACGGTCGGCTTTCCGCGCATGCGCGCTGGTAACCTACATCTCATGTCTACACACTGACGCCATTACAGTCTGATTCTTCATTGTATACGTTGTTTACTGAGTGTTTAAGATGCTTCCGACAATCGTGAGTCCCGCCGATTGTGAAGTACGGGCTGTTATACGATTTCTTAGTGCTAAAGGCGTAAAACCGATCGATATTCATCGTGAGATCTGTGAAGTTTACGGACAAAACATTATGAGTGATGGAATGGTAAGGAAATGGGTGAGAGCATTTAAAGATGGCCGCACAAATGTGCATGATGAAGAACGGAGTGGGCGTCCTTCGGTCGTTAATGAAGATTTGGTGCAGAAAGTGGACGAAAAGGTGAGAGAAAACAGACGCTTTACAATTTCATCATTGTGCGACTGCTTTCCTCAATATTCTCGTAGTGTTTTGTATCGCATTGTGACCGAGAACTTGAATTACCGGAAATTGTGTTCACGTTGGGTTCCAAAAATGTTGACGGATTTGCACAAAACCCAACGTTTAGGCAGTGCATTGACTTTCCTTGAGCGGTACCACAATGAAGGTGAACATTTTTTAGACCAAATTGTTACTGGTGACGAAACATGGGTGGCTTACGTCACACCAGAATCGAAACAACAATCCATGGAATGGCGACATTTATCATCACCCAAAAAAGTGAAGTTTAAGCAAACAATTTCTGCCCGCAAAATCATGTGCACAGTTTTTTGGGACAGAAAAGGAGTATTGCTAGTGGAGTTTCTGCCTCGTAATGAGACAATCAATGCAGCGTCTTATTGTGAGACATTGAACAATCTGCGTCGTGCAATCCAGAACAAAAGACGTGGCAAGTTGAGTAAGGGTATCGTTTTGCTGCATGACAATGCCCGTCCACATGTGGCTAATCGGACCAAAGATCTCATCAAATCTTTTAAATGGGAAACTCTAGATCATCCTCCATACAGCCCTGATCTGGCGCTCAGCGACTACCATTTGTTCCTGCACTTGAAGAAGCACCTGGGTGGTCAGCGTCTTCAAGACGATAACGAAGTCAAAACATTTGTGATACAGTGGTTAACAAGTCAGGCGGCAGAATTTTATGAGGAGGGTATTCAAAAACTGGTGCCACGTTATGACAAGTGCCTCAATATTCACGGAAATTATGTAGAAAAGTAGATTAAGGTACAGGCTTTCATGTAAAAATAAAATTATAGCGATATCTTTGCACGTCTTTTTTTAATTCCAAAACGGTACTTACTTAAAAAACATGCCTCGTATATATATATATATATATATGTATATATATATATATATATATATATATATATATATATATATATATATATATATATATATATATATATATATATATATATATATATATATATATATATATATATATATATATATATATATATATATATATATATATATATATATATATATATATATATATATATATATATATATATATATATATATATATATATATATATATATGTATATATGTATAAATATATATATAAAGATATACACTACCGTCAGAAAATATTTGCCTACCTAGCAATTTTAATATAACTGCCAAAATTTAATACCAAATTAAACCCTCTTATTATATTAGGTAAATTTAATTGTTCTTAAAAAGTGTCGATCATAAAATTGTTTAGATAAGTCTTTTTGGTGAAATCACAAATTAAAAACCAATTAGAACAACTTTTCAAGTTTTGCATGTTAATCGTTTTGAGGCGATTTCTGAGAATTCCAGCTGAAAAAGAACAACAAATTTCTAGGGAATATGGAAATTCCTAGGGACATTTTATGATATAATTACGATTGCCCTTTTGGAAATTAAGCATTCGTAAACAGTACTTTGTCACTGATACAGGCTCAATTGTTTTGTAAAAATGCCAAAAACGAAAGAAGTTTCCGTTGAAAATCGGTCTCTGATAATTGCGAGACATAAATGGTCACTCAAATCGACACATCGCGAGTGATATGTGGATGCCACGGAGAACGGTGGACTACATCGTAAAAAAAATTTCTGCGGGATATGGAATTCTCAACCAAAAACGTTCAGGAAGGCCTCCCGCTGAAGACAGAGCTATAACAATGTCCAGCAGACGTAATCGCCGCCTAACCGCACCGGAAATCACGGCTTAAGTAAACCTGGAGCGGCCCATCTCCATCAGCGTGACAACCGTGAAGAACGGGTGAGCAGAAGGTGGACTACACGGGAGGAAATTACTTCTTAGGCAAGTGAATAAACGTAAACGATTAGAATGGGCCCGAGAATATGAAAATTGGACATCAGAACAATGGAATTCCGTCCTTTTCGGTTCAAATCAACGAGTTTACGTGCGGCGGTCAGCTGGAGAGAAGATGTGGGAAGCCTGTCAGTTGCCTACAGTAAAACATGGTGGAGGTTCAGTAATGGTTTGGAGTTTTAGCAACGGTAAAGTTGGAAAAATCTTTAGGATAGAAGGAATCATGCGAAAAGAACAGTATCCAGAAATTTTGCTAACTCAAATGCTTCCTTCTGGAAGGGATATTTTTCAGGAGACATTTATTTTTCAGCATGACAACGACCATAAACATTCTGCTAAACAAATTAGAGAACTTTTGGACCAATGGAAATCCGATGACGTCCTGGAAGTGATGACTTGGCCTCCACAATCACCCGACTTGAACCCCATCGAATTGCTGTGGGACCATTTGGACAGGTGTGTTCGAAAACTCAATCCAACATCAGAAAATCACTTGTGGGAACTTTTACAAGCAGAGTGGGTTAAAATAACCGAAGAAACTCTGGAGAAACTACTGGACAGAATGCCGAAACTCTGTAAAGCGGTAATTAAAAACAAAGGAGGTCACATAGATAAGCAAAATCCTGGAAAATAATGAATATTTTTCTGATTTTCTAGACTGTAAATAATGTGAAAATAAATAATAATTTATTAAAATTAAAAAAAAAAATATTAATATATGGGTTTTTGTTCTCTTGGGACTGAAATAACTAGGTGGGCAAAGAATATCTGATGGTAGTGTATATATGTATATATATATATATATATATATATATATATATATATATATATATATATATATATATATATATATATATATATATATATATATATATATATATATATATATATATATATATATATATATATATATATATATATATATATATATATACGAACGGATCATTTCCTCTTAGGTACACCACCAATCTTCAGTTGTGATTATATTTTCTTTCAATTGTTTATTAGCTACCTGGTGGTATTTTTCATGTATTTTGAATCGTGCATTTAACTAAAAATGTCTAAAAAACTAATATATATATATATATATATATATATAATATATATATATATATATATATATTGGGAATCAAGAGAAAAAGTATTTGCCTATAGGGTGTTCTATTAAAAATATTTTTTTTTTTCTTGGGAGAATCTGAAATTTTTTGAAAACGGCTTTGTCACCTACAGGAAACCTTGCAGATCAGGTCCACAATATAGCAAAAGAGACCTATATATCACTCTTCATCATATAACACAATAAATATTCTAAATGTCGCTATGATATGAATTATCATTATCAGAAATAAATTAACCAATTTAAATTTTTATTCAAGGCCATTATTTCTGCAAGAAAAAAATGGATCCATTAATACTGAAATGTGTGAACATTGGACTGTCCAGTTTGCATTATCTAATTATTTTAAAAATTATTTTCTGAATTATAGAAACTACAAAAAAAGTTTTACCCTGTATTGCTTTTTTAATACTGTCGGTTGCTTTTTCCCTGTTTATGTTCTACGGTATAATAATTATTACTGCATATTAACTTTGCATACCTATCTATCAACCGTCATATTAAAGAAAGATAAAATATGTAATTTGCATTTTTGTAACGGGAGTATATATATATATATATATATATATATATATATATATATATATATATATATATATATATATATATATATATATATACAGGGTGGACCATTTATAGTAAAAAATGTTATTATATCAAAAATTTTGACTTTTGTGAAAAAATGTTTTAAACAAATTTATTTAACTTTGGTGGGATCAATTTTTCATTTAGTGGGCGGCAACAAGTATTTTAAGGTCAACTCAAAGTCAGATTTTTTGTTCTATGAGAAAAAACAAGCATTCTTTATTTGAAGCATTTTTTCCTTGACCTCAATTTTTTAAGGTATTAAGGTCAATAAATAAAAAAAGGATAGATTCTCAATGATTTTGAACTCAATTAGTAGTAATTTGGGAGAAAAATGTTAAAAGACAAAAAATGTTTTTGTTTTTTAACATTGTTTATTGTAAAAGCTCTGGTCATTATTTCAGAATTTTTAATTAGAATGTTTGTAAACGTTAATGTACGCTTTTTTACAATAACAACAAACATTTTTTGTGTTAACTTTTCACCTACGACGAATTGAGTTAAAAATTATTGTTTTTATTTATTGACTTTGAAAATTGAGGTCAAGGAAACAATATTTTGAATAAAAAAATGCTTGCCTTTTCTCACAGAATAGGAATCTGTTAAAAAACCATGTTTCTATTAAAAAATTTGAGTTGACTATCAAATGACCTTGATGCTGCCCACTGAATGAAAAATTGATCCTGCCATTTTATTTCTTCTTTAAAGTTGAACAACTTTTGTTCAAAACATTTTTTCATAAAAGTCGAAATTTCTGATAAAATAACATTTTTCACGATAGACGGTCTACCCAGTATACACAGGGTGTCCTAGTATTCCATGTACTGTGGATTTCTGGGATGAAAATATGATCATTTAACCCAACTTACCTTAGTCCAAAAATTCTTAATTTTTGGGATTCAGGGTGTCAAAGTTATACTTTCTTAACAATTGTACTATTTGTACAAGATTCTGTGCTAACGGAATTTCTGAGATGAGAAATCGAAATCAGCTCACAGTTTTGTTGTAAATTATAGGGGGCGCCGCATATTGCACTGTGTATATTTTTAAATTTTTATAGCTTTTTTATACCACTCTGTATGATATTTTTAATTAAATATTCGTATTCTCCGCCTTTTCTTCTCTAAAAATGCTCTCTTGGTAAATGTTGTTCTGAGCAACAGTTTCTGAGATAATGGGATGTTTGTTTCCATTTTTTAATTCCACTCTCAAATTCGCAAATGCGTTCCTTCACACTTCATCCAGGCTTAGGACAGGTCCAAAAGAATAGTCTTTGAAATTTTGAACATGCTTAAAGGCAAACAGGCTAACTATAATAAGATATATATAAGGCTAACAACAATAATAAGATATATATCAGAAGGAACACATTTGCGAATTTGACAATGGAATTAAAAAATGGAGACAAACATCCCACTATCTCAGAAACTGTTACTCGGAGCAACGTTTACCAAGAGAGCTTTTTTAGACAGGAGAAGGCGGAGAATAAGAATATTTAACCAAAATATCATACAGAGTGATATAAAAAAGTTATGACAATTTAAAAGTATACACAGTGCAATAAATGGCGCCCCTTAGAATTTACAACCAAACTGTGAGCTGATTTCGCTTTCTTATCTCAAAAAACCTCCTACCACCGAGTTTTGTACAAGTAGTACAATTATTAAGAAAGCTACTTAAAAAAAACTAAAAAAAAAAGTATAACTTTGACACCCTGTATCTCAAAAATTACGAATTTTTGGACTAAGGTAAGTTGAGTTAAATGGTCATATTTTCATACCAGAAATTCACAGTAACTCTATGTACAGGGAATACTGGGACACTCTGTATATATATATATATATATATATATATATATATATATATATATATATATTATATTTATATATATATATATATATATATATATATATATATATATATATATATATATATATATATAACTTGAATGTATTTAATGTGCAGTAAAAATTAAGTTATATAAAAATCTCCTCTCCCTTGATATCAATGGTTCATCTAAAGAAGCGTTACCGCAACCCTCATTATCCGTCGTTGTTAAAAATTCATTCACACGCGCACGCGTTCGATCAACCAATCGGTCGTATTCGGCAAATGAAAATAAGGTCTTGTCGCCTCAAATAGGCATTTGAAAACCCAACGTTTCGCCGTCGACGGCAACAGCCGTCATCAAACACTATCGACGGAAGCGAAACGTTCTCCAAGTTCGTCGCAGAAATGGGGCACCTGTTGTCTGGAAGTTCCTGGAATGGCCACCTGCAAAATCACGGAAAAGTAAAGTCGATTTATGGATTGAAAATGAAAGCGATATTTTTAGGAGTATTTATTCTACAAGTTGCTGATAAATAGTAATATTTCGAACATATCCAAGGTTAAGAGTGCGATTAGTTTGATGAAAGCAAGCATAAATAAACTATAACATAAAATAATAAATAACCACAGTACCGCAATTTTTTTTATTATTTTTAATCATACAAGACGTAACCTCAAAAAATAGCACAAAATCAGGAAATATTTTTATTCTTATAACGGGAATACTGACAAACTAATAATATATGTCTGAAACAATATATGTCTATGAATTTTAAGACTATGAATCTGAATCTGACGTCGGAATTCCCCTACTAGGTTAGCATTTTTTTCTAACAACAAAAAAAGTTCAAAATTAGTGAGTATCTCCATTCTTATTGCGAGAATACTTCCAGACCTAATTCTAAAAGCTTTACACCAAGAGCTCTAACCTAACATAACCTAATGCGAGAACTTTAAACCAAGAACTCCAAACTCACCGAAATAGAGCACCCCGATGCTGAGAAGCGGAACGAGCCACCGAAATTAAGCACCTACTATTCCCATAGTGCAGTCAAGGGTGCTCGATATTGTCTTCAGACAGCGTATCATTAAACGTATTTTAATGAAACTAGACACCAAAAAAGCTTCTGGCGCTGACGGAATACCTGCCATAGTTCTCCAAAAATGTGCGAGGGAACTAACACCAGTTTTCTGTAGACTTTTCGACCTATCCTACAGAAAGGGAATATTTCCTTCCCACTGTAAACGTGCCACAGTTCAGCCGATATCTAAAAAAGGCAAGAAGACCTTGCCAAATAACTACCGACCAGTTGCACTGCTTTCAATAATATTGAAAGTCATGGAAAAGGCTACCAATCAGCATCTTCTAAAATATCTTGAAGGATTCAACATTATTAGCGATCACCCAGTATTGCTTTCGTAAACATAGATCAACAGGAGATCTTCTGACTTATGTAATACATGTTTGGAACAACGCATTTGAACACTTTGGAGAATTTCGAGCTGTTGTTCTGGACATATCCAAGGGATTCGACCGTGTTTGGCACGATGGACTGTTGGCTAAGCTACGCTCTTATGGTATGTCTGAATAGTTCTGTTTGGGGCTCTTATGTTTCCTCAGAGATCGTTGTTTACGAGTGGCAGTTGACGGATTTCTTTCTAACACCGTCACTATCAACTCCGGTGTGCCCCAAGGCTCCATACTATCTCCTACTCTCTTTTTCAATTACATTAACGATCTGCTGGAAAAGACCGGAAACCCAATCTACAGCTTTGCAGATGACAGTACGCTTATTTCTTCATTCACTTTGAACGCTCGGACATCGGCTCCTCAAACGAATATCCGCAAACAGCGGGAAGTCGCTCAACTTAACCAAGACCTGGAAGAAATTCTATCTTGGGCTGACAGTAACCAAGTGGAATTTAACGCTACAAAAACCCAGGCGGCAGTTTTTTCTAAAAAAAGTTAACATTGTTGAACCCGACATAATTATGACGGGGCACTCCATTCCTCTAACATCGTCACTCAATTTGTTGGGCGTTAATTTGGGAGCAAATATGTTCTAGCATGAACATGTCGCAGGGATAGCAAGGAGAGCTTCTCAAAAGTTGGGAATATTATTTCGAACCAGCAAGCTTTACACTCCACAACAACTGTTAATTCTTTACATAGCTCAAATTCGACCAACTATGGAATACTGCTCCCATGTTTGGGGCTCCGCTTCCAAACATACATTGCATTTCTTGGATTCTATTCAGAGAAGGGCTGTTCGTCTGATTGGAGACCCGGAACTGACCGGCGGTCTTGATCCGCTGGAACATCGAAGAACGGTTGGAGACTTGAGCCTATTCTACAAGTATTTTCATGGAAAGTGTTCGATGGATGTAGCCCGCTTAATTCCTCCCAGAGCGGTGCATGTTAAAAATACATATCGCGATAGTGCTTCGCATCTGTATGGCTTGTTACTCCTCGTACAACGCTTTTCAAACAGTCTTTTATATGGAGAACATCATCCCTCTGGGATAATTTGCCCAGGACTGTGTTTCCCACCGAGTATAATTTACAGCGATTCAAGAACAACGTGAATCGTTTTTTTCGCACACGTGTTGCTCCTGTAGCGCTTTAGGGACTTCCCTGTAGCACGTATGCTAGACCCATAAAAAAAACACTATTTTTAGAGACGAGGGGACTTACCGAAAAAAAGCACAAGCGAAATAAAGATTAGGAATCCAAGATACATAAATTGCTTCATTTTTTACCAGCAGCACTATATTTTCTTCAAAAAAAAAGAGATTTTCATTAATATGAGCAGTTTTTAAGGTTAGAAGCAGGATAAAGATATTCACTGACAGACTTATTTTTACGGTTAGAAAAAAAGATGGTGACGTAGTTAAGTTAGTTTTGGAGTTCTTGCTGTAAAGTTCTTTTATTAGGTTATGTTAGGTTCAGAGTTCTTGGTGTAAAGTTCTTCCATTAGGTTATGTTAGATTTGGAGTTCTTGGTGTAAAGATCTTAGGATTAGGTTATGTTAGGTTTGGAGTTCTTCCATCTGAAATCCTGAAGTGATGGAACAAAACAAATATGTATTTAGCGATCGAAATTAAATATACAGAATACAGATTCGTAGCATATTACTTCTCATGTATTTAAGAAAAAAAAAAATTTTGGGCCTATGTTAGGTTAGGTTAAGTTTGGTTGTTTTTATTAGAAGTTAGGCCGGTTTATAGTTGATATACGGAATTTATTTTGTAAGCTCTAGGCTTGCATATTTTTTATTCATTAAGTTCTCTTAAGTTTGCACCTTCATATTTATTTTGGTGATTTTACCGATATAGTTTTTAGATTATATTTCTTTGGTTTACGCAAAAACTAGATGTATTGGGTGGAAACGGATAACGGATTCGTTTTCAGGGACCCAAAATACGTATAGGATACCTTGTCTTGTTTGAGTAAAAAAAAAAATTGTGGTCCTGGGTAATATGAGTATTATTTTATTTAATAAATATAAAGGTTGTGTCATGTGTAGAAAACGTCATGAGCATTTGTTTCTACTTTTTAACATCTCTGCCTAACTCTTCAAATAACCCTGAATAGGGTGAGTCAACGATAGATAAAGTTCATTATCTCATATGTTTCGGGAATGACGAAAAAATGTTAAATACAATAGTTTTAGGGAATGTTAAGGTGCACAGTTTAAAATTATTTTTGAGTATACAGGGTTCTTCAAAAAAGTGTGGCCGATATAACATATGTTTTTTTTTTAAATGGAACATCCTATTTTCTAATTTATTTTAAAATTCTGTGTAAAATTTTATAAGTTTTTTATTGATAATGTTATATACCTAAACCTAGTAGTTTTTCTAATATTTCAATTTTTTTAAAAAAATACTAGTTTTCAGTTTTGTAAAAAATTGCCAGTAGCGCCATTGTTTCTGAAGATGGAATACTCATAATTGGTACGGGCGTTCTATAGAGATGAAAAAAGATATATGTAAACAAATTTGAGTTAGATGCTACAGGGTGTTCAAAATAAATTTATGCATTTCAACTATTTTATATTAAAAAAATCTCAAATTTTTTAAGTGGCACACCCTGTATATTATTATTTTTTCTGATATGTTTTATAAAACCCTCCAACTTTTATTAAGTATATCATATACCTATTTCTAATAGTTTTCGATTTATTTTGAATTTTTCAATTTTTACCCTTGTTTTTAATACACTTACGCTATTGTGAAAACATAAACAAATAGTTAATAATATTTTTAATATAGTTTAACTTACCTAATGATTAATTATTATGACATAATAAATGTTCAAAAATATGCCCATCTACTTGAACACACATGTTTAGTCGTTTTACTATATTTTCCTTCACTTTCCTTAGCATAAAGGGCGTTATTGTCCTGTACGCATCCCGTATCCTATTTTCCATATCTACTCGTGTTGTAGAGGGATTCACATAAACACGATCTTTAATGTAGCCTCACAAAAAAAGTCTAGATGTGTTAAGTCACTTGATCGAGGGGGCCACTGAATGAATCCATCCCTAACGATCCATTTTTGTGGGTGTGTTTAAAAATTCCCGAATTTCTCGGTGGTAATGAGCAGGAGCTCCGTCTTCTTGAATCCACATTTGTTCCTTTTTAAAGTTATCAATTTCTTCAAGAAGCTGGGGTAATTCGTTTTGAAAAAAATTTAGATAGAACTTCTCGGACCCAAAATGGATTAACTGTTGAATAATAATGCATGTTATGGCTGTTAATTGCTCCATTACTGCGAAAAGGAGCTTCATCAGAAAATATTATTTTGGATAAAAAATTTAGATCGGCTTCTATTGCTCCATTCATGGTGGTACAAAAGTTTACTCGTCGTTCAAAATCACGGTCTTGAAGTTCTTGGTGTAGTTCCAAATGAAAGGGATGATACTTCTATTTTCTCGTGGTGCGATTAGCCCTAGATTGGGATGTGTCAGATAAGTAGGCTAGTTGACAGCTGCTGACCTGGGGATTATCTTCAGCATGAAGTAAAATCTCCATTTCTTTTTACTCATTGGTAGCATTCTGGTTTACTACTTTCCGTTTCGTATACTCAACGCTACCACTGCCATCAAACCGTTCCATTAAGCACTGAAAAGATTTTCTAGATGGTATACGTCTATTAGGGTACTTCGCTCCGTAAAGCCTTACTGTCAAAAGACAATTTTTTCCCGCCTCGCCCACTATATAAACCATATCAATTAATTCATTTTTAGGAAAATCCATAACTATTATCTTTATACGTCACTTACTACAACAAATTAAACTTTTTTTACTTGCTGCCAAAATTTGACAATGCCTACATTTTTGTTTTGTCTTGGCAACTATGATGTTATAGCGTAAGTATATTAAAAACAAGGGTAAAAATTTAAACATTCAAAATAAATCGAAAACTATTAGAAATAGCTAAATGATATACTTAATAAAAATTGGAGGGTTTTGTAAAATCTATCAGAAAAAATAATAATATACAGGGTGTGCCATTTAAAAAATTTGAGATTTTTCAATTTAAAATAGTCGAAATGCATACGAGTAAATTTATTTTGAACACCCTGTAGCATCTAACTTAAATTTCTTTACATATATCTTTTTTTTTCATCTTTATAGAACGCTCGTACCCATTATGAGTATTCCATCTTCAGAAACAATGACGCTACTGGCAATTTTTTTACAAAACTGAAAACTAGTATTTTAAAAAAAAAATGAAATATTAGCAAAACTACTACGTTTAGGTATATAACATTATTAATAAAAAAGTTATAAAATTTTATGCAGGATTTAAAAAAACATATGTTATATCGGCCACACTTTTTTGAAGTACCCTGTATACTCGAAAATAATTTTAAACTGTGCACCTTAACATTCCCTAAAACTATTGTATTTAACATTTTTTCGTCATTCCCGAAACAAATGAGTTACTGAACTTTACTCTATGGTTGACTCACCCTGTACAGAGAGTAAACATAAACTATTGTTAAATACTTACTGGTATGTGGATGCTGCGACGCATCGCTCTTTCTCTTTCTCTGCGTCGTCTTCTTTTTCGGTGACATATGACGCAAAAACAAATTAAAGCTAACAAAATGGCGCCCATGATAGCCACCCAGGACAATCGAAAGGGATTTTGGGGTTCTTCAGGTAGTGCGCCTGAAATTAAAAAATTATTTATTTATTTAGCGGAAGTAATTTTTTGTTTTTTTTTTTAATAAGTTAGAGATGATCCAGCTTGGAATAACAATTTTAACGGTTGATATTTAACAATAAAATCGTGCAAATGGTAAACTAGTTGATACAACCTTTAACCAAAGGGGCGCAACTGTCGAGTAGTCTTTATTTTTTGGTATATTTCTTCACTATTATTGAAACTAATGAGGGTATTCTATGAGAGCTACGTAAAATTCTAAACCTAACATGCAGTGCGTTTAAAATCTATATTGAAATTTCTATGTTTTTTATTAACAAAAATGGAAGGTAATTAATTGTTTTATTAACTACATATTTTTAATTAGGTATTTATAGCGTCAAGATAAACAATCTGCTTTTTTTGGTGTGTGGTAATGCGAATTATTTTTTTTAGTTAATTAATTAGCGCCAATTAAGATTGAGTTGCAACGGAGGTTAAAAAGTAAGCACTAATAATTATTCGCTCTTTCTTTAGTTATGTTTTAACCTGCAAAAAATATATCAAGGTAAAATCGGGAACATGATGATACTGCAATTTTATATTTGTAAAGTAACCATCAATGTGCCCATCGGCGTTATGTTAGACTGAAATGGGTAACTCCTCGATTTAGTTAGAGAAACGCCTAATAGTTATTTTTATAAATCTGAATATACCTTATGAGTATAATCATTCTTATGGATTTCTCTTGGGTTTATTGAAGAGGTGATGCTGACGTTTTGCCGATCATCCTGCCTGATTCTTTAGAGCTTACTCCGAGAATTGTCTTCTTCCGAAACTAGCACGAAACTGATTTAATTCCTCTTGTATACACCTTTTATATTGACGGACTTGGATCGGAGAGGGGGTTCATGGATGATCTGCTGACAGATAGGTGGGAGGTAAAGACGATTACGATTAATGTTGCTGATTTTTTTAGATATTTCTATGGGCTCCTGAATTTTCGTAGGACAGAGAAAGAAATTTGTTGTCCTGTTTCGTCTTGGTGTTCTGCATTGGAAATGTTACGAAGATATACTGTCCCTAGATGTTCTCCAATTCTAAGACATATGTTTCTGCACATTTAGCCGATAAAGGTTAAACTACAGCTACATTGACAGATCTGAGATATTATGAGAGTTCAGCATGCGATCTGTGATATTCTTAAGGTATGGAAGGACTATAATCCCAAGAGATTGAACTTCTAGTCTTCGGAGACACCTGAGAAGTTTTCGAATAATACGTTGCATATCTTGGTACTGGAAATTGTTTGATTAAAGAACTGTAGTAAAGTGTCTTGATTCTGATTAAAGAGAGTGTTGATGACTGAGTGTTATTGGGCGGAAAGGTAATGCGAGTGGTCCTAAGTTATATCTGGCTTTCGATTATTAAAAATATCTAGGAAATTCGTCTCAGTATCAAAGGTGAGGTGGATATTTAGATGTAAAGTAATGATTGATAAAACTTTGAAAAGACCGAGTGCCCAAATTATGAAAGTTACATGTTAAAAGTAAAAAACTGTAAAGAATGTACGACATATTGTTCGGAATTTACATCACCAATCGTTATTATTGTTACCATGATAATGGCTTATAGTAAACGAAAGTACTAAAATTTGAAGGCTATTTTCAAAACAAAATAAGAGATACTTACTACCTTTACCAAATTGAAACCAAACATAGGACGGAAATGAAAAGTTACTAATATTAAGGCATACCTAGGAACCACATAATAATTCTTACTTACGAGTATATAACAACTTTGCCAATAGATAATTTAATAATAAAGTTACTAATATTAACGCATACCCAGGAACCACATAATAATTCTTACTTACGAGTATATAACAACTTTGCCAGTAGATAATTTAATAATGCAGTTCATATCGATTCAATAAAAGCTTATGACATTTTGCCAAGAAATAAGGTAGTAAAGCCGGATGTGGTATCCACTTAACCTGGAGCATTCAAGAGCTAGAAGATTATAATACTGATATTAACCAACGAGTGAGAGTAATACAAGCAAGGCTCTGGATAAAGCTGTAGTGAAGTGAGTAGATTTTAACTTTATTAGCCAAAGTATTTTAAGGATACTGATTTCAGAGACCTTCAGTTGAGTCTGTAAATTTGTGATATACCTGTAAGTTTTTTAACTTTACTTTCATACTGTAGCGACAATAGTTTAACGGCTTTGCTGGTACATACGTACATTGTATGTAAAAATATTGTAAAATCTGTATCACACTATTCTGTAAGAGCATTCCGGATGTATATGGAACAAGTTAATTATTTAGAAAAACATTAAAAAACAAGTTTATAAAGTTCTTAAGGATTTGTGTTCTCTATTAATAAGGTTTATATGGGTATACCTTCGCTATTATTATCGGAATCTTCTAGATAGACCTTGGAATAAAATTAGTAAATTATCTAATTCTTACCCATAGACTTACTAAACTTTATAATGTTGTAGTAATAAAATAAAAATATAAAAATCCACCATTAAAAAATACTCTAAATTTTTGACGCATATGGTACAAAATAAATTTTTAAGAGCGAAAATAAAGATTAAGACAAAATTAAAAAGAAAAATTCAAACACTCAAGAATGAAAGACTAGATACCAACCTACCAAAATACAAATCTTGGCAATTCCAACAGGAACTGAATCAAAAATTGAGGGAGAAGGAGAGTGAATGGAAGGAAAACAATTTGAATAACATGAACGATATTTTAACAACATTGAAGAAGATGGCTTTAAACATAGTAAAGCATAAAACACAAAAAAGTGTATAGACTGAGTAAAGAAACTAAGAACAAAATAGAACAGAGAAGAAAATAGTTTAGGGATGGAAAATATCAGGAAGCTAGAGATATGACAAAAGAAAGCAGACAGATGGTGAGAAAGGACATGGAAAAATTCTACGAAACCCAAGTTTTAATTGAAAACAATAAAGGACCAAAAAGGTTGAAACTAGTCGGGAAACAACAGATCGTATACTTGAAAGACGACATGGGACAAGAGACAGGGATAAAATTGCTGCTACTGTGGAACAGTTCTATTGTAAATTGTATGATACATACAAACACGGAAAACTCAAAAAGTTATTAATATTGGCTTAGAAGACCTGGGGAAGCCTATATTCAGTAATGGATCGATGAAGGCTGAAGGTTTTTTAATTTATTATTTTCGGGGTTGCAAATCGAACTCAAGTCTCCGACGTAGAAAGCAGACACGTTAACCTCTACACTATGGCCACCTCTATGGTACAAACACCATTTCTAATTTATAATTTTCTAACCTAATGCCCCTACCATTGAATTCGTAATACTGTAAATGTTTTCCAAACAGGAAAATAAATTGCTAAACATATTTACCCAGTTTTAAAGTAAATATCGAATTTGCAACTCTTTTTTCTCCTTCCCCTACCTCCTTATATATCTGATTACGAATAATTATCCTATACTGGACAACGGTTATCATTACTTCACCAAGTACTTTATTTTTAAACTCGACGCGCGTTCGATTGACCATGAACATGATCAGGAGCGATGATTGAGTCAATTATCGCGCCTGATGATGTGTAAAATTAAGTGTTTGGTGTAGCGGTGACAACTGTTGCGTAGTGTCATTGTACCAAAGGTTCCAAAGTCCCAACTTGGACGAATAATTATGCTTAAAATTTGTTTATTATCTAATTCAAAAGTAGGAAAAATTCTAATGATACTATTGAAACTGTACAAAAAGTATCGATCATTATCCCTTTTACTCCTTCCTCTTGAAACAACATCCTGTTAAAGTGATAGGTCTTTTAAAGGCAAAGATATTGATTTTTCGTTGTAAGGGCTTCTGGATATTTTTTATTACACTCGTTAAAGGAAGTTGTACTCGGGAACAAATCGCCATCCGAGATTTTTGCTATTGAGGATCCCTAGATCATCAAAACATAGTTCGCAATTTTCGACAATCTCGATCTGTCGCTCTGCCGACCTGTCTGTCTACTTAAAGTAAGAAAAAGATCTATAATTTTGAACGACATCGCTTTAAAGGAATGATGGAGGTAGATAATTTTTTTTTGTTGCATATTTGTAATGGTTCTTGGTTGAAAAAAGAACAAATTTTAAGCATAATTATTAACGGACAAACATAAAAGGGATATTAGAGGTGAAGGAGAGGTTCCTTCCAGTTTTAAGGGAAATAGTAAATGTTACATTTCACAGTCCCTGAATGACTCAACTCCGAACCCAACTATAACACTTGGGCAGGAAATAGTTCTTGAGGTGACAGGGATAAAGGTCGGTTGAGCATAATTTCATTGTTATTATAGAAATTTTGAACATTTTTTAGGTAATGAAGAAATTTTAATTATAATTGTTTATAGTCAATTATGTAAAGGTTAGAAAAGATTGTTAGATGAGGTAGCTGCGAATATATATCACTTTATTTTTTTTATAAGATTTCGTGGAGTCGAGGAATATGAAAATCACCATCATTTCTTTGTAATTTTTAATTTTAATAAAAACAATATGTAGAGGGGGCTAAAATATAATTTTTGGATGGTTGTAGCTTCTACTTGATGGAAATTCATTATTAACTCACTTTTTACAGTATATTAATTCTTTACATAGAAATATCAGTTTTACAATGGAAGAAGAAGTCGAAGGGAAAATCAATTTCCTAGACTTAACAATCAGTAAAGCCATGAAAAAACATGAATTTGCAATATATCACAAACCTTGTCATACAGATACCACAATTCACAATTGTTCTCACCACCCTAACCATCATAAACTTGCAGCTTATCATAGTTTTATACATAGACTAACTAATATCCCCTTATCAGAAGAAAATTTTACTAAAGAATTAAACTACATAAAACAAGTAGCCGTTAACAACGGTTATTCGGTTACTTTAATCAATAGTATCGTTAGGAAAAATCTCAGAAATATACCCACGTTTTAAGGACAGAAATACCACTTTTAAATGCTTAACCTATTTCGGCAAACTAACGGAAAAACTGGGGAAATTTTTAAATCAAAAAAATATCAACATAGCTTACAAGACTAACAATACTATAGGGAAATATCTTAAAAACTACAAACCACAAATCAATAAAGACAATAAATCAGGGGTTTAACAATTAACATGTGGGTCATGTCCTAAAACATACATCGGACAAACTGGACGTACATTTAAACAAAGAATTACAGAACACGAAAAAAGTTTCATCCATAGAAAATCTAATTCAACATATGCTAATCATCTTTTAACAGAAAATCACACATTTAACAAGAATTTCAAAATTTTACACTCCCAACAAAAAGGTTTAAAACTAAACCTTTTAGAGACAATGCAAATAAATCGATTAAGGACTACAGGTACTTTACTCAACGACCAGGTAGATTTAAGCAATTCACCATTATTGAATTTATTCTCCTAACTCCAAATCTGTGTGGATTTCCCAATACTATCAATGTAATTTAATTATGTGTAATATTATAATTAAGAAATTATATAAAACTGTGAATATTAAACCTAACTTGATAGTGTAAAATGTAGATCTGAAGAAGCTGCATCGACAGCGAAACGCGTCATCACAATTTAAATAAACCAGTGGAAATTGACTAAAAACAGTCTTTTATTATATATTTAAAATATAATTAACAGAATAACTGTCAAATAAATACTCAATAGCATTATCTACTTTTTCTTGTTTTTGGTTTGAAGGAAACTAATTCTAATATTTAACCAAATATATAAAAAGTGTGAGGCAAGGGGACAGGCAGAAGTTCAAGGGCCACTACATGATGTTATATATCCGACTAAGGGTCCTTGGAGGCGAGTGATCCTGTTATTTTTTTAGTATTTTCAATCTAAACTAATATAATATTTGAGAGGAGGAACTAGAATGTGAATATCAGGGAAAAAAAAATAGCTAAAATAGCTATAGCTTTTTGATAGTTTCAGTGTTAAATAGTTAGCTATTCGAAATATAGATATACGAGGCTGGTTTGAAAAGTCCGTGCAAAAATAAAAACTACTTATGTGTTTGGGGTAAACTTTTTTTATTTTTCGACATAGTCTCCTTTTAGGCTTATACACTTCGTCCAACGATGTTCTAGTTTGTTGATCCCTTCCGAATAATAGGATTTGTCCAAGTCTGCAAAATATCCATTAGTGTCTGCAATCACCTCCTCGTTTGAATAAAATCTTTGTCCCGCCAGCCATTTCTTCAAATTGGGGAACAAATAGTAATTCGGGGGACCCAAGTCTGGAGAATAGGGGGGATGTGAAACGAGTTGGAATCCTATTTCCATTAATTTTGCGACCACAACTGCTGAGGTGTGTGCTGGTGCGTTGTCGTGATGGAAAAGGACTTTCTTGTGGGCCAATCGCGGGCGTTTTTCTTGCAGCTCGGATTTCAAACGGTCGAATAACGATGAATAATATTCACCTGTAATAGTTTTACCCTTTTCCAGATAGTCGATGAGGATTATCCCTTGCGAATCCCAAAAGACAGTCGCCATAACCTTTCCGGCCGAAGGAACGGTCTTCGCCCTTTTTTGGTGCAGATTCCCCCTTGGTAACCCATTGTTTAGATTGTTGTTTGGTCTCAGGAGTATAGTAATGTATCCATGTTTCATCCACAGTGACGAAACGACGCTTAAAGTCCTCCGGATTCTTCTGGAACAGCTGCAAACCATCCTTGCAACACTTCACACGATTCCGTTTTTGGTCAAGCGTGAGCAATCGCGGCACCCATCTTGTGGATAGCTTTCTCATGTCCAAATGTTTATGCAAAATATTATGTACCCGTTCAGTCGAGATGCCCACAGCACTAGCAATCTCACGCACCTTAACTCTTCTGTCATCCATCACCATATCATGGATTTGATCAAAGATTTCGGGAGTCGTAACCTCCACAGGCCGTCCAGAACGTTCAGCGTCACTTGTGCCCATATGGCCAGTCCGAAAATTTTGAAACCACTTATAAACTGTTCTAATCGAAGGTGCAGAGTCACCATAATGTTTATCAAGCTTCTCTTTAGTCTCCTGAGGCGTTTTGCCTTTCATAAAGTAATGTTTAATCACCACACGAAATTCTTTTTCGTCCATTTCTTGAAAATCACTCGACTTCCTTGATTCACACGAATGCCAAACACAAAGAAATAGACCAATATGGCTGAAACTTGGTGTGCGTTCATTCAAGAGATGCTACTAACTAAACATGACCTCGATACGCGCCGGTGGTGCCATCTCTCGGACTTTGCACGGACTTTTCAAACCAGCCTCGTATATTTACAATGTTACCATTAGTATTACCAATTGTCGGTAACTTTTTCTACTATATTAAAACCATGGTGAGGCCAAAAATAATGACCTCATTAGGAGCGCTCAGTAGTCAAGTAGTCAAGTACCAGTTTGGATTCAATGAATCTCATCAATAGATTCGGATTAAGGTATTGGGGAGCACGTAACTCGTTCTGTTGTGTTCTATTCGGTATTTACCATAATTTTTACGTTACTTATTTTATGATGGCGAAGGGTCTCTATTTTAACTTTGTCTGTATAATTTTCTACTGTATTGGATGTTTGCTTCGTACTTCAAAGTTGCCAATGCATTCTACATTGACAATTACCTGGTCAGCGGGCCTAGGAGAGATCGATCCATCATCAAAGTTATATTATTATTGATTGAGCACTTTCTAGAGTAGCGGTATTTTAGAATTGCGCAAAATATAATTTAGAATTTAATCGGAACTGGTTTCACGCCGGGTTAGAGTAGACCTCAGATTTCAGCCATTTAAGTGAAACCATTGTACTATTATGTCATCATCATCATCATAGTCGGATGTAAACCTCCCCAAGTTGTCACCAATTAGCTCTGTTGTTTGCTTTCTGCATCTAGTCGTGTCCTGGTAATCTTTTTAGGTCGTCCGCCCATCTTGTCTGTGGTCTACTTCTGCATTTTTTATGTTCTCTAGGTCTCCATTCAACCATACGGAGTGTTTATCTGTTATCATTCATTCTTGCGATACGCCCCGCCCAATTCTACCTTTATATATATTCGTTGTACTACATCTGTAACTTTTAATCTTCTTCGTATCTCGATGTTAGGAATACGATCTTGGAGTCTGATATTTAGCTCTCCATTGCTCTTTGGATTGCCTGGAGTTTAATATTCTACTTTTATTTAAAGCCCACGTTTCAGTTCCACATATTAATATCGGCAGTACATATTTATTGAATACTCTGGCTTTTATTGTATTTGGGATATCCAACTTAAATGTGGATTGTAACCTTCCGAACGCAGACTAAGCTAACGAGACACTTCTCTCCAAGTCAGCCTTTAAATTATTTTGTTTTATGTATTTATGTTAATTATAATAAACAACGAAGATACCATGTCTAAAAATACGATTAGCATTCACAGGCAAAAAAAGCAAATCTAGCAGCCAACAATAAGCTTAAAGAACGGGATTGCTTTTTGAGTCATCCAGGATATTTGCCCTGTTAATAAAAGTCCTTTAGAGAACTGGGTTAAAACTGTTTTAATGTATAAGAAAATTGCTTAAGGTCGTCAATTATAGTAAGCTATTTTTATGTTCTAAACTATCTTGAAATTTTAAAGTTGCTAGCAAAGGGACTACCATTAATAAATGCCAATGTGTTTATTTTTGCTATAATGCACTATATAAGTTTTATCTGGACATATACAAGGCGTTTGAAACGTAATGGTGTAAAAATATGGAGAAAATATAAATAACTATATGTAATAATAAACTGTTTCTGCTGAAAATATTTTCTGTTTTTCACAGGAGTGCCAAACATTATAATCCGTTGCAACATTAGTTTTTAAATCCCTCTCAAAATTTGTCTACTTCTTGTTTACCTGCACCACTGAATTCAGTGTTCTAATCACAAAGGGAAATGTCTCATTTCGGATTATAACATCATCGATTGACATATTGCTGATCAACTGACCCCCACAATTTGGTGAAATACTTAGCAGACATCACAGAATAATACATTTTAAAAAAATCACACGCATACAAAATAATATCGTTTTACTAGATCACATTTTTATAATATTGTTTCCATATTGTTAAAAATGAACTATTGCTTTCCTGAAATGAGACATAAATTAATTATTAAATTGGCATACTCGTATATTTCTCATGAATGACTCAAAAAATACACCCACGAAACGAACATACTAACTGCAAAAAAGAAGAAGAGAGACTCACGTCGAGAGCGGGATGAGCGAGCGAGGGCGGGGATATGGACGGCGGCTACGGGAGTAGCAGGAGCGGCAACAGCGCGACCAGTGGGGCGACGCCCGGCCAGGTGGGGCGCCGCCCGCGGGACGCTGCCGCCGTGGCCGCGTTGACCCGCGACGCCGCGCCACCTGCACACACAGACAACCGTAAAGATACTTTTATCGAAAGATATTCAAGTAATTTATTCATGGTTGTAGAACCAAGATAAGAGGAAAAATTCCGTCTTAGCTGTCAAATGAATTTTAAATAATTTGAAAGAATATAGTTACAAAGTTTGCTGCTACTGATGTTACCAATTCATTATAATTCCTTTTAAAACAATTAGAGTCCTTTTTTGGCGCTTACTAATATATTCACATTGTCTTCGTATCTTCCCTTGATAAAGAACATCGTATCGAAAATTATTAGATTCAGGAGAAGATTATTTATGTGTAACATGGTGGTCCAGCCGTACTTTTATCTGATTGTGATTTAACATACAGATTGTTCGAGAACAGAAAAATATAAATTTAGCATTTTTATTACAAATTTGGTACAAATTTACTCCACGATTTCAAAAATTGGGCTCAGCTGACGTCAAAAAAATTAAATGTGCCTACAGGACATAGTCTCCGAACCCTATGTATGCTTTCCATCATGGAAAGAATTAGAAACGAATAGGGTGATCCACGTTGGATGGCGCATTAGAGAACGATTAAATGTATCGATTTGAAATTTTGATCATATATGTTAACATGTTCTATATAAAATATTTTTAACCAAGCAGTGTTGCCGCTTGTAAAATAGCAGCAACTTGGATATTTTAAATCGAACATAATGTATCTTATATCATTTTTGGATTCTCTATCGCATTGTGATTAGGTGTTTTTGTACTATCCTATACCTATCTTTTATCGTTTTCGAGATTATAATTATTTTCCATTTTGAATTCAGAAAAAACTGCTTAATTATATATTAAAATACCTATGCTTCCAGAACTTCCAGAAACTGAATTCTAGCTTGAGATTACTTAATGTATAATATACTATAACCAAAGTCCTATTAAGAGCATACAGGATGGTTTAAAAAAAACTTTATGTTGGTTCGTTACGAAAATTGCCAAATGTCCCGTTATTTAAATGGAACACTCTGTATAAAATTTTTCTTTACAGAAGCTGTTGGAATTTGCCTTTTTTTCATATATAATGTTCCTGTATCTAACTAATATTTGTTGAATTATAATCATTTATTTAATAAACGTATCAAATATTATTTTAAACTGGACATTTAATTAGTAGCCTCTGGAATTGTCATCACATGAGTTTGGCGTTTTGTCGTTATTTATTATTTAATAATAATAATAATAGTAATCTAACATTCACATCCTTATACGTTCTCAATTCACCCAATACAGGAAATTACACCCCAACGCATACAATGAAAGACTTACCATCAAGAGGAAGGCCGGAGGAAGAGGAATCATAGACATAAGATCACTACACACAAAACCAATACAAGCACTTAGGAAATTCTTTCGCATCAAGCAAACCATCCTCTACACAGCAACAGTGAAAGCAGATAAGAACTACACACCTCTCGACACACCCAGGGCAAACCACCCAGCAGACAGATACAGTCACACCCAATTACAACAGGAAAAGATTAAAACGTGGTCAGAAAACTCACTGCACAGAAAAGACAGATACCACATAGAACAAGATCACGTAAATAACAATCATACACCTGGCTACAGGATGGGCAGCTATTCCCTGAAACAGAAGGCTTCTTACTTGACATCCAAGATAAAGTCATATTAACCAGAAACTACCAAAAGCATATCATCAACTATTACAGAAGACAGATGCAGGAAATGCCACCAGCAGAAAGAAACGATCGAACACATAACAATCGAATGTAAAATATTAACCGGAATGGAATACACAGCCAGACATGACTCAGCAGCAAAACTAATTCACCAAGCACTAGCCACAACATACAAACTCATAGAAAACATAGATCCCTACTACAAATACACACCAACGTCCATACTTGAAAATAAAGGTTACAAGCTCTACTGGGACATCAGTATCCGTACAGATAAAACAGTCTCCGCCAATAGACCCGATATTACTTTTCAGTGCAAAAAAGGAAAAGTTACCTATCTAATTGACATAGCTGTCCCCAACGACACAAACATCCAAACGAAATACACAGAAAAATCTCCAAATACACAGACCTTGCAACAGAAATAAAAAGGCTATGGAAACAAAAAAAAGTTCTCATTGTCCCCCTCGTCATATCAGCCACAAGCCTTACATCAGCAACATTTACACCACACTTAGCACAGTTAGGACTCAACACAAACATACACAGAACATTCAGAAGTCAGTGATTTTGAAAATATGTAACATTGTCAGGTCATTCCTTAATACACAATAGTAATAGCGTTTATGCTGACTTGGCTTGGGCCCGTCAACCAAACATGGAACCACATTGACCAAATGTGAGAAAGAAGAACCAAAGTAAAAATAATGTTCTTCTTCAGCCTATGTTCATCCACTTTTGAATGTAAGTCTCTTCCAAAACCTTCCATGCCCTTCTGTCCACTGCAACTTCCGTCCAGTTCATTCCTGTAATTCTCTGGTCTCTCTTACCCTCTATGTTAACAATTTATTAGTTCATCTCTTCGGATCTTATTTCGCAATATGGTCCGCTCATTGCCACTTTAGTCTTGCTATTTCTTCCAATATATCCGTTACTTTTGTTCTTGGTTTCTGATTCGGTTTCTAAGGCTTATTCTAAGTATGGCTCTTTCCATTGCTTTCTGAATGGTTTGGAGGTTGTTAGACTTGCGAGTTAGTGCCTCAGTTTCTGGACCATAAGTGAGAACAGTCATTATACAACTATCAAAGACTAGCTTTGTTGGGATAATTGGTGACTTCTTTATATGTCCCAATTTACCGAATGCTGTCCAGCCAAGATTCGTTGGTCTGGAGATTTCCACACCTTGATTCTCTTTTCCCAATTGGAGCTTGTGTGCTAAATATATATAGGAGGGCACGTTTTCGAGCATTTGGTTGGCAACAGTCACATCTATGTCTCGGGGACTTATTATTTTGATTTTATTTGCGTTTATTGCTAGTCTACCTTTGGGGGAAGCCGTATTCTTGTAACGTGATGCCGAATCCCTCTGCTCTTTTGCCAATAATGGCAATGTCATCTGCGAATCTTAGGTGGCCGAGTCATACGCATTCTATGTTAATTCGGGTTTTTAAACACATCTTCCAGCGCTAAGGTGAACAGTTTGGGTGTCTCCTTGACGTACTCCCCTTTCGGTACGGACATTATCGGTTCTTGTGTTATCGACTATGTTTATTTGCAACCAGGCATGATCGTATATATTTAATTAGACTTGAATAGCTAAAGGCTATTCTTGCATTGGTTTCAAAATTGCACAGGTTTCTGTCAAATCAAAAGCCTTACGGTGTTCAATAAATTCAACGAAAAGACATATATTGTATTCTGTACGGAGTACAGTACAGAATAATAATAATACTAATAGGAGGGCGCCCGGATACCGGGCGCCCTCCGGGAGTAAGTAGCCTTGCTGTGGCATCCAGGCTCTGCCGCAGTCGACCTTTCTTTCCTAGGATACTCGTGGGAATACTATGTTAAACAATAATAATTATAATAATGAAAATGGAAGGGTGTTGCGGAGGCGGACCCCTGTCGTACAAACAGCTACAGCAACACCACAACAACAACTACAGACGAACCAAACAACCGCCTCAGTCGAAACTACTCCCGATAGTTTTACCAGATCCGACATTGTAGGTGATGGAAATTGCCTTTTCCGTGCAGTTAGCTTATACTTATATGGCCACCAGAACCATCATGAGAAACTCCGAGAGGTTGCTCTAAGATATTTACAACAAAACTGGTCGGAACTTCACACATTTTCATTAATTGAAGTCGACGATATAAAAGACTTCAATAACTATTATAATTATATGCGGAAAAATGGCACCTATGGAACGAGCCTAGAGATACTTGCCCTCTCGGAAACACAAAATAGCAACTTTCATATCTTCTCAAAACAACGAAGAACAAGACATACAAAAATAACTTTTACGGACAGACCAACAATAATAAGCACGGGAAAATACAACAAAACCATTTACCTTCTACTAACAGGCAACCCAATGTCGGGACATTTTGAGCTTCTGACACCACAAAACACTGAAAACATTCCAGAGAACAACAGACCAATAAAAGAAGCATCGGGCGAGCGACGTAACGGTCGAGGACGTCGCGGGAAATGGCAGCTCGACAAAAACGATGAAGACCAGGCAACCGAAAATGGACCTGCCAAAAGTGTTGTGTTGGCGACTAAGCCGACACCCACCAAGGCGGGAAAATCACAGCAGCGCATGAGTTGCACCACAGGAATCAACGAACACGCCATGCGTTGCTGTAATGAAAACACAAAACCTGACAAAGAAATCACTGAGAAGAGAATCACTCGCCGCTTGGACCCACCAACATCAATCCCAAGCGCAACCGACGTAGATACGGGACAAACACAACCACCAAAGCCAGGCCAGGGCCCGTATGTATTGCAAGGACAACATGCAACTACCAAGGCTGGAAAACCAAGACAGCGGTTAAAGTGGACGGATGAGATGAATAGGACGGTGATGCGCTGTTACTACACCGCCACCAAACTCGAAACAATAACATCGGGCTACAGACAGCAACTGCACAGACTTTTCTTGACCGAATATCCACATCTGCAATTACTTGTTTCAGAACAGAGAGTAGTAGACCAAAAAAGAGTTATTACCAAGAACAATCGTCTCACACCTCTCGAATTGCAAACCATCAAGGACACAGTGGCTGTTGAACTGAACACAGACCAACCAAACAATAGAAACAATAAAGCAGATTCCGAACCAGCCTCACACACACAACCACCCAGTCGAACACAACAATACCCATCACCCAGGAGGAGCATAACGCAAAATAATATTGCGAGTACCGCGCAACACCATATCACAGACAACAACATGAATCACTCGCCACCCTCAACGACATCCACACAACATCACCCCGAATCACCTCTCATACAAACACTTAAAGCAAAAATGGAGTCACATCTAGCTCGATGGTCAGGCACCGACCCCACAACAAGAAATCCCATCCCTCGTTTAATTTTCAGACAGAGCACGCAACCAATCCTCAACACACTAAACAAGCACATAATACCTCAGTATATAACAGACTCAAGCACAATCGAAGACATTCACACAATAATATACGCAGCAGCAATCACCACTCTAACACAAAATAATCAAAAACTCCCTCAACGACAAGGAAACCCCAACAGGACAAAACCAAAATTCAAATGGCAAATAAGAATAGAAAACAAAATCAACAACATCAGGAGAGATCTAGGACATCTTACCCAGTTTATAAGCGGGAACGCGTCCAAACGTGTCACACAGGGGGCAAACAAGATCAAATCTAAGTCTCCCAACAGAACACTGCCAGAAATCCTCGATACCTTGAAACAAAAACTATCTGTATATGCCGCAAGACTCCGTAGATACAAAGAATCAAATGAGAGGAAAGACACCAACAACCTCTTCCGAAGAAGCGAAAAACAGTTCTACCGGAAAACTATGTACAACAGACAGATAGCAGTGACTGAACCACCAAACAAACAAGAACTTACAGATTATTGGAAAAGTATCTGGTCAGAGCCCAAACAACACAATAATAACACCCCCTGGATCAAAGCCGAAGAAGACAAACATAAACATGTGACAGAACAAGAAAATACCACATTTAATACACAAGAAATTACAGAAACTATCAAACACACACACAACTGGAAATGTCCTGGAATAGACAATATACAAAACTTCTGGTACAAACAGTTTACCACCACACACGAAGCACTCACACACCAAATCAACAAAGCCATTCTACAACCACACACATTTCCCACTTTCCTCACACAAGGAATAACATACGTTAAACCCAAAAGCTCAGACACCACAAACCCGTCAAACTACCGACCTATCACCTGTCTTCCAACCCTATACAAGATCATCACAGCCACAATATCGAAGAAAATAGAACAACACCTAACAGACAACAATATCCTCACAGAAGAGCAGAAGGGATGCAGGAAAAATAGTCGAGGATGCAAAGAGCAGCTGATTATAGATAGCGTGATTATGGGACAAACCAGAAAAGAACACAGAAACCTTCACATCGGTTACATAGACTATAAAAAAGCCTTCGACTCCATACCCCACAGCTGGTTAATCAGGGCCCTAGAAATCTATAAAATCAACCAACACCTCAGGCAGTTTCTCGCGCAAATTATGAAAACATGGAAAACCAAAATACGCCTAGAAACACAAACCGAACGGATCCAAACAGAAGAGCTGTACATCAGACGGGGTATATTTCAGGGAGACTCGCTCAGTGCTCTATGGTTTTGCCTCTGTCTCAATCCACTCTCAAATATACTAAACAGAACAGAGCATGGCTTCAATATCAGACACCAAAAAGAGAATCAACATAAAATAAACCACCTCCTATATATGGACGACATAAAACTCTACGCTGCCACACAAACACAGCTGAAAGAACTCCTCAAAATCACAGAAATATTCACCTTAGATGTCAATATGGAATTTGGTATAAGTAAATGCAAAGTGCTCCACATCAACAAAGGCCAATGGAAGCACCACCATGAGACAGAAACCATCGACAATGAAACGCTCGATAACATGTTCGATAAAGAAACATACAAATATCTAGGCTTCCAACAAAGCACCAAACTCAACCACACTCACATCAAAACAGAGCTCAGAACCGAATTCAAAAACAGACTGACGATACTTTTGCAAACAAAACTCAACTCTAAGAATCTCACTAAAGCCATCAACACGTTCGCTATACCTATACTCACATATTCATTTGGTATCATCAAATGGTCACAAACAGACATAGAAAATATTCACATCCTTATACGATCTCAATTCACCAAATACAGGAAATTACACCCCAACGCATGCAAAGAAAGACTTACCATCGAGAGGAAGGCAGGAGGAAGAGGAATTATAGACATCAGATCATTACACACAAAACAAATACAAACACTTAGGAAATTCTTTCACAGCAAGCAAACCAGCCTCCACACAGCGACAGTGAAAGCAGACAAAAACTACACACCTCTCGACTTAGCCCGGGCAGACCACTCAGCAGACACACACAGTCACACCCAATTACAACAGGAAAAGATGAAAACGTGGTCAGAGAAAACACTCCACGGAAAACACAGATACCACATAGAACAAGACCACGTAAATAAAAAACAATCATACACCTGGTTACGGGATGGGCAGCTATTCCCTGAGACTGAAGGCTTCTTACTTGCCATCCAGGATAAAGTCATATTAACCAGAAACTACCAAAAGCATATCATCAAAGACCCGACTATTGCAGAGGACAGATGTAGGAAATGCCACCAGCAGAAAGAAACGATCGAACACATAACGAGCGGATGTAAAATATTGGCCGGAACGGAGTACACAGCCAGGCATGATTCAGCTGCCAAAGTGGTTCACCAAGCACTAGCCACAACTTACAGACTCATAGAAAACACAGATCCCTACTACAAATACACGCCAACATCCATACTTGAAAATGAAGATTACAAGCTCTACTGGGATATCGGTATCCATACAGATAAAACAGTCTCCGCCAATAGACCCGATATTACTTTTCAGTGCAAAAAAGGAAAAGTCACCTATCTGATTGACATAGCTGTCCCCAACGACACAAACATCCAAGCGAAATACACAGAAAAAATTTCCAAATACACAGACCTTGCAACGGAAATAAAAAGGCTATGGAGACAGGAAAAAGTCATCATTGTCCCCCTCATTATATCAGCCACAGGCCTTACACCAATAACATTCACACCACATTTAGGGCAATTGGGACTCAACACGGACATACACAGAAACATTCAGAAGTCAGTGATTTTGAAAACATGTAACATTGTCAGGTCATTCCTTAATACGGAATGGTAATAGCGTTTGTGCTGACTTGGTTTTGGCCCGTCAGCCAAACATGGAACCACATTGATCAAATGTGAGAAAGAAGAACTTTTTGTAATAATAAAACTAATTAAATCTAATACCAACTAAATAGTAGACAAAAATAACTGCGTAAATGTTAATATGATGTGCCTAGTAATTATTCAAATCGTTGGGCATCTCTTATCTTAGAGGAATCTAAGGACTGAAAAACTCGATTCTCCGGTTCTCCAACTCTTTTCTTGTACTGGTATTTTGTACACAATGTTTTCTAATGTACCCCAAAAACAAAAATCGAGAGGTGTAAAATCAGGTGACCTCTGAGGCCAATTCCAAGGCCCCAAGCGTCTGAACTATCAATCTTCAAAAATTCTGTAGAGCTCAGCGCTTACCTTAGCTGTGCAATCTGCAGGAGCTCCATCAAATTGGTACCAAGTACTTTGACATTGTGTCAATGGAAAATTATCTGTGAAATCCTCAACCAATATAGATATTATTTTCAAACCTTTTCTAGACGTTAATTTTTCGTCATAAATTAAATAAAGTAATTTCCCAACGTTAAGACATTTCTTAAAAAGAAAAGTCTCTCACAAAATTTTCGCTAGCCCAAAAATGTTTCCGGTTAAAAATTCCCTCACGAGAAAATTTCAACTCCTCAAACCAAATTACTTTTCTTAAAAAATCTGAATCTTCTTGAATATAAACTAATAAATTTCCACGAAACTCTACCCGCTGTGGACAATTTTCAGGTTTCTTAACTTGAACTCTGGTAAATTTGAACTCGTATTATGCTTATGCAGTATTCTCAAAATAGAGGTGTACCTTAGACCAGTTTCTTCTACTGCACGCCTTTACTGATGATTGCGAAAAGGTATAAAACAATATTTCATTTTTATATTAGAAGTTACAGACCTAGGTAAACTTTTTACGCTTTTAAAAATGACTCGAAATTTGCCCATTTTTTTTTTTTAATTCCTCTAAATTTCTTATTAGTTATTGTTGGTAAAGCAGGATTCAGGTTGTTGAATTTCTTGGATATACGGCTGATATTTTTATCACGTAGTCTAAATAAATTTATAAGAATTGTATACAAACAATTATATCCTTCCATCTTACTAGATTTTTTATTTTACACTTTATATTTAACAGTGAAAAATACAAAACACCAAAAATATTATTAAATAACGACAAAACGTCAAACTTATGTGATGATAGTTTCAGAGGCTACTTATTGAGCGTCCATTTTAAAACAATTTTATAGGAACATTATAATAAAATAGCAAACTCAAGCAGATTTTGGAAACTAAAGTGATATACAGGATGTTCCATTTAAATAACTGAAGTCTTGGTAATTGGTAAGAAACCAAAATACAAAGTTATTTATGAACCACCCTGCATGCTCTAAATAGGGGTGGGTTATGGGATATGATACCTCTTGACCTTTACTAATCAAAACTCGGAGTTGAGTTTCTGGATGTTTTGGAAGCATAAGTATTTTAATATTTCATTAGGCAATGTTTTCTGAATAAAAAAATGGGAAATACTTAAAATCTTAAAAACTGGAAGATAGAGGTATAGGATGGTATAAAAATGGGCTAATCATAATGAGTTAGGAAATCCAAAAATGGTGTAAGATGGAGGGTGTTCCATTTAAAACATCAAAGATTCTGTTACTTTGCGACAGAAGCGACAATACTACATGGCATGTTTTAGTAGATAGAGCATGTTCGCTAACATATACAACGATTTCAAATCGATATGTTTAGTGCTTCTTCAGAAATACTGTATATATATATATATATATATATATATATATATATATATATATATATATATATATATATATATATATATATAAATATTATACATGTATAGTATATGTATATATTCAAAAATTATAAACTTTTTTGTTTTAGAAAATGATGTGGTCAACCACAGTTTTTGGATAATCATGTATAGTATCTTGGAAATGTTTTATATCTCTGCAATAACATTCTTTCAAAATTGTTTTTTAATTCATCCTACAGCCATGACGAAAGTTTACACTTCATATTGGCAGCGCTGCCTTGCTAGTACTAATTAATCTATATAAGTGTGTGTATTCAAATTAAAAGTGTTTTATTAAAATTAATTATTTTTGGCCCCATTAAAATTTTATTCAATGCCGCCACTGACACAGCCGCCGCGCTAAGAAAGACAACATAGAAGTGAATTCAAAATACAATATGTCCTGTATAAGTAAACATGAAAATAACGAAAATTCTGCGTTGTCACAAAAATTTAGATCTATTTTGTACTAGCTATTTATCCAATTTTTTGGTAAAGTTGCATTGCAATTGACTGTAAATGAAAATGTTTGAAAACACTTGATTAAATGACGCAATATTTTTGCGTAAATTATTACTTCAAATTGTATTCTCGATGACATATGACTTTTTAGTGTTCCGTACGAAACACTTATTAGATCATTTCGGTGTCTGCGCGTCCGTCTGTCTATCTGTCTGTCCGTCCGTCTGTCCGTCCGTCCGCCCGTCTATCTGTCACATCCGATTTTACTATTTGACATAGAAAGTTGAAATTTGATACTAATATAGGAATTAATGTCCTCATCAGAGCCGTGTAGTTCCGAAACTTAAATTTTGGTTAAGTTGTTAGTTTTGGGGGGTGAAATCGGAAATGAAAAAAAAATTTACCAGGTCATCGAGTGGGGTGTCAAATGAAAGGCTGTAAAAATACAAGTTCAAAAATATATATAAATGTAATACTTGTGCACACTTTTCTTTATATTATTTTTAAAAAATCGCGAAAAAAATTGCTGTCCCTCCCTTATCTCGAAAAGTACTGATCGAAAAATTTTGAAAAAAGTTCAACTTGCACTTGACCGGTTATTTAGTCTTACCGGTTGTACGTTATTAAACACTTCACTTCATTTCAAAATTTATGAAATTAGATTTAAAGTATTTTGGGTGAGTGGACTAAACGTAAATTTTAATATCAACTGACAAACTCTAAAGGTAGCTATAAACCGACAAACACCATGCCACAAATAGAGTTGTGTATATTAAATTCTGGAACAGTGTCGCACTTCTTCCTTCTTCTTCCTTCAGCCGTTCTCTACCCACTGTCGGGTATAGGCCTCTCTCAAATCTTTCCATTTTTCTCTATGTTGTGCTTGTTGATACCAGTTAAGTCCTCCGACTCTCTTCAGATCGCCGCTCCATCTCTGTTGGGGCCTTCCTATGCTTCGCTTTTCACCCCATGGTCTCCACCTAGTGATCCTGCCACTCCATTTATACGTCGCTCTCGCTACATGGCCGGCCCAGCTCCATTTCAGAGATGTTATCCGTTTGGTGATATCATCCACCTTTGTTTGTTGTCTAATCTATTTATTAGTTTTCTTGTCCTTCAAAGTAACACTCAACATCTTCCTTTCCATTGCTCGTTGGTGGACTTGTAGTTTTTCTATTGTTCTTTTAGTTAAAACCCATGTCTCGGCTCCATACGTTGTAGCTGGTAAGATACATTGATTATAAATTTGGGTTTTTGATCTTTGAGGAATGTTCATATTCAGTACATATTTCAATTTTCCATATGCTGCCCATCCCATACGTATCCTTCTTTCTATTTCAAGCTGCTGGTTTTCCTTTCCTATCGTTATTATTTGGCCCAGATAGATGTATGTGTTTACTTTTTCTATTGTTGAATGTTCAATCACTATATTTTCATCATTGGTGTATTCGTTACTCATGTACTTTGTCTTGGAGAAATTTATGTCAAGTCCCACTTTTCTTGCTTGGTGGTGGAGATCAGTGATCATCTGGATCATTTCATTCTTATTGTTTGCTATAATTACAATGTCATCTGCGAATCTCAGGTTGTTTAGCCGATCACCAGCTATCAGAAGGCCATTTTCGTCCCAATTCAGTTCTTTGAATACATCTTCTAAGATCATTGTAAATAACTTAGGCGATATTACATCGCCCTGCCTTACTCCTCTGTTCACTGGGACCTTGTTTGTCAATTCTTGGTTTACCATAACTTTGAGTGTTGCTCGTTCATATATTCTGGCTATCAGTTCGCTGTATCTGTGGTCTATACGAGCATTTCTAAGAGCTCTTATAAGCCCCCATTTTTCCACTGTGTCAAAAGCCTTGCGAAAATCTACAAATGTGAGCCACATTGGTATATTATATTCGGTGGCCTTCTCGATTAGTATTCTCAATGTGTGCAAGTGTTCAATCGTACTGAAGCCTGATCTGAATCCAGCCTGCTCTATCGGTTGGTATAATTCCATTTTGTGTTCCAGTCTGTTTGTTATGATTCGTGAGAACAGCTTGTAAACTTGGGAAAGTAAACTAATTGGCCGGTAGTTTTCTAGGTTTTCGGGGTCACCTTTTTTGTATATTAAGATGACTATAGCGTTTTCCCAGTCTTCTGGTATATTTCCACATTTGAGGCATTCATTAAAAAGATCTTTTAATTCATTCATTAGGGCTTCACCTCCGCATTTTAGCATTTCAGGTATAATATCATCCTCTCCAGCCGCTCTTCCACTTTTCATCTGTTGTAAGGCTTTCCTAACTTCATCCATTTCTATGTCAGGAATTTCTTCTGAGTTGACATTAATTACTCTTTTGTCTGTTGATGAGTTGTCCTTTTCAACTACTACATTTTGGACTTTTGAACTGTAGAGGTCTTGATAGAAAGTTGTAATTCTGTTTCGGATATTTTTTCTTGTCATTGATTATGTTTCCTTCTTGGTCCTTCAATTTAATTATCTCACTTTTACAGGCGTTTGCTCTTCTAAAAATTTTTAATCCTTAAAAGTGTCGCACAGCGTTCTCAAAATGAAAGATTTTTGTTTTTTTTTCGAGATTTCTTGATATTTTATAATTTTGGGTTTGAATATAATTTTTGACTTTATCTTATTTGATGTATGATACCGTCCCAGTGAAAAAAATTATTGCAAATATTAGAACGATCAACCATAAACAGTACAGCAATCGCCACAGTAAAAGAGCTGTATGACCAGTCACGTTCCCGAAAAAGTTAGGAAACATTCTCTCCAAAAATTTTTCTGTAACAAAGCTCTCTCTGTCTCCTATATTATTCCAAATTTATCTGAATGAGGCATTAGAGAGATGGCGAAGAGCATGTGGAGGAATCGGAATATAGTTGACCGACAAAACACTCTACATTTTGCTGACGATCAACTGGTTATTGCTCAGGACAAGGAGGACCTTGACTTTATGACAGGAGAACTTTTTGAAGATTATAAAAACTGCAAGAAAACCAAATATTTGTGTATAGGGGAAAAACAGGGAAGCCTTGCTCTAAATACCGGTGAGGCAAATGATGCTTGTGAAGAGTATATATATCTTGGAACTAACATAAGTAAAGACAGTCAAACGAAAAAAGAAGTGGAGAATAGAATAAGTAAAGGAAAGGCGGTGTGGTCGAAGAACAAAACATTACAAAGAAAGCACCTCATTTATAATGATGTATTTAAGAGCATCATGTTATACGGTTGTGAAACTTGGTAATTGACGAAACGATTGAAACAGAAACTAATGGCACTGAAATGGATTACTGGCGAAAATCCGCTGAAGTGCCAAGAATAAATGGAGTTAGAAATGAAAGAATAAGGGATGTAATGAAAGTAAAAAACAACGATTAATTCAGCAACGGCAATTTATATGGTACGGGCACGTGGTGAGAATGGAAGAACATCGAATACCAAAAATGGTTCTAAAGTGAGTACCGAGCGAAAAGAGGAGAAGAGCGACATGGTTTGGAGGTGTTCCGAGGGCAAGGTCAGAGAGAAATCTAAGACCCGGAGATTGGGAAGATCGAAGAAGATGGAAACTAGGAACCGGAAGGTGAAGAAGGCTATAAAAAAACCAAATTGATGATGACCTTATTTTTTCAATAAACTCTATCACGATAATTAGATTCGTCATTGCTTGTTAACTCCAAAAATTACATAGTATAAAGACTCAATATTTGAGGGTGGTAAAATTTTTACAAATGACGGGAAATTTAAGCGGCATAACACTTGGTAAATGTGATTCTTGTAAAGGTTGTGTGCAAAGATTCACAACAGATGCAACGTGTAATTGTTTGTTGGCAGCTGTCATAAGAGATCGGTGCCAGTCGCTCCGTAGAAATGGATAAAGCTGAACATAGTGTAGTAATAAAACATTTTTGTTTAAAAAAGGGGACTGCGGCCCAGATAAAAACAAAGCTGAAGGAAGCTCATGGGATTCTGTACCAGCACTCAAGACCATTTGTTTCTGGATAAATGAATTTAAATGTGGTCTTACGAGCATTGCAGATCTTGCACGTTCAGGACGCTCGACTGAGATTTCTTCTGAAAAAATGGCCTATAAAATTCACGATATCGTGATGGAAGATCGTCGCATTCGTGAGATTGCTGAGATAGAAGGCACCTCATATGAACAAGAATATAATATCTGGCATGAAGTTGTAAAAATGAAAAAGCTGAGCGCGCGATGGGTGCCGCGTTTGTTGACTCCAGATTAGTAAAGCGCTCCTGCACCAGGACAATGAACTTGCTCACACATTGACCACTGCAATGGCAGAAGTGCACGAGTTCGGCTTCGAAATAATTCCACACCCACCCTAATTCCCAGTTTTAGCCTTTTTCTTTCCTATCCTGAAAAATTGGCTTGGAGATGAGACATTTTCTTCGAATAAAGAGGTTATCTGTGCTGTAAACGAGTATTCCGTACATTTCGAAACAATTTTTTTTTTCTGAAGGAATAAAAAAATTGGAATCTTTTTGAACCAAATATATTGAGCTAAATGGAGATTATCTTGAGAAGCAAATTTCTATTTTTGCAAAAAATGTTAATTCCTTTGTTTTTTTACAAGATTTTTTAACCCACCCTCGTACTTAAAGACACTGATTAAAATTAATGGTAAACTGTTGTTAAAGAGTGGTTAGTATCTTCAAAAACTAAGAGCTCACCTATTTTGTACATTATCAGGACAGACTCTCTGTGTATATGAGTTTAGAATATCCTTGCGTAACATATTATTTTTGCACAAGGATCTTTTTATGTTCAGCAAATTTATCGATGTAGAGGTGCTGTCAAAAATGATGGTACAGAAAGTTCATACACAACTATCTATGAATTTCTAACAGAATTTAACGTTAAAAGCGTTAATGTTAACCTATACGTTTAATTTCACCACATTTATATATTTTAGATTATGAAAAAAAGGAATCAGAAGATAATTTTTGAAGTAATTGTAACGGGACACATTGTATGATGAAAAAAATAAATATGGATATAAAGGCTCCTAAGATGTATTCTATTTTATCTTTCTTGTAGTTAAGTGCGTGCAATGCAACAGAAAGAGTATATACGTTTACGATACACAATTAATACAACATAAGATAGTGATTGAGAATATATAAATAACAATACAGAATCCTTCCCTACAGGACCTCTTCAAAAAATGTTCTCATAGAAGATAAAACAGAAATATTTCGTTCAAAATTCATTTGTCATGACAGGTTATCATCACACCTAATTTTGTAAATACCTTGGCTATTCTTTTTAATCAACAAGATACTGAAAATTAATTTAAACCATATATATATGATATATATATATATATATATATATATATATATATATATATATATATATATATATATATATATATATATATATATATTATATATATATATATATATATATATATATATATATATATAAATATATATATATAAATATATATATATATAATATATATATATATATATATATATATATATATATATATATATATATATGTATATATATATATATATATATATATATATATATATATATATATATATATATATATATATATATATGTTACAGACAAAATATTCTATATATAGGCTCGTTTAGCAATGAATATAAAAATATTTTCTTTTTTTCTTTAACTATCATATATAGAGTGTTTTTTTATAGAGGTATAACGCGGCGAATGTTGTCCTCCAAGTGGTCAATCGTTTCGGGCTTATCGGCGTAGACTAGCGACTTCACATATCCCCACAGAAAATAGTCACGAGCTGTGTGACATGTTGCGCTGTCTTGTTGAAACCACAGCTCCTGCACATCATGGTTGTTCAATTGATGAACGAAAAAGTCAGTAATCATGGCTCTATAGCGGTCACCATTGACTGTAACGTTCTGACCAGCATCGTTTTTAAAGAAGTACGGACCAATGATTCCACCAGCCCATAAAGCACACCAAACAGTCAGTTTTTCTGGCTGTAACGGTGTCTCAACATACACTTGAGGATTATCATCACTCCAAATACGGCAGTTTTGTTTATTGACGTATCCATTCAAACAAAAGTGAGCTTCATCGCTAAACAAAATTCACCGAATCTACGCCTTGCTAGGTGATCGTGTGGCTTCAATTGTTGCACGAGTTGGATTTTGTAAGCACGCAAACCAAGATCTTTCCGCAAAATCTTCCATAAAGTGGATGGACACATATCCAATTCCTGTGCACGATGGCGGATAGACTGATTCGGGTCTTCCTCTACGCTACGCTCTACAGCAGCAATGACTTCTTCTGTACGCACTTTACGACGTCTCTGTGGATGCGTATTATCATTTAGAGTAAACGTGGTGCGAAAACGTTCCATAGTTAATCGAATTAATTGCTCTGATGGACGATTATGTTGACCGTAAAATGGACGTAGTGCGTGATACGTATTTCGAACAGAACCATGATTTTCAAAATAAATTTGCACAATTTGGAAGCGTTGTTCAGGCGTCAGTCTATTCATGTTGAAATGCCAAACCAAACTAAACATAAATCACTTGACAGCTGACAAAATGGCCGCCAGTTAAAAAAGTGTTGCCAAGTTTAAAGTTTTATACCTCTATAAAAAACACCCTTTACAATACGAACTTTGTGCTCTCCTTCCACGACATTTAGTAACAGAGGTACCCTAGTTATCGGCGTTTTGGAGGAATTAAGAACACATTCCTAGAAAACCTAAAAAAGATACTGACTGATATCCCAGATGATTCGCTTACATTTACAATTCGGAGAGTGGTTATTCTTGGTCCTCTCAGATTGCCCAGGCAAATGAGTTTGATTGATGACTGACCGGACACTTTCATAAGTATCTGGTGATGCCATGTCTCAGCCTGTGTGGGTCGGAGTCACAGGATTTGTCTAGTCGGATTTTTCTTTTCAGACAATTAAAATACTAACTCAGTAGAGACATAACTTTGCAAGTTAGATCGTTTTTGTGCAAATTAGGAGAGTAAATTCTTTCATCTAGTAGATTCAAACCATTTCATCATTGCAGTGTTAACTGTTTTTCTAGGCCTATTTCGATTAAAAAATTAGCCCGATCCTTAATTTCTGCGTCAAACTGTAATACTGCAGTTTTATTCTTGATAATGGTTGACAAAGTACTTTGTGGTATTTCATATTCGTCGGCAAAAGCCTTTTTTTTTAATTCCACTTTTCACTTTTTTTAAGATTTCAATCTTTTTTTTTCCCAAAAACCACGCAGAGGGTAAAGGAGATATTTTGATATATAAAGTAAATCCCAAGATATAAGATCCTGCCTTTTTATACCTCTATAAAAAACACCCTTTACTTTGTCTAGGTCTATGGAATGCCTAGAAATTGTGTAGAATGCAGATAAGAGATTAGGTAAAGTATAAAATGAAAGACAAATTACCATAATACCAAACGTACAGCCGGCAATGTGTATAACAGATATTGAAAACAATAAGCATTCACTGTTACTCATGTTGCAGGCGGCGGGGGAGCACGGTAGGGGTGAAGTCAATACGTTATAACATAAACTAACCTGAACTAACCAGAAGCTTATGCCTTAAGAAGAAGGTTCTGTGTACTTTCAAGTGTAATCATATCTTTTGTTTATTGAAAAATATAGACTTCGACAATCTTTGAAACATCAAATGTTGGTTTTATTTGTAAGTAAAATACATATTGTTTTTTTCTTAATTCTAAAAAAAGATTAGTTTAGGTTAGCTCAGGTTAGTTAATATTGATGAGTAACAGTTAAGGCATATTGTTTTCGATATATATTATACACATTACCGGCCGTATGTTAGGTATTCTATAGAATGCTTAGGCAAAGTATAAAATAAAGGACACTTTACCTGAACGTTATAGAATGCTGGATTATATACTTTGCCGGTAACATATATATATATATATATATATATATATATATATATATATATATATATATATATATATATATAAATTAAAATTGAAAAACGTTTCTTGAACCAGTTTTTGATATTTTTTTCTTTTTTTTTGGAAATGTGGTTCTTGTTTTAATTAGGGCAAAAATTGTTTATGGTAAAATTACACGTCCTCTCCGATTAAATTAAGTAAATGAAAAGATAATATACGGTTACGTCCTGCAGAAAATAGATATAGTTTTTAAACTGAATTTAGTGAGAAAATGAATGTGTCTGTAGAGTGCTTTCTCTTTTCATGTATTCAAAGGTTTTTAATTAAGATCCTTTTAGGATAGGTAAAAAAAATAATGCTGATGAAGACCCAATGGAGTGGAAACATTTATTATAATAACAAACACCAAAATATAATTTTTACCATAATCCATTTTTGCCTTAATTAAATCAGAGGCCACATTCCTAAGAAATATATATATATATATATATATATATATATATATATATATATATATATATATATATATAGATCGATTTCAATACAGTTGAGTGTATTTTCATCAAAATAAAATCTATTTAACCCAGCTGGACAAAGTCCTCAGCAACTTGGAGTTTAAATACTAAGCCTTAAGTTAACTAAACTGCTGTGAGTTTTCAAACCCAATTACTTTTTTACTGTCATAAAGAGTAAAGGCTTTGTAATTACCAATTACTTTTAATAGTAATTAACTTTCAAGCACCAAGCCCTTTTTTCCTGTAAAGAGCTGGTAGCACTTTTAAAGGAATAGCTGTTTTCAAAAAGCCCTTAAAATGCTTGGCCAAGTGCTACGTAACAGTATAGTACTTTTACTGTTTGTCCAACTTCTCATAGAGTGTTTCCGATGGCATTTTTTCGGTGAAAAAACCATTTACAACATGTCTGTGAAGGAGTTTTGTGCAATTACATTCTAATTTTAAAATAAGGTAAGGAAGTCAACACTGTGTGCAAATGTACAACATCAAATAATAAGAAGCAATTAATGAATTTAATACTATCTCTATAATTACTTATTCACAATTCAGCATCTTCGCACTCGCTCGGTGGTGCGTCATTTCTTCGCGTCGAGAGTTTGTATGTAAATGAGAGGCTCAGTATATCGAAAATTATTATAGATCTTCCACTTATAGTGTCTAATTAATTCAGCATCGATACAATAAAGTACATTTCAAAATTATTCAGAACAATTAGTAATAAATCCAATCAATAAATTAGAACGATTTCATCATATATAGTTTAACTAGTAACCGTGCAAAGGCTACACTTTCGACAAGTGGAGTTGTAGCGTGCACGTGGATCGAATATTAATAATTGTAGAAGCACGTAGTATAGAATTCAAGAATTTATCCTTTATATGGAATGCTTTACCTCCAAATTCCATGTAATGTCGAGTGTCTTACTTTATTTTATACCGTTGCAAATATAAATCTCTAGAACTAAACGTGATTAAGCAATCTCGTAAATGGATTCGTAATCCGAAAAAAATGCTATCGAAATCACGTTAAGCTACTCGAAAGTTAAAAATTTTGTTGCACCGGGTAACTGGCAATTGTAAAAATTACTTTAAATGATTTAAAAGTCTTGCTAGCACTCGGTATACAAGCATATTGACTAGGCTTCAAGTCTCTATAAAGAGCTTGAAATTTTTCAAATCCTTGAAATATTTTTTAACTAGTTTCTTCAATTATGAGTTCATCCTTGGACAAAGTATGTAAGTTATGCAAGTCTAATTACAAAAGAGTATAAGTTACCAAGAGGCTTTCGGGATTCTCAGTTCTGTGCAGCTCGGGTTTTTAAATACTTTTTCAGATACTAACTAAAGAGTCTATATTGTAAGCCGTTAGTAGAGCTTACAGTATAAACTATTTAATTTTTAAATATATAACACATGGGCTGAAAAGTCCCGGGCCTAACACATAGATGGCGCTAGTTTTATTGCAGTCACCTTTTTTTCAGTTAATACTAACCTTCAAAAGACAGCTGTTAAAATTTCATGATATTCTATTCTTTAGTTTGTGAGTTATTGTGCTAAGAGTGACGCTACTTTTGTTATTTTCAAAACAATGGATCAAAAACAATTTCGTGTTTTAATTTTACACTGCTTCTTGATGGGAAAAAAATACCGTTCAAGCGAAGCAATGGCTTGAAAAGTGTTATGGGGACTCCGCTCCATCAGAAACAACAATAAAACGTCGGTTTGCTGACTTCAAACGTGGTCGTAGAGGACACCGATGATGCAGAACGCAGTGGACGTCCAAATGAGGCGGTAACACCAGAAAACATCAAAAAAAATCCATAAAATCGTTTTGAATGAGCGAAAAGTGAAGTTGCGTGAGTTAGCTGACATCGTAAAGATATCAAAAGAACGTGTTGGCTTTATATTGCATGAGCATTTGACTATGAGAAAGCTCTGTTCAAAGTGGGTGCCGCGTTTGCTCACTGTTGATCAAAAACAAGAACGTGTTGATGATTCTGAGCAGTGTTTGGCCATGTTTTAAACGTAACAAACCGGAATTTTTGCGTCGATATGTGACAATGGATGAAACATGGATCCATCACTTCACTCCGGAATCAAAACGATCGTCATCTGAGTGGACAGCAACTGGTGAACCTCGTCCAAAGCGCCCGAAAGCACAACAATCGGCTGGAAAGGTTATGGCCTCGGTATTTTGGGATGTGCGTGGTGTAATATTCATCGACTATCTTGAGAAAGGAAATACCATCAACAGTGAATATTATATAGCGTTATTGGAGCGTTTGAAGGCCGAAATTGCAAAGAAAAACGACCGCATATGGCAAAGAAAAAAATTTTGTTTCATCAAGACAACGCACCGTGTCACAAGTCAATCAAAACAATGGCAAAACTAACATGAATTGAACTTCGAATTGCTCCCACATCCACCGTATTCGCCAGATTTGGCTCCCAGCGACTACTGGCTGTTCGCAGACCTGAAAAAAAATGCTCGCCGGTAAGAAATTTCGCACGAATGAAGAGGTTATCGCTGAAACTGAGGCCTATTTTGAGGCAAAAGATAAATCGTTCTACAAAAGTGGTATTGAAATGTTAGAGCGGCGCTGGAATGATTGCGTTGCTCTTGATGGAGATTACGTTGATGAATAAAGCTAATTTTGAACCAAAAAAAAACCGTGTTTTCTTTGTTAGGCCCGGGACTTTTCAGCCCATGTGTTAAGTACTGAAAGACATTTAGTTTCTGAAAATTATTCAAATATAAATGTGGTTAAGCCAACAAATACCTCCCAGCTCTACGCTCAAACGTATTGAAAGTTAAATAAATTTATGTTAGGAGGGATTTTAAACCCATTTTATTTACATAGACTATTAAAGTTGAGATTCATAAAAAGACAATAGCTTATAACTCATAATCAGAATGTTTAGGTGGTGTTTTATGAAGATAACTTGACATTCAAATATGAATTTGAAGTTTATTTTATCCTCTATGATATTTCTTTTTACATAAAAAGGTATAAAGAAAGACTCTGTATCTTAAAATTTAATTTTTTTGCGTGTCTAATCTACATACCCAAGCACGGTTATTTAAATGTAGAGATTTTGTGCATTTAAATTATAATTTTAATAATAATTATTTATGTTAATGCATAATATACCCTAAAAAATTTTATTTAAAAAATCTCATTTTCATTGATTATTTTTGTAATAAATTTAATTTAAAATTCATCCTTATATCCTCATATACTTAATGACTCATACAAAGAAAGTTTATTCAATATTCAATTTTCGAAATCCTGATTGATGATCCATCGCGGCCGAATGTGGCGAAATGAATTTCACTGTTAACTTTTCCGCCACAGACACTAAACAGAGAAAGTATTGTATTATAGCAAACTTTTGAATTTCAGATAAAGTCCTTATTTACATTTTAAAAGTCAAAACGTCATTACAAAAAAAAATTGAGATTGTATATGTATGTGCGTCTGAATATGCGTCTATGTGTGTACGTGAATACTCATCAACCCTAGAACTATAGAGCATTTATGTGGTTAAACTGGTATTATCCAATATTCACTAGTAGTACTTGAGCAGATTAATTTTTTTTATCGTTTACATCCACGCTGGAGTAGGGATTTTTTGTTCTTTTTTCACATCCCAAGGATATCGGCGAGGATGTAATACTCGTCAACGTTGTTCCAGTGCCGAAATATACCTTTTTGTATTTCACGGCACTTTTTACACAATGCGGTAGTGCTGCCACGGATGTTATTGCATTTCTGCAAACAACTACCACTTATGTACCTGGTCAGGTTCAATATACTTAAATAATTTAATAAATAAAAGGATACCGACCTGTCGGGATTGCACCCGAAACCTTCTGCACCGCAAGAAAATACTACGCTACGGAGCCACGGGCCGCCACAAATTAGCACTATTGAACAGATTATTCAAGGTTTTAGAAAGGAATACCGAGGACGAAGCAGGATCTGAAGCAAGCAGAATCTCCTGGCTCTGTGCGACACAAAAAAGTCTATCCGTAGCATGGATTAACTATCAGAAACCATTCGACACAGTGTACATATCACGAACTGGTCTTTCATCTGTTAAAAAGAATACGCCTCCTTTACGTAACTTGATACAACGTCTAATATTGGTGCAGAAAATTGAATTTACCGTTACACGAAGTACTCAAAAGGTAAAAACTGAGCCACCGACTCATAAAAAAGGACTTGTTGAAGGTGGATCATTAAGTCTACTGTTATTCTCTATTTCACTGCTTCTTGTTTTAATCGTTCTACATAAAACCCATGCGTATAACTGTTGTCCACCAGGACATCACGGACACAAGGTCAGTTATTTTATATGGATGACCTTAAACTTTAGGAGGTTTCAAAACGGAATCTAAATAGAAGTGAAGAGTAGCTTAAGACTATACTCGGAATATTGGTTTCGAATTTGGATTAGATAAATGTGCCGTTATCAGGTTTGGCAGAGGACGAACAAATGGAAACCTTTTACATAATTTTATATGGAAGAAACATACAACTATCTAGACGATGCAAAAAACCGGATCCATTATACTGCAACTATCAAAATAGTCCTCAGCAGTAGGTATAGGAGACGACTGGTACTTCTAAAGACCAGATTTTCGTCTTCAGAAGTGCCAGGACATAAAAAAGGTTGGCGCTGCCACTATGCTGGATGTATCACTCCTTTTCTATTCCTCTGGATTGATAAAGTAGACATAAAAAGTGCTGAGCACACACAGCTTCATATGCGTGAGATATGCAGCGAAATCTCTATCTCCGATTTTATCTTTCTTCCTCAAATATATCCTTCATGACATCAAGGTGGAATCTCGTTGTGGTGGAACTAGCTAGATTACAAAGAGTTCGAATTTTCTCTTAGAGATGAAGGGTCATGAAGGAAGTGGCGTGAGAATCCTTATGTTTAGGAGAGCATAAGGTGGAGCGGAAGAACTTCCTCTGGTTCTAAACTCTGACGGAACCATTAAAATTTAAGACAGGCATTAAAACAGCAGGAAAAACAAAAATTTATAGACGGCATAAAAGGAGTCATAGGCTGAGAAATTTCTACTCGTTTGTCAGGATGACATGATTTAAGTGTAGAATATACAGCAAAGATCCAGATTTATTTTCAACCTGTCCAGTTGACGTTGTATCATCGGACATTCATCGTCACGATGCAGTGTTGCTTATTCTATATGGCCAACTTAGACGTTTGTATAGTATTGCTGGAATTCTCAAGTTGCTATATATTTTATTTATGAAACGTGTCGTATTTAATAATTAATAATCGCTTTTTCGCCTACAAGATGCTTACAACCCAATAAACCTAATATTATTAGTAAAATAACAAAGAAGATTTTTTTGTTGAGTATTTGGTACAAATAGAGGGATCAATAGAAGGAAAAACCATATAAAGATGTATAGGGTGTTTTTTATAGAGGTATAGAACTTTGAAATGGAATAAAACAAAGATGAATTTTTTAAATTGACATGAAATTTACTTTATTCGAAAGATAATCTTCTGGCATTATAATTTAAATATGACTTCTGGCATATGACCGCCACGGCTGGCCTCGGACGTAGTCTAATCTGGAGGTCCAATTTTCGATGACTTTTTCCAACATTTGAGGCCGTATATCGGCAATAACGCGGCGAATGTTGTCCTCCAAGTGGTCAATCGTTTCGGGCTTATCGGCGTAGACTAGCGACTTGTTGAAACCACAGCTCCTGCACATCATGGTTGTTCAATTGATGAAAAAGTCAGTAATCATGGCTCTATAGCGGTCACCATTGACTGTAACGTTTCTGACCAGCATCGTTTTTAAAGAAGTACGGAGGGACCAATGATTCCAATGGATTCTGGATGTAACACCAGCCCATAAAGCACATTCCAAACAGTCAGTTTTCAATTGTTGCACGAGTTGGATTTTGTAAGCACGCAAACCAAGATCTTTCCGCAAAATCTTCCATAAAGTGGATGGACACATATCCAATTCCTGTGCACGATGGCGGATAGACTGATTCGGGTCTTCCTCTACGCTACGCTCTACAGCAGCAATGACTTCTTCTGTACGCACTGTACGACGTCTCTGTGGATGCGTATTTATCATTTAGAGTAAACGTGGTGCGAAAAAACGTTCCATAGTTAATCGAATTAATTGCTCTGATGGACGATTATGTTGACCGTAAAAATGGACGTAGTGCGTGATACGTATTTCGAACAGAACCATGATTTTCAAAATAAATTTGCACAATTTGGAAGCGTTGTTCAGGCGTCAGTTATTCATGTTGAAATGCCAAACCAAACTAAACATAAATCACTTGACAGCTGACAAAATGGCCGCCAGTTAAAAAAAGTGTTGCCAACTTAAAGTTTTATACCTCTATAAAAAAACCCTTTACAATACGAACTTTGTGCTCTCCTTCCACGACATTTAGTAACAGAGGTAGCCCTAGTTATCGGCGTTTTGGAGGAATTAAGAACACATTCCTAGAAAACCTAAAAAAGATACTGACTGATATCCCAGATGATTCGCTTACATTTACAATTCGGAGAGTGGTTATTCTCAGATTGCCCAGGCAAATGAGTTTGATTGATGACTGACCGGACACTTTCATAAGTATCTGGTGATGCCATGTCTCAGCCTGTGTGGGTCGGAGTCACAGGATTTGTCTAGTCGGATTTTTCTTTTCAGACAATTAAAATACTAACTCAGTAGAGACATAACTTTGCAAGTTAGATCGTTTTTTGTGTAAATTAGGAGAGTAAATTCTTTCATCTAGTAGATTCAAACCATTTCATCATTGCAGTGTTAACTGTTTTTCTAGGCCTATTTCGATTAAAATTAGCCCGATCCTTAATTTCTGCGTCAAACTGTAATACTGCAGTTTTATTCTTGATAATGGTTGACAAAGTACTTTGTGGTATTTCATATTCGTCGGCAAAAGCCTTTTTTTAATTCCACTTTTCACTTTTTTTAAGATTTCAATCTTTTTTTCCCAAAAACCACGCAGAGGGTAAAGGAGATATTTTGATATATAAAGTAAATCCCAAGATATAAGATCCTGCCTTTTTGCTTTTTCAGTGGGGCAATAAACGACCCTATTAAGGTTTTGTGCATAGTTGCCAGGTATTACAATAAACGTATTTTTATTTTACCTGCTTTGTATACCGCCCTCACTTGCACCTGCAATCATATTGGATCTATTTTTACCTATATATTTACTACCTGGCAACCCGGTTTGGAGCCCTTTAAATATTTGATAATATAGGGCTAATGACCACAGGTCCCCATTAAGATTCGAAAGATACTTTTTATTATTTTTATTTTTAGTTTTACTTGCGACTTACAACGTTACGGTTCTATTTTAACTATGTGGCGTCCGTGGGAAAATTGCAATAGAGGCTATCGCAAGAGAAAACATTTATCACTTGTCGCTAAACAAATAGTGAAAAATGTTTACGACAGTTCGGTAAAATGAAATTTGAATAAACAAAGTGCTTTGCAAGAAACCAGTGAACTAACAAAAACCCCAAGTTCTATGATTAAGGGTATTGTAGGAAAACCATCACTCAGGATCAGGAAAAAAAAAAAAACGGAAAGATTTTCAAATGCATCATGTAGACGATTGTTTAAAAGACGTCATCAGGAGGAAAAACTATATTCTATGTATGAAGAGCAGTTGGTGGCGACACTAGACAAAATAAAATTAAGACTGGTGCAGGACGGGACCAATATACATTGTGGCCGATCAACCTTTCACAGAATTCTCTTAAGAATGGGATTCACGTTCCGAAAAATCAACAAAAGGCAAGTAGTGATGGAGTCACAAAGATTACGAATCTTGCGACATACTTATTTACAAGAAATTAAAAAGTATCGATTAGAGAATTGTCCAATAATTTGCTTTGACGAAACATGGTTCGATGCCCATGACACTGTGCAAAAAGGGTGGGTTGACAGCAGTACAAAATGTCAGACTAACGCACCTTCAAATAAAGGTTAAACGAATAACCATTTTGCATGCTGGATCTGAAAAGGGCTGGGTTTCAAACTGTCTACTATTATCTGCAAAAAAACAGAAAAGATTCTAGTTTGGACTATCACGAAGACACGACCGCAGAACTTTTTGAAAATTGGTTTCAAATGCCCTTTTGCCAAAATGTTCCCGAGCAGAGTGTTATAGTTACGGACAATGCAAGGTTACCATAGTCGCCTACTAAATAAGGTTCCTAATGCAGCCAACACCAAATCGGAAATACAGGAAAGTGGTCTTTTGGAAGTTTTGAAAGACTATAAATTGGAAAAGAAATATGTTTGTGATAGTATGGCTGTGAAAATGGGACACACTGTTTTGCGGCTTCCTCCGTATTATTGTATGTTTAATCCAATTAAACATATTTGGCATCGAGTTAAATCAAAAATAAGGGCACAAAATGTTTCTCCTACCTTAAGCGTGTCAGTGGTTGAATTAATAAAAAAAAGTTATAAATGATATACCTTGTGAAAACTGGAAGAATTCCATTCAGCACGTTGTTAAAGTTAAAAGATTCATATATTTATATAAATAATATAAAACCACTGATAATTACCTCTGCTGATAAGAGTGATAGTGAAACCGAATTAGGCTTAAGTTAAAATATATTTTTATTTATACAGTATGTCTCCTCTTGTAAACCCCATTCATTTAATCTGTATATTTGTACTTCTTATCCATTTGTTTTTGCATGAATCTATAAATAAACATCTCCAAAAACACTTATAATTGTATTTATTTGCATTAATGAATAAAATTCCTAAGTCCATCTCTGCAACCTATGATAAAACAAAAAGGTCAGAATTTTTATATTGCCCACTTAAAACGGCAGAAATCAGGATCTTATATTTTGGGACAGGCTACACCAGTAGGAAAATCTGAATATTGAATATATGAATTGCTATTTTTGTCGGAAATAACTAGTGTAATTAAGCCTTGAGAAACTTATTCTTGTTACTGTGCAAGTAGGGAAACTACGATTTTTGTAGATACGTATATTTTTGTATTGATCGTAACATGGGCATATGTCACGATTTAAAATCGGTTTATTTAAATTTACACTGATGCCAAAAGTTATCGACCATCCGCATTTTTAAAATGGGATATTGATTATTGAATGTTGATATCTATGTTTAAGTCACTGCGACACAACAAAAACTGTTTTATGTTTGATTTACCAAAGCTGTCATTTTAAAAATCGTTCCGATATTTTAAAAGTGTTATTGAGAAAGGGAAGGATGAATTTTAATAAAATAAATTAAACATACTTAATAAAAAATAACATACATTAACATATACTTACAGTCTTTTTCGTCTGAATTATCATCGATACCACAATTTGGAATTTGATTGCATTTTAGATGAAAGGGCAGGCAAAAAAGAGATTTTTCACACTGAAACTCGTCGCATGAAGGGCCGTCAAGAACTTCAGTCCAGTAGGCCTTGAAACCTGAATAGCCGACTGCTTTGTCTGCGGTTATGAAGCTAAAAAATGTATTTTATTTGTAGGTTAGAACTAATACTATTCAGCTTCCCTATTAATTTGAAAACGACCTAATGGACAGATACTATTATTGTAATTATTAGGTGTACAATTTTCAGTCCCGGCCCGTAACTTTCATCGAATACAAAATCTATTCAAATTTTAACTGTAAAATCAGGAATAATACGTCATCCCCCTGTGAATATAACCTGAAAAATTTATTGTAGACGCATTATCATTCGAAAAGCAACATTTGAAGGAATGCCCTGTTTCCCATATTAACTTAAAGAAAATGCTGCTGAAGCAAAGGAATTGTTTGAATGATGACTTAAAAGATGGTAGAGTCATATATGCTATTAATGTCAAAGATTAGGATTTTTAGAAACACCGCCTTGGACTCTAGATGTTTCTGTCATAAGACCGTCGCACAGTGGGTAGAAAAAAAACATTACCGTTAAAAATTCTCTACAGACCTGAAATTTCATCGGATCACCATATATTTTTTTTAAATCGTCGTAAGAAAATTTAGAAAAGACTGTCGACCCATATTTTGGAAATATATATTTTAAATGGCCATTTTATGCAAATATTGTGATAAAAAATTGATCAATCCGAGAAAAAAAATACTATTGACTTTACTATTGATTTACTATTGACCAGACATATGTATTCCTACGTATTTTTGGTCACTGAATCCAAATATGATATCCGATTTGCTAATAAACCTATTGAATTCAAGTAATGATTCAAAAACGGCCTCAAAGTGGTCAAAAGTCGTCAAGGTGACAATAATAACGAGAGATATATATTCCGATATATTTTTAGTCACTGAATCCAAATATGATATCAGATTTGCTCGTACACCTATTGATTTCAAATTAGGCTCCAAAAATTGGTCAATACTGGTTAAGTTAGGAAACATATTTCGATGTATTTTCGGTCACTGAATCTAAATGTTATAAAACATGGCCAGATATGTTATATCGATGTAAATATTGATCACTGAATTCAAATCTAACGTCTGATTTGCTCATATATCAATACGATTTCAAGGTCATAAAGGAGGAGAACCAAATATATAACGAGGTTTAAGCCTAACATAACCTAACGGATTAAATCATAAAAAAAGGAGAAGAGAGGCTTTTTATATGTGGTTGTTATATAAAACTTTATTGTAGGTGAAGTGCTAAGATACGAATTAGTAAAGTAAAAATTTTTGGTACATATAATCGATTTAAATTTTTTCTAAGAATTCCAATTTAATATTGGTTTTGGAAAATTTCAATAAAAAAAGTGAAAATTAAAAAATAATAATAAGTTGCATAAGAATGAATAATTTACATAATAGTTTTCTCTTGCAATCAAGATGCCCATGAAAATATATAAGCAATATACAATACGCGAAATGATTTCAAGTCATATTTTTTCTTCAGAAATTTTTATTAGTGTACATTTACGGGGATTTTAATTTGTCAGTCCATATATGCTAAGTGAGTTATTTACTTACCTTCAAAGTTTTATTTAATAACTAAAAAAAAAATTACCTAAATCCGTTTTTTAGTCGTTACAACATCTCATAAAAATATTTTTTATCATTTTTACACCCCAAGCTGTGAGAGGCAAGGGGACTCACGTTAATCAAGCACCCCAAGCCGTGAGTGGCAAGGAAACTCACGCTAATCAAGACCCCAAGCTGTGAGTGGCAAGGGGACTCACGTTAATCAAGCACCCAAGCCGTGAGTAGCAAGGGGACTCACGTTAATCAAGCGCCTCAAGCTGTGAGAGGCAAGGGGGAACTCTCATGTTAATCAAGCACCCTGAGTTGTAAGAGACAAAGGGACTCACGGTTACCAAGCACCCAATGTTGAAAAAAGCAATATTCTAAAAATCGAATGCATGATTGCAAGATAGATAAAATGCACTATTGACCATTTTGAGCCCATTTTTGGACACTAACTGAATTCAGTAGGTGTATGAGAAAATCAGATATCATATTTAGAGTCAGTGAATAAAAATACATCGGAATATGTATGCCTCGTTATTATTGCTAACTTAACCAATTTTGATTATTTTGAGGCCATTTTTGGACCTTAATTCTAAATCAATAGGTGTACGAGCAAATCAGATATAATTTTTGGATTCAGTGACTAAAAATACATCAGAATATGGGTGTCTCGTTATTATTGTTAACTTGACAACTTTTGAGCACTTTGAGGACGTTTTTGGACCATGACTCGAATTCAGTAGGTTTATTAGCAAATCGAATATCATATTTGGATTCACTGGCCAAAAATACGTAGGAACACATATGTCTGGTCAATAGTAAATCAATAGTAAAGTCAATAGTATTTTTTTCTCGGATTGATCATTTTTTTTATCACAGTATTTGCGTGAAATGGCCATTTAAATATATATTTCCAAAATATGGCTCGACAGTTCTTTTCTAATTTTTTTTTTTAATTAAAAAAAAAGGTGGTGATCCGATGAAATTTGCGGTTTGTAGGGATTTTTGAACGGTAATGTTTTTTTTCTACCCACTGTGCGTCGCAGAAGAACTCATTTTACTGCTATAGGTATAGCTATAGATATAGCGAATATTATGATCGGATTATCTACTGGAAAGTTGCTTACAAAAATGCCTTTGACTTAACCTCTTTCTACACAGAAACAATGTGCAGCTTGTAAAGTCAGTTAAGAAAATTTTAACTTTTACAAACAAAAAAAACTAATAAAATTTAGCAGCAAGGAGTTAATAGAATTTTGGATATCAGTATATCACGAATATATCCTTTTGAGGGGTAAAGCTTATAGAATTTTAATTCGACTGCTTATTTGTACGAAGCTGGATTTTCGGCAAATCGCTCTAATGGCATGAAAATCAAAATGCAGGAGAAAATGAGGGTAGTTTTGTTCAGTTTGCTTCCAAGATTTGAGACGATGTGTGGTGATCAACAGACTCATCCATGTCACCAAATGTGGGTTTTATTTATTTTTTTTTACCTAACCTTTTAATTAAAGAAAAATATTCGTTGATTCGCAAAGTGTACTTTGACATAGGGCACCTTGGAAAAATTTTGATTTAGCAAGGGCGCTGAGAATCCAAAAATTTGGGAATCGTGTCATGATGTGTCCAGCCATTCCGGTAAGATATGAACTGTACAATGGTGAAGTATGCGACTTATGGAGAGATAAAAATAATTTGTTATTTTGTTTCTTTTATTATGAGCGAAAACAAATAAATTATGGAAATTTGTTATTGATTAATAATGACAATAAGTTCTGAAAACTATACCTTAATCTCATTTGATTAGACGTGGAAATATATTCCCATTTGTCTGATACAGGTTTTTCTCCACAGAGTTCTTTTCCGGGAGCTGCAATGTCTGTCCATATTCGTAAAACAGCTGCTGGACATCCTCTCCCTTAAAATAGAGCGGTTAATATGTTTTTGGAAAATAAATAAAAGTAAGATTTTCAAAATATAATAATTAATAAAAATATGAATGCATTCTATTAAATCTACCAACTATGAATCACCACATATAAATTCTCGAGATAAAAATTTAGTTTCGAAAATCTTAGGCATATTTTGTTAACATTGATTCCTCATTGGTAGATTTAATAGAAACATGTCTATCGTTCACGTATTTCATTTTTCAAGGAATGTTTTAGGAACAAACTTCAAGAGCAGCTGACCTGAACACCTTTTACAATCACCTCAATCAACAATATTCAAACATAAAATTTTCAATGGAAACTGAATCACATGGTACCCTTCTTTGTCGGGATGTACTGGTACCACGACAACCAATAAATATTTGAATACTAATTACTACTATCATACTTGTCAAAAACTATTCGTTATTAATTCACTAGTATTTAGAACTTTGTCAATGTGATCAATATTCTAGCTTATCAGAAACGAATTAACCGACCAGTATTCTGAAAAGTAACTGTTTTAAAACCTGGTTTTCAAATAATAGTAGTAAGTATTTATCAGTAAATAGTGCAGTTTTACCTTATATACAAAGTACGATAGACAAAAGAGCCAGATTACTTAAAACATTTGCACAATCTTCAAGACTTTATGAAAATTGGACAACGCTTGAGATCATCAAACCACACAATTCCTTTACAAACTGAGGTTGTCAGTAAAATTCTCTTATTTTGTATTGCATGGGAATTATGGAATATGAAATTAAAAAGGAACAAATTGCACAGGGACTTTTTATAAGTGTGTCACCTAATTCCCTATTTTCTTGTTCTACATACCAAGAACATTTTTCCAGTACTAAACTTAGTTCTTTATGAGGAAGCCAAATGTGATAACAAAAAATTTGTCACTTGTCACATTTGACAGATTACAAAGTCAACTACGTTTACAAAAGTTTATAATACTTTTATTTTTGGTCATTACCGATATACAGGGCACTGAATTTATGGAACCGAATTCTAACTTTTAAGTGGTTCACTCAATTTACTATTTTCCTATTTGGAAAATCGAAAAAATCTCTTTCACCACTAAACTTAGTTTTTTATGAGGAAGCCAGATATGTTAACAAATAGGTCCTGTCAAACTTGACAGATTACAAAGGCAAATAGGATTTTTTTTAATGCCAACCTTCACATATGAGCACATCATTAAATATGGTTTTTCAGTACGTTCTCAAAAATGTATAACTCTTAATACTTATTTTTAGTCGTTACTGATATACAGGGCATTCAAGTTACTGAACTGAATTTAAACCTTTACGTGGCTCACTGAATTTACTCTTTTCTTATATAGGTTTTCAACAAAATTATTTTACTACCAACCCTAGTTTCTTTGTGAGGAAGCCAAATATGATAACAAAAGATTTGTCACTTCACAAATTTGACGGTTTACAAGGCCAACTAAGATTTTTTTAAATAACACCCTCCACATATAATAATACCATTAAATAGAATTTTTCAATCCATTTATAAAAATACATAATACTTAATAGTTATATATATATATATATATATATATATATATATATATATATATATATATATATATATATATATATATATATAATATCGTAGAACCCCGATTAACCAAGTCGCGATTATCCTAGCTCCGGATTAACCGAGCCAATCTAAGAACCTGATTATCCGAGGTACGCGCGTCTATGCTGCGTATTAACCGAGCTTCTAAAATATGTATGTACATATTTCCATTTAAAATCGTCGGGGCCTTCGGGGAATTCCCTGACCCGTGTGAGGGGTTCCCCTAGTTATGTTTTTGGACTCTTTCAGCATGTAAATTTGCGTGAATGCAGTGAGTTATAGCGTTTACTACGGAGAAGTACGAGTATACTCACATAATTTATTTGGTTGGAGTTCTGATAGTTAAGTGTAATTAATACGAACTGCTTTGTTTGAATTTTTGTTTGTCGTATTATAATGGAGCAAAACAAGTGTAAAAGAATCGTCGTTCCTATTGAAGAAAAATTAAAAGCCATCAGAAGAATTGAAGCAGGAGAGACAATTAAAGTTGTTGCACGAGATTATGGAGTAGGTGAGGTAACAGTTGGAGATTGGAAAAGAAACCACACAAAAATAGAAGAGTGGTGTATAAATCAAGCCTCCTCGTCCTCACGAAGAAAACCAATGAAAACAGGTTACTATGAAAAGGATAATGAAGCTTTATTCATGTGGTTTAACCAACAGAGATCAAAAGGTGTGCCTCTGCCAGGTCCAATTTTACAACAGAAAGCAATAATGATTAGTAGGCAATTCCCAGAGACAGATCAGTTTACTGCCAGTTCTGGATGGCTTGACCGCTGGAAAAAACGGTACGGTGTACGACAACTGACTGTATGTGGTGAAAAACTTTCTGCTGATGTGTTATCAATTGAGAAGTTTAAGCAGAACTTTAAAAAGCAAATCGAAGATTGTGGATACACATGTGATCAAATTTACAACTGTGACGAAACTGGTCTGAATTATAAAATGCTTCCATCAAAAACATTGGCATCTCGACAGGAAAAATCAGCTCCTGGGCACAAACGAAGTAAGGAAAGATTAACTATAATGGTATGTTCCAATGCATCTGGCAAGCACAAAATCCCACTGATGGTGATTGGCAAGTCCGCACGTCCAAGAGCGCATGGATGGATGCGACCTTATTTACTAACTGGTTTGAAGAAGAGTTCGTGCCATCTGTGACTAAATTTTTGAACAGAAACCGTCTTCCTATTAAAGCAATTTTATTAATGGATAATGCCCCCCTCTCACCCTGGAGAAGGACTTCATGTGGGCGAAATTGTTGTAAAATTTTTTCCTCAAAATGTAACCAGCATAATGCAACCAATGGATCAAGGCATCCTCGAAAACATTAAAAAAAATTATAGGCGTTTTTATCTTGAACATCTGTTAGAATACACAAAAAAGGAGGATATTATCAATGGGATGAGAAAGGTTACACTGAAAAATATTATTTATTGGGTAAGTTAAGCTTGGGATTCTGTGCGTACTACCACTATTCAAAAATCTTGGTCAAAAGTTATTGATTTTGAGGACTATAATGACAGTGAAGATGATACTCCATTAAATGAATTAGCTTTGAAGCCATGGAGAAATGTCCTGTTCAAATTTTGACAGCGAGATAGGAGAAAAAGAAAAAAGTTTATTTGAATTAATGCAAAAATTAAAAGGTTGCGAAAATGTGACAAGAGAAGATGTTGTTGAATGGATTACAGCAGATGATTTAGAAGAAGAAATGAGTATTGAAGAAATAACGAATGCCTTTCAGGAAACTGAAAAATCAGATGACGATGACGATGACGAAGCGGCGGTGGATGAATAGTCTTCCACTAAGATCTCGTCATCAAGAAGGTTTTGCTTCTTTGAAAAAAGCTTTGAGGTATATCGAACAACAACCAGAGGCAACCCCAGCGGATTTGCTTCTTCTTAATAGATGGAGAGAAACATTGCAGCGAGAAAAAGAAGATGAAATATGAAACAGATGCGCGTAGATACCTATGTCTCTGTTTTATAATGTATGTACCTATTTATATATTAAAAACGTTAATACATCGGTTTAAAAGTATTAGTGTTTATTTTTTGAATGAATAAAAAACAAATCCGGATTATCCGAGTTTTCAGTTCAAAACAATTCGTTTAGATTTAGAGTTTTAAAGAATTTTTTTTTGTTAGAAGATAAACAATTTTCTGTAATAATGCGACAGATTTTCTTTAAAAGTAAGCTTATAAATTGTTCCCTTTTTCAAAATAATACGTTTTTGTGGTAGACTGTTTTATTTTTGACCCCGAAGAATTAGATAAATGAATCGAACAAGGAATTTAACTGAACACGAGGTGGTGCGAGCCTCAGTTTTATTGAACGAGGGATATTGTCAGAGTTATGTTGCCAATTTGTTAGGCAAACATCGTTCCACAATAAGTTCGTATGGTAAGACGCTTGAATGAAGTAGGAACTTATTCTAGAAGTCTAGAGCAAGGGCGAAAACGATGCACTAGCGACCTAGATGAACGTTTTATAAGACAATATGCTTTAAGAAACAGGACCGTCACTAGTTCTATAATAAGAAACGAACTCGAAGCTGTTCGCAATGGCACAATTTCTTCTAAAACAGTTAGAAGACGGTTAAATGAAGCTAGATTAAACAGTAGGAGACCAGCCACTGCGCCCTTGCTTACTAGAGAGAACAGAGTTGCTAGGTTACGTTTTGCTCGAAATCACGAAAACTGGTCTGTGGATGACTGGAAACAAGTTTTCTTCACAGATGAAACTAGGGTTAGTCTAAAACATCCAGATGGTTGTGAGCGAGTATGGCGAAGTCCAGGAGAGAGGTTTGCTCCTTGCAATATCTCTGCAAGGATTCCATTCGGCGGTGGCTCTGTTATGTTCTGGGGTGGCATCTGCTTTGATGCTCGCACAGAGTTAGTTCCTGTCCGTACGAGATCCATGAATGCTGACTACTATCTTGAGAAGATTGTAATAGAACATGTGATGCCTTTCGGTCATTTTGTGGGGCCCAATTTCCTGTTTATGCAAGACAACGCTCGACCTCACGTGGCTAGCTTGATTATCTTAATCAAGTTTGATAGACCGATTATGCAATGGCCACCAAAAAGCCCGGATCTGAATCGATAAAACATGTATGGGATCCCTTAAGAAAAATGTGAAACGTCATATACCTGCACCTAGAAACCTGAGGGAACTTGAAAAATGCAGTTATCACCGAATGGGAGCAAATTCCTCAAGATTTTATCCAAAATTTAATTAGAAACATGCCTAGGCGCATAAACGCTGTGATCCGAAGTAGAGGAGGCAACACACGCTACTAGTGTCCCAGTTACACCATTAATTTTGCTACTAGTGTCCCAGTTTATTTTTTTCATTATTACATAATTTCAACGATTTTGTTATTAGGTCTTAAAAATAATTTTAATTAGAATCTTATGGAGAAATTTGGTAGCTAATTCACTTTTAAAGTATCCGAATAAGTTTTTTCTAACTTTTAGTGTAACCAATGTTCATAAAAAATTATTAAAATTAATTCATTATAGAGATTTGTATGATTTAATATATTGTTGCGTTAATTTTGTCCAGGAGTGTATATATATATATATATATATATATATATATATATATATATATATATATATATATATATATATATATATTTGTAAATAGACTGAAAAAGGCCGTGTAATGGTGTGCTCATATGCAATTTAAAGAAATCCTAGTTGGCTGTGTACTCTGTCAAAAACAAGTTATCATATTTGTCTTCCTCATAAAAAACTGAGTTTATTACTGAAAGAATTTTTTTGGTATGTAGAATAGGAAAATAGTAAATTAGGTGAGACATTCAAAAAAATATCCCTGTACAATCAGCTGTAGCTGAACATCAATACTCTACAAGTTATACCATTAATGTAGGAGAAACCAAAGTTCTTGCTGCTATTTCCAATTTCTATAAACGAAAATTTAGAGAATCAATCGAACTTTAAAAACGCCCTAGCAGCATTAATAGAGACTCGGTTACGATCTGTATTACACTAGAAAAACAATCACTACACTGTCCAACGTTTGGTAAATTATTCACTTGTGCTTCTTTGAGCTTATGCAAGATGTATTGGGCAATCGGAGGTGAGATATATGAAAGTTACTACAAATAAACAGTCTAAACCTAACAATCACGATTTCTCATCTAACTAAAATCACGGGAGTTGTAGTTTTACGTTAATAAAGCATAACGGTTCTCCACTACTATTTAAAAATATTCACAAATAAAAATTTACATTAGAAGTCTCTATCGGTAAACATTTTATTCCCTTCACAAACACACTTACCACTAGGTTCCCCTTCAATGGCAAATTTATCAAAAATTATTAAAATTCTATGAAGCGGTTTTACGCTAATGTACCAGTTACAGCTTTTAGATGACTGGTCCGACTTGGGCGCATCGTAGTTTTTTGGGAAATTTGGACTTAATATTTGTCCACTGTCGGAGCTGCTAACGTTAGCTGAAAAAACAAGAAATCGAAATTTAATATTTTACTTCTTCTTTTCTCTTATCCTATGACTAATATGATTCAGTCTCTACTTCTTATGACGATTCGAAGGAACGTAAGTACTTTCATTGCAAAACTCACAGTTTTCAAAATATATACTAAATTAAACGTTCTCACACTAAAGAATAACACAAGTCTGCAAAAAAAAAAAAAAAAAATTGAGAGCTGTTTTGGTTTTTTGCGTAATTCTTATGTTTTTGGGTGTACTGAATCCGAAAATGACTTTCATTTTGTCATAGAACGTCACGTTTTCTGACAATGTAGATATCTATGTTAAACAAGTTATCATCTTAAAAATACAAGATAAAAGACTAAAAAATTTTTTTTTTTTAATTTATAATTGCGTAACAAAACTTATTTTTTTATCTAAAATATATTCATTAGTAAGCACTAAACACATTTCTTTTTCCCATTGAGACTCCTTTTGGTACATTTTCGCTTGTAGGAAGCATCTGGAAGGTCTCTCTGAAGCGTCCAACAGTAGTCTGCCATCATTGAGACGTTCCATCATCCCTGGTATCTTTTTTCCATCTCCTTAATATCTTGGTGAAATCGTTCACCTTGCTCTTCACTCAGATCTCCTAAATTTTCTGGAAAGTAGTCGAGGTGGGAATGAAGAAAATGTACTTTTAAACTCATTAGGCAACCTAAAGCTTGAAATGCTTTTAACATTCTTTTGACGATTTGTTTGTAGTTAGGGTCTTTGTTATTGCCTAAAAATTTCTCTATGACCTCTTTAAAGGCAATCCACCCTTCTCTTTGAGGATCCGTCATGGTTGTGATGAATTATGGTTCAGCCATAAGCCGTCTAATATCTGGTCCAACGAAAACACCTTCCTTCAACTTTGCCTCCGAGAGGCCTGGAAAACTTTGATATTAAGTATTTGAAGCAATTTCCATCTCTTGGAAGTGACTTTACAAATTGCTTCATCAATCCCAGCTTTATGTGAAGCGGTGGTAGAAGAACTTTATGAGGAGGCACCAAAGTTTCATGCAGGACGTTCTTTTCGTCAACTTTAAGCTCCCTCGAAGGCCAACACTTTTTGATCCAGTGATTTGCTCGGTCTCTACTATCCCATAGACACAAAAAGCAAGGGAATTTGGTAAACCCAAATTGTTGTCCGAGCAACATGCCCAAGATTTTTAAATCACCGCACACTTGCCAACCGTGGTCTTTATATTTTAATTTGCAAAGAACCAATTCCAAGTTCTTGTAGGTTTCCTTGAGGTGTACGGAAAGACCGACAGGAATGGAAGCATAGAAACCGCCCTTGTGAAGCAGAACTGCTTTAAGGCTTCTTTTTGAAGAATCTATGAAAATACGCCACTGTGCTGGGTCGTATGAGATCTTAAGTGTATCCATCAAACCTTCAATATTGGTACAATAAACCAACTCGTCCTCTTGGGCAAAGTAGGAAGTGAACTGCTTCTCACGATCTCTAAACCAGGAGGAAGACACTCCCGGCAAAAGTAAGTTCCTGCTTTTGAGCCTTGATCCAAGCAACTCAGCAGCGTTTTTGGGAAGATTCAAGTCTCTTACCAAATCATTTAGCTCGCCCTGGGAAAACAATTTCGGACTGCTGTCCTCTTCAAATTGAAAACTTGACTTGTCATCGGGTTCAGGTACAGCACCATCTTCGTCAGAACTTGGAATCTCTTCCAAGGTAGCAGGGGCCTTGGGCACTGGTATTTCGGTCCCATGAGGGATGGGACGAATAGCTGATTGCAGATTGGGGTATGAAATGGACTGCTTCCATTTTGAATTATACCCTTTCACATTACACGAACAAAAGTAACAATCATCACTATGGTTCTTTTGCTCGCGCCATACCATAGGAATCGCATATCGGAAAGCTTTTTTCTTGCCCTTAAACCAATTTCGAAGGTCTTCAACACATCGTTTGCAGACTTTATGAGGTGCCCAAACCTCATCCTGATCTCGAAGTTTTAAGCCAAAATACGTGAAGTATACTTTTTTTACAAAGTCCGTAATATTAAGTTGTTGCTTTAATACCATATATTCGCCACAAATATAACAGAAACTGTCAGACGAATTCACACACTTCCGCACAGATGACATTGCACTATATTGAACCAAGATGTATAAAACAATGACGAGTTAACACGTAATTGTACCGCGCCACTTTCTACACTATTGGAGCGCGCACGTTCTGGTTACAACGTTTATGTTTGTTAATTTAGCTCACACAGGGCGTTCTTTATTTAGAAAGTAATGATAGTTATGGCCTGTATACATTTAAAAACAGTAATCAAAATAAAATTGTACCTATTTATTTATGACTTCAAGTTAGCCCAAAAAAACCCTTTTTTATAATAAAATTTTGCGTTTTGCAAAATAACCTGACGTTCTGGAATTTTTTGAGTATTTTTTTTAGTTTTCAGAACACCTAAATACATAGAAATCAGTTGAAAACATCCAAACAGCATTTTTGTTGCAGACCTGTGTAATTTATTCAACTTATGGTGAGAAATTAACCATTTCCTTTAAAATTAATCACGAACAAAGTGGGGCAACTGGGGTCTTTAAAAATATTTATAACTGAACTTGACATTTGCTTCTATATAATATTTCTGTTAAAGCTGGAAATATACAAATTACACTGTAATTCCCATGCACATAAACAAATACAAGTTGTAAAATCTCTACGGGGTGTTTTAGAATTCACTGCATATATTGGAACTGGCGCGTCCTGGTTGCAAGATCGATTGCAGAAAATTCATCTTAAACAGCGAATCTCAATAATAAAGGAAAAAATCGACCCTGAAGAAGTGACGTCACAAATATTTTTTTCAAGCCGCCACTGGTGTACCATACAACTGCACAATATCGTCGATCGTTAACCAGAATGTCAAATTCAATTTCAAAAAAGCTTTATTAATACGCAATAAAATTTACAAGGATCAGTGGATACAGTGTGCTTTGTAGTACACTTATCCACTGTAAGGCCTTGCGGCTTACTGGTGTTATGGAGTCCTTATGTGCCCGATAATCTTTCAGTCATATCTGGATGTTTATTCTCTAATAACTCTTATTATTTGTGTTTTTTTGTGAAGGTACTTTGGCTATTCTTATAAAAATTAGGGTAATTTTTAATTTAGTCTGCTGGGAAAATTTTTTAATAAAAAAACCCATAACTAAAAATTTTCCCACATGTAATTCACTAAAATTCTATTTGCGTGATTGTATAATTTATATAATATCTATAAATAAATTGTTGTCCTAGGGCAAAAGAGTTCTGCACCTTCTTCGGCTTTGTTTTGTTGTACACAAGAAAGGTTTTCTTTGCTAACCGGCCCGGGGTGGCATCAAAGAATTTTTTTGGACGCCTGCTGATTGTGGTTTTACACTGGCAGGTTTGTAGAGGAGGTTTAGGTATATCGCATTACTTTTGTTATGTTGTGTTATGTTGTTTGTTATCGGTGGTGACTTTCTTTTTTTTTATTCCAGCTTTTGATATTATAAGGACTTGATGTAATTTCGACAGTTTTTTGTACGGTATTTTTTGTAGTATTGGGCATAAAGATTTTACATTTTTTTTAAAGCTTTAGGGTTAAATCCCGAAGTAGGCGGTTTACTATTTAAATGTGGTAATCTCTGTTTCATTAATGAATGATGATAATGGAAGAGAATAAGATCGATGTACTTTCATTACTTAAGTTTGTTTGAGAGAGAGAGAACATTTACATTTTCAGCTGCTTTAAACAAATGTTCGGAAAAGACGTTTTTGTCCACTGGCCAGTGATAGCAGCTCTCTGGTAAGCTTCTGCAAATAAACTTGCAATTTGATATTGCGTTACTTGGCGACCTGGATTTGTCCTCAACCCATTTTCTGTTGCTCGAATATAATAATAGCTCATAGGTTTGGGACTGTAGTAAGGCCTAGCAGTTGTAACATTATTATATCCCATTAGTCTTTGCTATGTTTAATGCTGCGAGCTTCTTCGACTGCGTTGTATTTCCATGAAGCAGAAGTAACACTTTATTTTCAGGGGTTGGCTCTACGACGCTTTTAAATGTTTTATCAATTTTACAAATAAATTTAAGTTAGTGGCTGGCTCAGGATCTTGTCTCATTTTTTTGAACATAAGCATTGGTGGCACAAACTGTCTAGCCACATTGGCACAACACAAAGCCTCTTTCCCCGCTTATGATTGCGCCGATTTGTTTCTTTCTTTTTCATCCTAAAATTGTTTGAGTTTTTTTCTGAATGCTGAAAAATACATTTTCATCAATGTTAAATATATCTGTAGAAGTTCAATTTACCCTATTCTTGCCACTAAAATTTTATTTGATTCATTGTAAATGGACATGCTTCATGGGCGGGTTAATTTTGTAAAAGATTTGGTAAAATGCAGTTTTTCCCCATTTTTTAAATTTTTTATAAATTTTCGAATTTGAAAAAAAAGTATTGAATGTGTTTCTACATGACCCAAGAGGCGCCTATTTCAATATATGTAGTGAATTTCGTAACACCTTGTATATTTTGATTGCGGTCACTCTATGATCACATTTATTTACAAAGTATCTCTGTTTATATTGAAAATTATGAAAAAATATCATAATCTAAAAATTGTGCGGCTGCAAGAACCCTGAAAAAGGCGTATATTATACGTATAATATATCCGAAACTGCCCTTCTAACTTTCTTCCTATGTTTAACACAAAACGCAGAAAAGAGACTTCAGAGATATTTGTAACTGTACCCCTGTATATTATTTCTGCTAAAACTTTCATATGGAGTATGTATCTATTAAACAGGTTGACAAGCAGTTGATAATATTAAGAGTCTTTTTAAACGTCATGTCTTACAATCTCTAAAGTGCATTTATTTGTATTGATGATTTAATCCTGACAATCTCCCACGCCCGCACCACTGCTGTCACCCTCCAAGGAAAAGCTGACATTTTAGCCGCTGCTAAAAGATTAACCCTCCAGTCTGACCCAACCTGGCCCAAGGCCAGAGGGTGGCCCCCAACATTAGATTGAGCCCCCTATGAGTCTTTATTTGACTATCCCTTCGGCCACCCAAATCGTCATCAATTCAAGTTCCATACGACAAACCCCTAGAAACGACCAAATCAGTATAAAAACTCTGAAAAAAACTCCCTAAGAAACAGGTCACAGAAACAACCAACATCATAAACGATATCTTGAGATTCAGCTACTTTTTTCCTTTCTAGAATAAAGTTGAAATCATCCTGAGTAGGAAATCTGGTATCCCTTCTCACAACTCTAGCAGGTGTCGGCAAATTAGCCTACTTTTTTGCCTAGACAAAGTTATCCTTCAAATCATGAGACCTACAACTTCAGAAATCAGTGTTATCTCTCACGAGCCGTTCGGGTTCTAACCTTTCCACGGAATCATACACCAAATAGGCTATCCCTTAAGTAATTTTTATGATACTTTAGATATTAAAATCATTAAATAATTCATGAAAGTTGCAAAAGGTTATATATATATATATATATATATATATACCAGGTGTACAAGTATGAAATGCGGATTTCAGACAACAGATGGTGCACTAATGCAGTTTGTGCTATAAAGATTTGACACTGCACCATTTTGTTGTGTTATTAACAAGTGTCAGACGCGCACGAGTGATAAATTGGAAAAGTGTGTGCATAGTGTTGTGCTGTTGTGTTCAATATGTCCAAATTTATACCGAACAAAGAGCATTCGCGGACTTTAATTTTTTGTTTTTATTTGAAGAAAACTGCTGTTGAATCATACCGATTACTTCGGGAAGCTGATCGCAAGATACGTGTGAACGATGGTTTCAGCGTTTCAAAAGTGGTGACTTCGATGTTGCAGACAAGGAACGTGGAAAACCGCGAAAAAAATACGAAGAAGTGGAATTGCAAGCATTGTTGGACGAAGATGATTCGCAAACACAAAAACAACTCGCCGAGCAATTGGGCGTTAGTCAACAAGCTGTTTCCAATCGGCTACGAGAGATAGGAAAGATTCAGAAGCGCAAAAACACGTGTGACATTTTGCTCACTCGGTACAAAAGAAGTCGTTTTTCCATCCTATAGTTACAGGAGATGAAAAGTGGATTTATTTTGAAAATCCCAAGAGCAAAAAATCATGGGTAGACCCAGGCGCACCATCCACATCGACCGCAAGACCGAATCGCTTTTGCAGAAAGACGATGCTCTGTGTTTGGTGGGACCAGAGGGGCGTGGACTATTATGAGCTGTTAAAACCTGGGGAAACGATTAATACTAAACGTTACCTACAACAATTGACCGATTTGAACCGTTCGTTGCTTGAAAAAAGGCTAGAATAGCGAAAGAGGCAACACAAAGTCATTTTTCTTGACTCTTCTCATCACATACGCCAAAACCAGTTCGCGATACGTTGGAAGCATTCAGCTGGGAAGTTCTACCCGATGCAGCTTACTCACCAGACTTGGCTCCTTCCGATTACCACTTGTTTGCATTGATGGGTCACGCACTTACAGCGCTTTGGTTCGTACGAAGATGTGAAAAAATGGCTCGATGAATGATTCGTAGCAAAAGGGGAAGATTTTTACTGGCGTGGTATTCATAAATTGCCCGAAAGATGGGGCAAATGTAACAAGCGATTGCGTACTTTTAATAAAGCATTTTTTATCATTCTTCCGAATTTAACATGTTTTTTTAGAAAAAAAATCTGCATTTTATACTTGTACACCAGGCATATACGAGTATATATATATATATATATATATATATATATATATATATATATATATATATATATACCTATATACATATACATACACATATACATATATATATATATATATATATATATATATATATATATATATATATATATATATATATATGTATATATATATATATATATATATATATATATATATATATATATATATATATATATATATATACATACATACATATATACACATATACATATACATTTATATCATCAGTTATAGGAAGTAGGCGTTTAATGAAAAACTATTTTTGCTTCTAATTTCTTATAAAATAAGTTACCTCCACAGTCTCCAAAAATAGATTTGGCTTCTTCAAAGCTGTACCTGGCTTTAAAACCACTGGACACATGAGCTGCATCTGAATGCAAAATAACCTTAAGACCTACAGCACCACGATTTGATTCAATCGGTCCTGGAGCAGACACGTGACAATATCTTCCTATTATTATTTTCCGAACCATCCCTGTAGACGTTATATATTTCTAGCCAGTCTTCTTGACATAGGTCAACTCTAAAACAAACACATATATTTTATAACGTAAGAAGTGCTTAGAATCATTTACTACATTTGCATTTTAAACACAAACTAATTATTATAAACGAGTGGATTGAAACTTCTTGTAAAAAACAAGGTAAATAATATTATTTTTACAAAAATAAAAATTTATTTGCCTTTGAGCTCAATATACTCGTATTTGGTCTAGCGAGATTCCAACTTCCAAAAAACAACAACACTGGTTACAGAGTATACTTTTATTTTGTTAACTGACACGTATAAAATGTTATACTAGGCGTGACTGCAGTTTCGTAACACTCCTTCTTTCTTCAATAAAAGCACCACCCCGAATTCACAACACGCCAAATGGTAACCTCCTCTTTTTTCGACGTTTTGGTACAGTAAATGATCTTAAAACTTTTGGGGTAAATAATTGTAAAAACTAATGAAAAAAATGTAAGGTGTGGAACACTTTCTCGATTGTCTGAATTTGGTGTAAACAGGTCTTTTCTCGAAAACTATAAAAGACTTGGAAGTTCTGTATTTTAAATCTAATTTTGTGATCATTTCATAATATCCTTCATTATACATAATATTCTGAAATAAACACCCTGTATTGTTCAAGCAATATTGGGCAGCCAATGATTAGGAATACCAGATATTCCACACTTTGGGTGAATAAATAAAATAACTAATGGAAAAAAATAACCGGTCAAGTGCAAGTTGAGCTTGCGCAATTAGTGTCCCGTACGTTGATTGCTTTTAAAATAAAAAAAAAATTGTTACGGAGGTATAAAATGATTAGTGACTTCATAAAATACACCCTAAATGAGTTTTCAACAAAGTTTGTTTCGAATCTTTACTCAAAACTGATGATCTTGGAATTTTTGTTTTTTTTATATACCAGATAAATTATTAAAGGTAATTCACTCGTGATAATTTTCGTTCAATCTACACCCCGTGGAGATTATTCCAGAATTTTTTCAAAATTTTTTGATAAGTACTTTTCGAGATAAAGCGAGTGGGCAGCGATTTTTTAAAAATAACACAAAGAAAAGTGCGCGCAAGTATTACATTATATATATATATATATATTTTTTACTCGTGTTTTTACAAGCTTTCATTTGACACCACACTCGATGACCTAGTAAAAAAATTTTTTTTTACTTCCGATTTCAGCAACCAAAACTAACCCCTTAAGTCAAAATTGAACTTTCAAACCTACATGGCTCTGATGAGGCCATCAATTCCTATATTATTACCAAATTTCAACTTTCTATGACAAATAGTTTCGGAGAAAATCGGGTGTGACAGACAGACAGACAGACGGACAGACAAACGGACAGAGACCGAAGTCATCTTATACGTGTTCCGAATGGAACACTAAAAAAACGTAAAGTGAAAAGAAAATATGGGTGTTCAACTTGTAAAAACAATGCATCATGAGTTTAAAGGGTTTTTTAAAAAGTGAGTTAAAGCTCGATATATCATTCAATCCTCTTAAAAACATTTCGAAATCTTTCTTAGTTTTCAGAAAAATGCCTATCTAAAAAGTGCTCAGTCACCCAATATTTCTTTAAAATCTGTCGTATTAATGTCGTAGTTACAGTATGCCTAGCATCAAATGAGCTCCATGGGATCGCTTTTAAAAGGATTGTTTTTCCGAATAATTGTTATAGAGCATCTACATATTTTCGATATATTTTACAGATTTCGAGAAAATGTCTGCCCCAAAAAGAATTCGGACAAATCAGAGATCGCGACACCTTTTAATTCTTTCACTACTTTTGAACTCATATATATACTCCAAGTATGGTACATTACTGTATTTCTTGTATGACAAAAATATCAAAGTGTCACTTGAAAAAATTTAGTCGGAGGGAAATGCTAGGGCTTCGAGCACAATATATACATATATATATATATATATATATATATATATATATATATATATATATATATATATATATATATATATATATATATATATATATATATATATATATATATATATATATATATATATATATATATATATATATATATATATATATATATATATCTATATATATATATATATATATATATATATATATATATATACATATATATATATATATATATATATATATACATATATATATATATATATATATATATATATATCTATATATATATATATATATATATATAGGGTGACAAGCCAAAAAAAAATTTTTTTTTATTGTCTTTGGACCTATCCCCGCATAATGTTCAATCTTATAAAAAAATAAAGCCTAATTTTTAGAAAAAAATATTAATATTTAGATTGAATATATTTTATCTTCCCAAACGTTTTTTCCCCTTTAACAGCCTCCCGTTAGGCTTCTGATTTGAATTTAAGGATTATGAATGTGTGTCCTTATACATTTTTTGATGTTAAATCCGTTTCCCCTTAAAATTCTTCAGTTTTCCGCAATCCTCATGTTAAGTGCGCAAGATTTACGGGAAGCATTGTAGATCAAGTTTTATGATGCAAAATCATAGATATTGCACATATCTTTGAACAATTGTCATGGCAGATGAGTAATATTGAACAAAGACATCGAGAACGAACTGCTTTGTTGGAAAAAAACTCGACAGGAAGGCAATTTCAGAAAAAATATTTCAGATAAAAGTTTTAGCATTTTTCCCTGGGAATTGAGTGCGCTTATTAGATTTTGGGCTCAATGCCCTGTCGGGACTCTATGAGTCCCGAAATTGAAAATTTAAATGGAAACCCAATATACATTTGAATTCAGCGAGAATTTTACGTCCGAGTAAAGACTGAATTTGGATTGGTCCTGATCGGACCTCATTGGAACTGCAATAAAATGCGGCACTTGAAAAGAGTTATATCCATGTTAAAAGCTAATAACTGCGTTAAAAAATCGAGTGACAAGCTAATATTTCGCGTCTTTCTAGACGCATTTTAAAAACATAATAATTCGCGTGTTTAAGTAATCTTTGCTTTCCTGATTAAAAATGGCGTGTAGAAATTATAAAAGCTGTAAAGTGAACAAGGAAAAGATTACTGATTTTTGGTTGGTGGAATCATGTTTGGAGGATTTTTCCGTGTGCGTTTCTGCAAATACCTTGCCGTCGAATAACCATATTTTAAGATTGTTTCTTCATAATTATTCAAGTGTACAATTAGAGAAAGTGCTGCCATTGTATCCATGGAAACTGCAAAAATTTAGACATATTTTGGACTACCTATCAGAGATAAAAGAAATATCCCGAAGATGGAAAAAATATGTTCGAAATATTTATCTCTTAAGAAACAGAAGAATGTTCATTCTATTTTTGTAATTGCGAAAAGAACTAATTTTATAAACAAATTATATAACTGTTTGAAATTAATGATATGTGCAATGAGCGAGGGAAAGTCGAAGAAACCTCAGCGGGATGAGTGAACACTTCGTCAACAATTTCATACAATGAAAGCGATATCGCAGAAGAGAAAGATGACAATTAAGAAACCATGGGAATCTCGTACGCTCAATGTAGATGCAAACTATTCCATTTTATCCGTAAAATTCTCGCTGAATTCAAATATGTATTTAAAGTATTGGGTTTCCATTTAAATTATCAATTTTGGGACTCATAGAGTCCCAACAGAGCGTTGGTCCCAACATCTAATAGGTCCATTCAATTTCCAGGAAAAAATGTCGAAACTTTCACTTCAGTCTCGCTGTCTTTGTCCCATATTACTCGTGGGCCATGAAATTTCTCAAAGATCTATGTCATGTCTATGATTTTGTATCATAAAACTTGTTCTACAATTCTTCCCGTGAATTTGGCGGAACTTTTTTGAAAGGAAAACGTATTTTTTCACCCTTAATGCGCACTTAACATGAACATTGCGGAAAACTGAAGGATTTTGGGGGGGAAACAGCCCTTGGGAGCGGATTCAGCATCAAAAACTGTATAAGGAAATACCTTCACATTGGTTAAATTCAAATCAGAAGTCTAACTGTTGAAGGGGAAAAACGATTGAGAAGAAAAAATAAATTTTCAATCATTGGATGCAACCTCTAAATATTAATATATTTTTTTTTTAAATTTAGGGGCTTATTTTTTTATAGGATTGAACATTTTGCGGTGGTAGGACCAAAGACGAGATTAAGAAAAAGATTTTGGCTTGTCACATATATATATATATATATATATATATATATATATATATATATATATATATATATATATATACTTGTATATATATATATATATATATATATATATATATATATATATATATATATATATATATATATATATATACATATATATGTATATGTATATAGACACGCCTACTGCAACCTTTTATACGTGTCAGTTAACAAAATAAAAGTATACTCTGTAACCTGTGTTGTTGTTAATATGCACTGTCACAAAGCAATGGATAATTCCATAAATTCTTCGAAAAAACAGTTTACAGCACAGATAATCTCCACATTTGACCAAAATTTCTTCCCCCAAACCAATTTCTGAGATTAGGAAACAAAAAAAGCCACTTGGTGCGAAATCTGGGGAATAGGGTGAATGAGGAACTATTTCGAAGACATATCTTGCACTTTTGCCATTGCAATGGCCTGTGTGTAAGCAGGAACGATATCCTGGTGAAGGAGCATTTTTTTTGGTTCCTAATCTTGGTCGCTTCTGCTTTAACTCACTATGTAAACGGTGTAATAATGTGGCGTTATAGGAGCGAGTCACTGTTTTACCCGTTTTCAAATATTCAATCATGATAATATACTGTGAGTCTCAAATGGTTTAAAATATAATCAGAAGACAAGCAAGAAACCTAAGGACACAAGCACGACTACTCTCAATAGTAGAAGACCCACCAGAGCACTGCATACACGCTAGACTAGTCTTCCTGGTTAAGTGCATCTAGTGCGAAGTCCATAAATAAAAGTGGCATATTTTGTCAAAAGCTATGTAAATTTTGTTTGCTGAAAGTTATTAGTTCGTGTTTGATTAACAATACACCCGCAAGAATGTATTGAGCTAACTGTATTATAACTGTATAACCTATTTAAATATTGTAGACGATTTGGCCTCACGTAGAAATAGAAAATGCTAGATCAAATAAAGGTTGTTAAATTAATCAAAATTGGCAACTAGTCTTCTTAACGCAGCAAACCTCATATCAAAGAGAAAGGCAGCCAAGCTAAATTCGAAGTACGCAGTTGGAATAAATTGATGGCAACGAAACATGCACAGTGTACCCATTTCCCTTTTAAAATCGACCAAAAATAAGAGAATAAATAAGACAAAATATTCATATGAGAACGGATCAACCACGATACTGTAAGCTACAGAAACATACCACGTTTTATTATCTAAGGAATACAAAGGAAATTCTGAGAAAACATACCTCCATATGTACCAAAATGAGAGCTTCTCTTGTAGAAATATTACACTAAAAATCTGCAAACATGTGGTTGCAAAACTCCAATACTATTGTCGAAAAAACTTTGTAGCGTGGTAAAAAATGACACTATAAAACCAAAGATTTTCTTTTAGGCGGAATAAAATAACTCGAGAAACTCTGGACTAGTTATATTACTGTTATTAGAAAAAATTGCGGTATTTTACAGTTTACCGGAATTTTTTATTTTGTGACGAAAACAAATTTTTCTAACATTTTCAAGGTCGATGATTACAAAAAAATAATTGCTTTTGCGCGCAAATTGGTTTTTTCATATGTTTTTAGGTATGGAACTTAATTTTGACGATATAGCCAAATTGTGTGGAGATAAGGACAAACTTCACGAGCAATTATTTGTTTGGGGTTTGGTTCCTACCGTTGGGAGCTATAAATGTAAGAAGTGTGGTGCTTTCCTAAAATTGTGCAAAAATTCGGAAATGATTGATGGAAGAAGTTGGTATTGTAATAATATCGTGTCAGTTCGAAAGCAAAAACGGAAAACGTGTGGTTATAAGGTGTCGTATCGGTTTGGTACATTCTTCGCAAGATTTCACTTGGAAATAAAACAGGTTTTATTTTAGGTTAGTTCAGGTTAGTTTAGGTTAGTTCCGGTTAGTTCAGGTTGTCGAGATATTGCTTTTATTGAACCTGTTGATGAAGATTTAGATAATGAAATTGATTTGGAATAAAGGTTTTGTTGAAAATTAGCGTTTTTTCTCAATGTGTAAGGTTTATTTTTCCATATATGTTTGTTGAACAATTTTGTGATGGATTAATTTCCACAAAATTTAACTTATTTTTTGTAATCACCGACCTTGAAAATGGTAGAAAAACTTGTTTTGATCAAAAAATGAAAAATTCCGGTAAACTGCAAAAATTCCAAAAATTGTTTTAAAGCTCGGCGATTTTTTCATTCATAGATAGTAGTAGTAGATAACTTAAAAAAACCTTCGTAAGTTCTGCTTTATGATTGATAAGCCCTAAGTATACGACTTGCTATATTACTTCGCCATCAATTTAGATTGAATATAGGGGACATTATTTCTGCTGACTATCATAAATTTGATTTTACTTGTTGTTAATTTCTAGATCCCAAAGTTTTCAAACATCATTTACGACGTTAATCAATTTTGGCGTAATATGTCAAAATCAGAGTAGTAGTCTGCGTATCCTATCTTGCCAATGAGAATGATTTCAATTTATATTTGAGTTTTTTCATTAAGAGTAGTGGAGTTTTATAAAACTCTCTTAAAGTAACCCCCTTCAACAACTCAAAAATGGTTTCCAATAAAACCTACCTTTTTAAGAATAGTTTCCCGAATGCACCTTTTGCAAGATATAACTTATAGATTTAGATAAATCTAGAGTTAAATAATATTTCCCTGTTTTCTAGATCCACTAGGGCACTTAAATCTCCTATTTAATATACTATATACACCCGACATTTATCTAACAACACAGGATGCTAACTAGACTACTTACCCATAGGAGCCAATACTACTGTTAATGTTATCCGCCCTAATTTTAAAATTATCGAAGACCAGCGTCACTTGTTCGTTATCCGTCGCAAGGAAATGGTACGTGCAGTTCGTGAAACTAGGATAATTTGTGGGATATCGGGGAGAGTTAAATTCTCCTTTTTTCTTGGAGGTACTGCGGTATGTGAATGAACAGGATCCATCGGGAGCTGCAGTGCCTGGGATCCGATATTCTAAAAAAAAAAATGATTAGCTTTAGTGGAGACTTGGTAATCTAGGCAGTACTTATGACTTTTTAGATGCTCTAAATAGTTTTATATCCACATATACAGTCAGTCCAAAAAGTCTCCATACACCACCTGCCTTCTATACTATTTTTCTGTTATGTTTAACTAATTAATTGGAACTATGAGAAAATATGTTTAAATTAATATTTGAAACTTAATCAACGAGGATTAGTATTAAAAACAACTACGGAACATTTTATTTAATTTGTTATAAAAATGTAAACAAAATGAATGTCAAAAAAGTCTCCATACACTCAAGAATTGCATTGAAAAAAACATGTTATAATCAGCCGCATTTTGTCAAGCTATTTATTGCTTGCTAAACTGAAAACCAATGACTAATTTTCGGCAATACTTTATAATCTGTCACTTGTTGCTGAGCGAGAGAAATTGTGAAATTCTATTTCAATTTCGAAAGATCAGATTTGTGGAAAGATGAAAAATTGTACAGAAATATAGGAAAAATTGTTAAAAAGTCGCATGCTACTGTTCAGTACATTGTAAACCAATATAAATCAACGGGTTCCTGTAAAATTCGACCACGCTCCGGTCGTCCCCAGAACCACACCCACGTGAAGAGGCTAGTATTGTTAGACAAATAATTATAGATCCCAAGAAAAGTGCACCAAAATTAAAAGAAGTACGGGAACTATTTTCGAAAAATGTTTGTTCATAAACAGTGAGAAATTGTTTACACAGGGCAGGCTATAAAGGGTGTGCAGCCGTTAATTTCGGAAGCTAATCGCAAAAAGCGGTTAGTTTTTGCTAGGGAATACGTTACTAAACTTCCTGAATTTTGGAAATTCGTAATCTTTAGTGATGAAACTAAAATTAACCATTTTAGTATTGATGGCAGAACTAAAGTTTGAAGAAAGAAGAATACCGCATTCAGTATTAAAAACATTTGTTACACGGTGAGACAAGGGGGTGGCAGTGTTCTGTTTTGGCGACGCATGTCCGCTGGAGGGGTTGGAAATTTACATTTTATTAATGGTATCATGGATCAGCACGTTTATCTGAAAATTTTGAGAGACAACTTAAGAGAAAGTGTCTAAAAATTAGCACTCGAAAAAAGATACATTTTTCAGTAGGACAATGATCTGAAACATACCGCAAACTTGATGCGAGAACGGATGATCCAACTTCATATACCTCCGCAATCAGCCGATGTTAAACCCATCGAGCATTTATGGGAGGAACTTAAACGGCGCGTTCGCAGACATAATGTTTCAAATAGAGAAGAATTAAAAAACAGAATATTGAACGAACAGGAGAACATGTCAGCAGAGGTTACTAGAAAGCTGGTTGCAAGCATGATAAAAAGGTTACAGGAGATTATGAAGGCCAGCGGCGGTCCCACTAAATATTAGTTTAAACGAAGTTGTTATTTTCCGTTAAACTCCATCAAAATATTATTGGTAATTGTTAAGTGTATAAGGACTTTTTTGACACTACAACAAATTAAACTATTTTTACTTGCTTAATAGACATGTCAAAATTTGACATTTGTCTTGGCAACTATGATGTTATAGCATAAGTGTATTAGAACCAAGGGTAAAAATTGAAAAATTCAAAATAAATCGAAAACTATTAGAGATAGGTATATGACATACTTAACTCCGCCTGGGGCGGCTGTAGGTGGATTGAGTAGCTTACAGTTGTCACTGCCGGTCCCAAGCCCGGACAAAGGAGGAGGGTTGTAGCGGTAGGCCAGCTCCCTACCCTATGTAAAAAAAGCCTCTGCTAAAAAAACCTAATCCAAAGCCTCGGAATCGAACGGATATACGAAGACGAAAACAGCAAAGAAGAAGGTCAACGATATGTGGTACATGGAACATACAAGGTCTCTCCAGGAAAGTAAATGAAGTTGTAAATGAATTAGAAAATCTTCGAGTCAAAATTGCAGTACTGACGGAAACAAAGAAGAAAGGAAAAGGCTCCGAAAGTTGGGGGCATTACGATCACTTTTATAGTGGAGTGCCCAAAGAAGATAGAACAAAACAAGGCGTATCCATACTAATACACAGAAAACTGAGGAAATTCATAACCACCTGGGAACCGATTAGTGAAAGAATCATAAAGATGAATCTCAAAATACTAGGTAATAACACAACCTTACTGGGAGTATACGCTGTCAACGACGACGATCTGGCTAATAACAAGGATTCATTTTTTGAACAACTAAATGAGGAAATACGCAAAATTGGAACATCAAGAGAGATATTACTTTTGGGTGATCTAAATGGAAGAATAGGAAGGAAAGAACACGATAAAGTGGTAGGAAAATATGGCGAAGAAGTTACTAACGACAACGGAAGAAGAATTATAGAGATATGTGAACAAAACAACCTTACAATATTAAACGGACACTACCAGCATAGGGATATTCATAAATATACGTGAAGACTAACAACAAGAGATTTAAAAAGTATTATCGACTATATGATAATACGTCAAAGATCTAGATTAAACTTCCTAGATGTAAGAGTCCAAAGAGGGGCTTCATGTGGCAGCGACCACTACCTCGTGAAAGGAAAGATAATCTCACGAACAACACGGGAAAGCAAACTGGAAGATACAAGTACACAGCACACAATAAGTGAAACAACAATAAGATATAATACAGACAGCTTACAAAATGAAAGTATCAGAAATCTATACAAGAGTAGACTGGACCAAAAGATACAACGGACGGGATTTGTTAATATAGAAGAAGAATATAAGTATATAAAGGAATGCCTACACGCAGCGGCACTGGAAGCATTAGGGTACCAAGAGAAAAGGGAAAAACAGCAAAAACCATATTGGTGGGATGAAAGAAATTAAATACGAAATTGAAGAAAAACGGAAAAGCTATCACAAATACTTAAGTTCAAAGAGCACAAACGACAAAGTAAAATACAAAGAATCCCAAGCTAGAATACGCAAAATGATTAGTGACAAAAAGAACAACCAATGGAAAAAGACATGCTCAAGACTCAACACTTACATAGGAGGAAGAAAAAGCACAGAAAGCTGGAGACTTCTTAAAAATATGAGAACAGAACCTAAAAGAGAAATCTTCTCACCAATAACACCAGAAAAATGGAACCAATATTTTTACAAATATGCTAACAGAAGATAGACCAGAGTTCAAAAGTACCCAACATGGAAACCCAAATATAGTTATACGAGGATCCCCAATAAGGATAACAACATCAGAAGTTAAAGAAGTATGTAAAAAGCTAAAAAATTGTAGAGCTCCAGGACCAGGAAACATCCCAGGAGAGATAGTAAAATACGGAACTGAAAAGCTATTTAGGGCTTTGAGGAACTTATTCCAAAGATGCATTAACACATCAGAAGTACCTGAGGAATGGAAAATATCATACATATCAACAATTCATAAGAAAGGAGACAAAAATAATTGCGATAACTATAGGGGAATAACGGTTACAGGATCTATTAGCAGAATATACGGAAAAATACTTAAAAATAGAATAGAAACGGAATACGCGGACGTAGAAGCTGAAGAACAGGCAGGCTTTAGAGCAGGAAGATCCACAATAGACCATCTCTTCTCACTGACACAAATCCTAGAAAAGAAAACCGCATTTGATCAGGAAGTCCATGTCTTGTTTGTTGATCTAAAAAAGACCTACGACAGCGTGCCCCTAATGAGATTGTGGGAAACACTACAACAGTGTAATGTAAGCACCGAAATAATTAAAGCCGTAAAATCCTTATACCAAGACGCAAGAAGTAGTGTGAAAACCAAATATGGTATAACAACAGGGTTCCCAGTCACAAAGGGTCTCAAACAGGGCTGCTGTATATCCCCAACGCTATTTAAAATCTATTTGGAGAGTGCACTGAAGAACTGGAAATGCAGCAGTATGGGATTACCACTGGATGACGATACTACATTGTACACGCTATCATTCGCAGATGACCAGGTAGTAGTCGCTCAGGACATCGATGATATGGAATACATGACACGAAAACTTATGGATGAATATGAAAAATGAGGACAACAGCAGGACTTGAAACTGGCCACAGGACACACCATCAAACACTGTGCCAGTTATAAGTATTTGGGAACGAGAATATCTAGGGACGGAACACTGGAAGAAGCAATATTCGAGAGGAATATCCAAGGAAGAAAAGCGATTGCAATGATTAATAGTATACTATGGGACAAAAACATAACCATTGAAAATAAGAAGAGAATTTACAACTCAATAGTGAAAAGTATAATAACTTACAGCTCCCAGGTGTGGCCATTAAAGGAAAGAACAGAAAAAATACTAAAAGCTACAGAAATGGATTTCTGGAGACGAGCAGCCAGAAAATCCAGAAAAGACCGCATACCAAATGACACGATAAGGCGAGCTTTAGAAATAAAGCACGATATAGTGGACGAAATCAGAACCCAACAGTTGGTATGGTACGGACATGTACAGAGAATGTCACAAGACCGACTACCTAAAAAGATTTTAAATTGGAACCCTCATGGAAAAAGAAAGCGAGGAAGACCACGCCAAAGCTGGAGAGCAGGAATCAACAAGGAAGTACTAGAGAGAGATCTGGAGGAGGAGGGATGGAGAAACCGGGGGAGTGGAAATTAGGCATCGGAAGACGGAAGACGTTATAAAACCGATTGATATATATATATATATATATATATATATATATATATATATATATATATATATATATATATATATATATATATATATATATATATATGACATACTTAATAAAAGTTAGAGGGTTTAGTAAAATTTATTAGAAAAAATAATAATATACAAGGTGTGCTAATTAAAAAACTTGAGATTTTTCAATTTAAAATAGTCGAAATGTATAAATTTATTTTGAAGACCCTGTAGCATCTAACTCTAATATATCTTTTTTTTTATCTCTATAGAATACTTGTATCCATTATGAGTATTCCACCTTTAGAAACAATGGCACTACTAGCAATTTTTTACAAAACTGAAAACTAGTATTTTTTTAAAAAATTGAAATAATAATTTAAAAAAGAAACATATGTTATATCGGCCACACTTTTTTGAAGTACCCTGTATACCCGAAAATAATTTTAAACTGAGCACCTTAACATTCTCTAACGTATTTAACATTTTTTCGTCATTTCCGAAACAATTGAGATAATGAACTTTATTCTATCGTTGACTCACCCTGTACCTAAATCCTAAATACTAATAAATCATAAAAGGATTTAAATATATCTCTGTCACTGAGCTACAAAGAAAGGACGCGCAAGGTTGATTTCCATACACTTAACACAGCTGGGCAAAGCTCTCAGCTAATTGAAACTTTCAAACCACAATTGCTTTGTTGTATCAAAGATCAAAAGACTATATGCGATTTGGTTTAATATGTCTTTCACTAACATATCAAAGTTTGAAAAAAGGAATTCTAAACTCACGTTTGAATTGCAATTTGTAAAAACTTTAACTCCAATTTAATGTTATTTACTGATGACAAAACTATATAAATTAACTTAATACGAATAAATTGCAAGAACCTCAAGGCCTCCAGTTACGGCTAAAACTATTTGTGAACATAGACGGTAACATGTATAATACATGTGTTTCATGTGGTTGTTAACTAAATTACCATAAAAAGTCCGTGTTTCAATTAAGCTATGGAAAATTGGGTTTTATCGTACCTAGCACTAGTTATTATGACTGGTAAAAAGATTTAGCATGAGATTTCTGAAACTTTTGTGCTTTGTTTTAATGATATACCTATTCAAATTTTGTGCTTTGATTACTATTATTTTTGTCACCCTACAATCTTAATTTTAATACCATTAGTGTTACGGTCCGGAAAATCGTTATGTATGACATGATTTATTATTTTATATAGAAAAAAATGTTTGTATTACTACTTGGAAAACTTTTTCTTTTCTTTCTTTCTTTCTCTTATATCCTTTTACCCTGCCTGGTGTCGGTTAATAATTTGTCTATGTATCTGCAATTGTAGGTTCCATCCTTTTTATCCAGTCCTTCCACTTATCCCTGACCATCAGCATTTTCATTTTTTCTATCATTTTCCCCTTTGCTTCAATGTCCCTCATCCAAGTTAGTCTTGGTCTTCCTCTTTTTTACTTCTTTGCTGTTTTCATTTCCAGTATTCTTTTTGGTATTCTGTCGCTGTCCAGCCTAAGTACATGCCCATATCATGGCAATTACTTTTTCTCAATTTTTGGTATTATTAACTCTTGCACTAGTTTCCCTCTAATTTCTTCGTTTTTGAAGCGGTCCAACTTAGTCTTTTATGCTATCTTCAGGAGATATGCAGTCAGTTTAGTCCTATCTTTTTGTTGTATTCTCCAAGTTTCACTTTCATATAATATCATTGGGTTCACTATTAAATTATATATTCTTAATTTTATTCTTTCGCTTATTTCCTTTTTTCCAAAAATTGTCCTGTTTAGCGAATAATGGATATTGTTTACTTTTTTAATTTACTGGCTATTTCAAGTTCTATTCTTCCAACACTTCCTAGATATTCCATGGTGATCACTTCCTCCAGGACTTGGTTCTTATATGTAATATTATTTTGTTTTTGCACGTCCCTTTCATTTATATATATTATTTTGATTTTGTTTACATTTACCTCCATTTTCAGCTTTTCTATTTCTTCTATCCACACATCTATCAATTTTTGCATTTTGGTGTCTCCGTCCGCTATAAACACTAGATTATCAGCATATAATAAGCTATCCATTCTGATTGGCATCATATTTCTTTATCCCACTGTAGTATGTAGTTTGGACGTTCTTTGTCTCGTATTTTTGAGTAGTCTATCCATTACTATTATAAAAATATACGGACTTAAACTGCCTCCTTGCTTTATTCCCTTTTTGATTGTAAATGTTTCTGATCTATTTCCATTTACTTGCACTTTTGCTCGTGTGCCTTCTTGTGTTGACTTTATGATTTGTATTAGTTTCTTAGGCGTCTCTATTAATTTCAAACAGTTTTCTACCGCTTGTCTTTGTACTGAGTCAAAAGCCGCCTTTAGGTCTATAAATGCGAGTATGAGGTCTTCTCCCGTCTCTGTTTTCCTTTCTATAAGTTGTTTTATTATAAATATATTATCTCAGGTTTGCCTCTTCTCCCTGGATGCTGTTTGCTCATCTTCTAGTTTGTTTTGTAGGTTTATTTTTAATTCGTTTTGTATTATTTTTGTGTGAACTTTGTATACTACCGGTGATAGGAAAATTGGTCTATAGTTATCGTACCGGGTTCTGTCCCCTTTTTTGAATATGGGCATTATTATGTTGTTTTTCCACTCCTCAGGTATCTTATTCATTACCCACGCCTCCAAGAATATTTTATACAGCCAATCTATACCTTTCTTTCCCATGTATTTGATCATTTCTGGGTCTACCTCATCTTCGCCACTTGCTTTAGCAATTTTGATGCAATTTATTGCCTCTTCCAGCTCTTCAATATCAATTTTATTTTGGTGCATTTCACCTTCTTGTTGTCCATCAGCTATGTTTATTGGCTGAATTCTGTCTTTTTCTTCTGGAAAACTTTTTAAAACATAGAAAAGAATTCTTTCTGATAGTGTGACGATTTTCTTACTTAATTGTATTTTACGGTTAAACACGGTGTAACAGCATAGTTTAAAGTATATTTTGGTCAACAAAATTCGGTTAGATAAATAGATAGATACGGCTAGCGGATGGCTTTAATCGTTACATTATCACTTAGGTCTCTTAAGAGCCCGTTGTATATATCATTTTAGGTTGCCTGGGAGGAATTAAGCGGGCTACATCCATCAACTTTCTCAAATGGCCAACCGTTCCTCAATATTTTAAGAAAGAAATTCTATCTTGGGGTGATAGCAACCCAATAACTATTAAAATATTAGTTATAAAAAAATATAACTTACACTGTTCAAATTCACGTGAAAAAGTGCTTTGAGAATGTTATTACAAAATTTTTATATATAAAATACAAAAATTTTCAATAGGAAAATAATTACAAGCATTTTTCCAAAATGCAGATTTTTGAAAAAACACCCTGAATAATGGGACTAGATATCGATATGCGGTTTTCACCATTGAGTTTATCATAAAAATTGAGCCTCAGACACTGACATCAGTTTTCGTCTATCTCCTTTAGATAAAGGGCAAAGAGGGCTTCTCAAAAGCTAGGAATATTTTTTCGAACCAAAAAGCTTTACACTCCACAACGACTGTTAATTCTGTACAAAGTTCAAATTCGACCAACGATGGAATATTGCTCCTATATTTGGGAGCTTTGCTCCCAAACATACGCTGCAGTCCTCACAGATCGGTATATGCTAGGAATACACGTCGCACTAATACGTCACGTCTCTATGAAGTTCAGTTTTTCACTCCTCCTAAAACTCTTTTCAAGCAATTTTTTATATAAAGTATCTCATTCCTTTGGAATAATTTGCCCAGGACTGTGTTTCCTACCAAGTATAATTTACAACTAGGCCAATAGCTTCTTTTCGCACACGCATCGCCGCATCCGAGAAATTAGTTAAAGTTATTTTGAACATCGTGTAGTGATAAGGTTTCGGACTAAAAATATATGAAAGGATATTCCACATGTACGGAAATCATTGCCCATCTTATTTTCAAGTTAAATTTTGGTCCAAATAGTTTTGATAGAATCGAAATTCAATTCAGTTTGAACTTAAATCAGAAAAACTGGTTGAGGTAAGAACTGAGGAAACCATCAGGCTTGTTGAGGTTTTGCTGCTGATGTATTTACGAATGAAGATTGCAGTGCTTGCTAAAGAAAATGAAGTATTCGAAACTACATGTTTCAAGATTGTATACGAAGATATAGAGATGCAAAAAGTTTTTAACCGATATATCCTTAAACTACTTACGCAAAAGTAAAAATTGGCGAGCAAAAAAAAAAAAAAAATAAAAACGACAGTAGTTACATTTCACTAATTGTTACAGGCGATAAGATTTGGGTATTCTATTGGAATCCTTCCAGGAAGCAGGAATCAATGCAATGAGTTCATAAGGGCTCTCCTCCTATAAAGAAGGCGAAAGCTGTTTTCTGTACAGATGATGACGACCGTTTTATTGGGACTGTGAAAGAATTTTGTTTATTGAATATACGGAAAAAGATCCACAATTAATGGAGAGGTCAATGGAAAGACGACCTAAAATCTGCAAGAGGGTATTAGGAAAAATCAGCTGAATTCGTGGAGAACCAGCAAGATAACTGAGGGGTTCCACAAGGCTAGCACAATTTAAGCCTTTATCGAAACCTGTGAATTCGCTGAGTTACAACTTACACTCTATAGCCCTGATTTAGTTCCCTGGGATTTCTTTTTATTCAAATATTTAAAAAAAGACCCTTAAAGATCAATAATCATTTATTTAGTGAAATTGATCTGCGCATGTTAAGGTACTTTGGACAAATAATGAGGAAACCTCCAAAAAACACGGAGAAATTGGTGATACAAGGTAAAATCGAAAGCAAAAGACCACGGCCGTTCACCAATGAGATGAATCGACCAAATCACCAACATGACAAACGAATCCATGCACACACTAACTACAAAAGCACAAGACCGACAAGACTGGAAAGAAGCATTTCATAATGTCGCCACATCCCAACAGGACTAAGGAGGGGAAGGAGTATAAAAGATTTATTGTAGTATCTTTACCAATTAACACTAGTAAACTTTTACTCAATTTAATTTTAAGACAAGTTGTTTGAATATACTTTTCATCGTGTACTCTCTGGTAAACTAAAATATTAAGTGTACCAATTAATTCCTCACGTTTATAGATCAACTCAATTTTCACATTAACTTCCTACGCTTTCTATATGTAATATGTAGCAAATCATCTCTCACAATTTTTGTATTCCAGTTTGGAAAAAGAACAGTTGTTTTGACGCGATGAAGTGATCAAGGCTTTTCTGGCCTACTAAACTGACGACTCGTCAGGTGGTATTGTAGAGGTCGGAACAAATGGTTTGTCAAAGAAGGTAAGGCTAGCTAATACGCTGCACGGAGATTTTCTCAGCCCTACTCTGAAAATGTTTTCAGGGTGTTTCTTGCTGTGGGAAATAGGATTTTGAGCTGCAGCAGTGTCAGTGTTCTCCCCTCAAAGTCAGAAAATAGCCTTTCTTCTATAAAAGCAACACTCTCTTTTTCTCTAATTTAAATAAGATATTAGCCGAGAATTAATTTGTACACCTATCAACTCAACTTATCATCTACTTACCAGTCTCAAATGTGTAGTTGGCTTTAAAATCCTCTACCCATCAGTTCACCTGAGCTGAATACCATTAATAACCGGGGACCATCGGACACCATCGTCGTAGGTTCAGCTTCTTCACCACATAACTCGTGATCAAACTTATCATAGGCGTCAATAGTTTCTTGTCCTTTTAAATATATTTTGAGGTAGCCGTCGGAACAACTGAAATTAAATTTATATATATATATATATATATATATATATATATATATATATATATATATATATATATATATATATATATATATAGGGGATATTATGAAATTATAGCAATTGACTTTAAATAGCGAATCAATAATAAAGGAAAAAATTGACCCGAAAGAAATGATGTCATTTTTTTTCACGCCGTCACTGGTGGAACCATACAACTCCACAATATCGCCCATCGTTCACCATAATGTAGAGTCTAGACTGTTGCCAGATTTGACTTTTCCAAAAAAACTGTTACCTTTTAAAAACAATTACTTCGTCACACCAAAAAATTAATTACTCAAGTTTTATATTTAAATATTTTATTACAATTAGTAAAAATCTTAACACATGTAATCCACAAAATTTTATTTCCTTGATTGAAACCATGACGCCACAACAAACCAAATGTTAAGCTGATTCACAAAGCGTTCGCCTTATTTCACTTTAATTTTTTTTTTAAATCGACAAAAAGTTCATTAGCGGCTTCTGACACCGACAAAGGATTTGCGTTAGCACACAACAAAGTCTTTGTCGGTGTGCGATGCTCAGAACGCCTATTTCGTCTCGCCGTCGCACAGTGGGGAAAAACGAAAAATCGTGTTGAAAATTGTCTAGAGCCTTCAATTTTGGTTCGATTTGGACGATTTTTTTTTTAAATTGAAGCTTATTAAATTCCGAACAAAGTTGTCGGAGCCGATTTTGCAATTAAACTTTTGTTTCAAAATGGCGGACGTCTTCAAAATGGCGGTTTCTGATTATATAGCGACTGAGACACAGAAAACGCTTACAGTTTCAAACCAAGTTGTGCTAAAATGCGTGTATGTATGTTTTTTTTTATGTCGCAGATAATATATCTAATATCACAGTTACAAGATTAATAATAATGAACCCAAAATGGCTGCCATGAACAATAAAAGTATTATAAATATGAATAAACGTACCATTATTATTTTATATCCATAACATTTGCATAAATAATTTCTTTAAGGTTGTTAATTATAAATATGTTTCAACAATTGACTTAAAATGACAAATCAAGTATGGCGGATGCCAAAATTGAATCGAGCAAGAAAGTTTCTCTGTGGCATTTAGACTGTGGCAGTCAGATCATTCAAGTTATTCAAGTTTAGTTGCGGGATTTAAATTTTCATGCAGTTATTGCTAGAATATTGCTGCTGTAAATTTTAAGTATCGTAGACAATTTTCTAGCAGATACAAAAAACAGCGATACACGCAGAAAAGGACAGCTCACACAGCTAGAAAATAGCTACAACAGCTAAAACGTTTTGTTAAAATAGGGACAGCTAAATATTTTGCTGCACTAGCCACATTGCTTGCTGTTGTAGCAAAAAAGTGGCTGCTATTGCTGAACAGTGGCTAATGCAGCAAAATATTTAACTGTCCCTATTTTAGCATTTCTCTGCGTGTACTTTGTAAGAGTAATAATAATCTTTATTAACGAGAAAACCCCTTAGTACATATACAGAACTACTGAATTATAGGAATAGACTAGAAAAATAAGAAAATAAATATGTCTATAAAATATACAATGTGTTAGTAGACAGTGTCTAGAAGAGAACAACGTAGAAAAGATGTTTTGAATGCCGCAGGAGACGTTTGAAAATAGTTTACAGAATTAGAAAATAGGTTGGCGTAAATGCATAGTCGATTACCGGTAGAATTACTGCCATACAATGTCCTATGTTGAGATACGTGAAGTAAAGGACATTGTCTTAGCGGTCGCGGTGGAATATTAAGTTTTGTTAGCTCCATGAGCTCAGGACAATATATGATGTTATTGTGAGATGTTGTAAACAAGGGTCAGATCAGAGACAACTCTGCTCTGTTGTAATGTCAACATATTCAGCGTAGTTAAAACCGGTTGATATTCGTGGCACAGATGAGATTTGTTATATATAGATAACATTTTATGTAAAAGTAAGTTAAGGTTAGACATATTTATTTTCTTATTTTTCTAGTCTATTCCTATAATTCAGTAGTTCTGTATATGTACTAAAGGGTTTTCTCGTTAATAAAGATTATTATTACTCTTACAAAATACACGCAGAGAAATGCTAAAATAGGGACAGTTAAATATTTTGCTGCATTAACCACTGTTTAGCAACAGCAGCCACTTTTTTGCTACAACAGCAAACAATGTGGCTAGTGCAGCAAAATATTTAGCTGTCCCTATTTTAACAAAACGTTTTAGCTGTTGTAGTCATTTTCTAGCTGTGTGAGCTGTCCTTTTCTGCGTGTATCGCTGTTTTTTGTATCTGCTAGAAAATTGTCTACGATACTTAAAATTTACAGCAGCAATATTCTAGCAATAACTGCATGAAAATTTAAATTCCGCAACTAAACTTGAATAACTTGAATGATCTGACTGCCACAGTCTAAATGCCACAGAGAAACTTTCTTGCTCGATTCAATTTTGGCATCCGCCATACTTGATTTGCCATATTAAGTCAATTGTTGAAACATATTTATAATTAACAACCTTAAAGAAATTATTTATGCAAATGATATGGATATAAAATAATAATGGTACGTTTATTCATATTTATAATACTTTTATTGTTCATGGCAGCCATTTTGGGTTCATTATTATTAATCTTGTAACTGTGATATTAGATATATTATCTGCGACATAAAAAAACATACATACACGCATTTTAGCACAACTTGGTTTGAAACTGTAAGCGTTTTCTGTGTCTCAGTCGCTATATAATCAGAAACCGCCATTTTGAAGACGTCCGCCATTTTGAAACAAAAGTTTAATTGCAAAATCGGCTCCGACAACTTTGTTCGGAATTTAATAAGCTTCAATTTAAAAAAAAAAAATCGTCCAAATCGAACCAAAATTGAAGGCTCTAGACAATTTTGAAACACGATTTTTCGTTTTTCCCCACTGTGCGCCACAACAAACCAAATGTTAAGCTGATTCACAAAGCGTTCGCCTTATTTCACTTTAATTTTTTTTTAAAATCGACAAAAAGTTCATTAGCGGCTTCTGACACCGACAAAGGATTTGCGTTAGCACACAACAAAGTCCTTGTCGGTGTGCGATGCTCAGAACGCCTATTTCGTCTCGCCGTCGGCTAGCTTTATCGAGTTTTTTAGTAGGGGGTGGGGATTTCGAAGACTTTTTGGCGTCTTTCTTTTGATGATTCGTCCAAAATATTTTTGTAAGGACTTTTTTGTGAAATTTTTTTTTTCTTTAAAGCATTTTTAGGTATTGGGCATAAACATTTTAAAGTTTTCTTTAAAACTTTAGCATTAAACCCCGAAATACACGGATCACTATTTAAATGTAGAAATCGGTTCGAAAATTGCGAAGGTAACTTTTTATCCATCAGGTTGCTGAGTAATTTGCTTGTTTTTATTACTGCTAATAAATGAAGCGTCTGGTAAGATCGACGTGCTTTCATTACTTGAGCTTGTTTGAGCTGCTTTCAACAAATGTTCGAGAAAGCATTTTTGTCCACGGGCCAAATTCCAGCCGCTTTAAATCTGTTCACTATGGTGCCAATGAGAGCAGATCTTTGGTAAGTTTCCACAAATAAACTTGCAATTTGATATTGCGTTATTTGACGTTATTCTCAACCATTTTTCTGTTGCTTGAATATAATAACTGCTCATAGGTTTAAAAAAAAAGATACGTCCACTGTCTGAAGCCGGTGAATAGTATGGCTTGGCAATTGTAACATTATTATCCCAATAGCCTTTGCCATGTTCAACGCTTCCAGGTTCGAGAAGTAACATTTTATTTTGAGATTGATTTTACTACGCTTATAAAATGTTTCATCTATTCTACAAATAAGTTTGTGTTAATATAGCCAGTGTCTGAAATTGTGACAACACTCTCAGAAGACCCGAATTTAGGATTTTGTCTGATTTTTTTGCATATAAGCATTGGTGGCACAACTGTTCAGTCACTCGGACAATACAAGGCTGTCATATTAACTCCTCTTTTCCCACTTGTAATTGCGCTGATTTATTTCTTCCTTTTTGATCCTAAGACTTTTTGCGTTTTTTTCTGAACGGTGGAAAATCCACTTTTATTAACATTAAATATTTTTGTAGATGTTAATATATTTTTATGGAATTTTTCAAGCTGAGGCTCGATTAGTCCTACTCTCCTCAGCTTGCCCTACTCTTCTTGGTTTGGCGGTTGCTTGTTGTTTTTTACAGCAGACTGGCAACACAGCATTTCATGTGCGGGGTAATTTTGTACATGAGTTGGTAAAATGCAGTCTTGCCTTTTCTTTAATTTTTCAAATGTTTTCGAATTTGAAAAAATGTATTCACCTATTTCAATATATGCAGTGAGTTTCATAACACCCTATATATATATATATATATATATATATATATATATATATATATATATATATATATATACTCCTTTTTTCCTATATATATGTGTATATATATATATATATATATATATATATATATATATATATATATATATATATATAATGATATGCCGCTATCTTCCAATTGAAACGGCAACCCTGCATGAATGATAGAGAATGTTCGTTAACATTTATATTTAAAATTTTAAATCGGTAAATGGTTCTCCAGAAACGTCCAATAGGCCATCCACCATGGATCATATGTTGCATGTTTGCATTTTGAAATGCTTGTCACCGTTTTTGGTAAATCTTTATATATCAATTGTACAGAAAGTTTTGTTAATAGACTAAATGTCGATCTAGAAAAGCAACCTAAATATCTCGACAACTTCTTTATACCTGTATCTAAAATACGTAACCTTATGTAAATGGTGTTACAACGGGATTTAAAAGGAGGAGTAAACTAAAAACTAACTTCTAAACCGTCGATAATTTTTTTTTACTATGTTGGGAATGTGGAATCTTTGGCACAATGATACTACTTTGTATATATCACCACTACACCAAACACATTATTTTTGCAATCGACGCGCGTTCCGCTAACCATGTGTAGCTGCATCAGGAGCGATGATTGACCGGTTAATTCTCGCTCCTGATGAAGCTAACATGGTTATCAAAAGGCGCATCGGTGCAAAAATAAAGTGTTGGGTGTAGTGGTGATATATACTGAGTAGCGTTTTTTTTTTAATGTAAAATTTATCTTTAAACTTCACTTCCTTATTGTTGTGGCCATATTCTGTATTTGATGTTATTAGGAATTTTTTTTGTAAAATAAAGATAAATTTAAAAATATAACTTTTTTTTTAATTGGGCATACTCGCATGTGTGGATAGATGATGTTCTAAAAAAGCACCGATCCGTAAAATAGTCTTATCCAAAAAGTTAAAAAAACAGCTTTAAAAATTTTAAGTGAAAAGATATTTAAAAGTTCCAAGTTCATTTTTAGATTATTGAGTCTCTATTTAATGATATCTAAAGAATAGCATATCACAGATTTTAAAGTGAATATTAGTTTTAATAAAAACAAATAAATTTTTAAAGAATTATTTTTAAATCTGAATACTGAAAATAAGAGACTAAATATATCAAAACTGTTTTTATAATTTGTAATAACTTGTACAATATGAATCGATACTTACTCTTGTTTAGGTCCTTTGGGAATCTCAAACATTACAAATTCCAATCGTACCCTTTCTAAATATTGAGCATTTTGCATCCCATAGATAAAATATCTACAGACCAATTTAGGCATATACGGAAAAGGGTAGTTAGGACTATAAACAAATCCATTGGATTCCTTTTTACTAAAAATGCGTTGATCGCACTCAGTTCCACGAATGTGTTCGCCGTCGTTTTTACTTATAAAATCTAAAACAAAATATATACTTTTAGTTTCTTACAAAATATAATAAAAATCCTATAATATGTTATTTAGTTTTTATTAATTATTATAAAATTTTCCATTTGGTTTTAAGTGGTGAAATATAAATATATATTATATATATATATATATATATATATATATATATATATATATATATATATATATATATATATATATATATATATATATGTATATATATCCTTTCCTAGCAAATAAGCAGTTCTAAAATGAATATTTAATTTTACTTTAACTTAATTCAAGCATTAGAACTTGATATTTTATATGGTAGCTACTTTGCGATCAAATATATATATATATATATATATATATATATATATATATATATATATATATATATATATATATATAACAGGCCGAGTGCAAGTTGGATTTTCGCAATTAGTGTTCTGTACCGTGATTGCTTTTTGAATTAAAAATTGTTGTTATAGAGGTATAAAATGATCGGCGTCTTCACAAAATACACCCAAAATGAGTTTTCAACAAAGTTTATTTCCAATCTGTGTTTTTATAGACCAGATAAATTATCAAAGATTTTCATTCAATTTACAACTTATGGAGAATATTCTAGAATTTTTTCGAAATTTTTTGATTAGTGCTCTTAGAAGCACTTTATTTTTTTTTAAATAATATAAAGAAAAATATGTATTACATGAGATATATTTTTGAACTCGTGTTTTCACAAGCTCCCATTTGACACCCGACTCGATACATTGATTTTTTAATATACCAGATAAATTATCAAAGATAATGCACTGGTGATAATTTTCGTTCAATCTGCACCTTATAGGGAATATTCCAGAATTTTTTTCGAAATCTTTTGATAAGTACTATTAAAGATAGAGCGGGGGGGGACAGCAATTTTTGACAAGTTTTTAAAAATAATATAAAGAAAAGTTTGTGCGAGTCTTACATTATATATATATATATATATATATATATATATATATATATATATATATATATATATATATATATATTTGAACTCGTCAGTATATATATATATATATATATATATATATATATATATATATATATATATATATATATGTATATAGTATATTAAAGTACTTTTTCATCTGACGTTTTGACGCTCTACACAAATTCAACCTATTATTAATTATATAAATTATAACTTACAACAAATAGATTTAATTCAGTTAAAATAAATTAAATCTAACATGTAATAATTAACAAATATTTAAAAATGCCATTGACGCTCTGTTGATGCTTACTGTTTTACCATGCGTATAGAAACTTGTCAGTGTCCACCTTCTGAGCATTGACGCTAGGGTCGAGCGTCAGGTGAAAATCCAGCTTTATGAGCGTATTTCAAATTCTTCTACATCAATATGAAGGTTCATAGTAGTTTCGTGGACTTCGTGTAAACCGAACTACCTTTATTTTCTTTATAACATTAAAAAAAACTCTCCCGAAAGGAATTTCTGAGAGTACTTTCCGTAAATCAGAGTTAATTTTAATAAATGTTTTGAATTAATATGACTCGTCGAGTTTTCTCAATCTTTCATTTAACACCTCATTCGATGCCCCTGCAAAAAAAAATTTAACTTTCAAAATTACAGGGCTGTAATTGGGCCATTAATTCCTATATTGGTGAAAAAACTTCAACTTTCTATGTCACATAGTTTTTCGGAGAAAATCGGGTGTAACAGATAGACATACGGACGGATACCATAAGTATTCAAAACTAAAAAGCTAAGTAGATGAAGCGCCTGAAAAACACTAACAACTGAATCCTGATAAAATGGGTAATAATGAAAAAATAACATAATTGTCAGATTCCTCGACCCCTGGAACCTTGAAAAGGACCAATATTTTTGCTTATAATTTTATCATTATCCCATGCAGAAACCAGGAAAAAATCTCTCTATTGAAACTATACAAAATTGATTAGCCCCTTAACCCTTTAACATTTTCTTCTATAGCGATGTTGCTTAAAAATTATAAGTTCCTTTCCTGCTTAAAGTGAACGTGTATCAACTTTTTAAATGCATATTTTCTTATGTTCGAGAGTTTTAATGAATACATAGAGAGATAGATGGATAAATAGACAGACAGATAGTCCGACAGACCAGCGGAAATCGGAAGCAATGTTTTTTCCGTGAACTAGGGATCCTTAACGTTGAGAAATGTAAAAATCTCGGAGGATGATTTTTTTAATACAAAAGTCGCCTTTAGCAAGGGAAGTAAAATTGAGCCTTTACATATTGTATTGTTGTAACAACTAGTGTATTTGAGGCTTTTCGTCTTTAGTTTACAAGCTGCCGATATTTCCTAGAGATTCGCAGCATGCGTACAACATAAAAATTGGATAATACTAGTTGCAGAGTACCTATACTTCCACTACCCCACACCTTACCCATCTTGGTAGTAACCATTTTTATTGAATGTAAAAAATATGCATAATTTAAAACAGTACGCAGTAATACTCTAATAACTTTTTAGTGTTCCGTACGGAACACTTATAAGATCACTTCGATGTTTGTCTGTCAGTCTGTCACAGCTGACTTTCTCCGAAACTATTTGACATAGAAAGTTGAAATTTGGCACTAATATGGGAATTGATGGCCCCATCAGAGCCGTGTAGTTTTGAGAGATAAATTTTGACTTGAGGGGTTAGTTTTGGAGGGTAAAATCGATTCGAGTGAAAAAAAAATTACCAGGTCATCGAGTGAGGTGTCAAATGAAAGCTTATAAAAACAAGAGTTTAAAAATATATATAACGTAATACATGCGCACACTTTTCATTGCATTATCTTTAATAATTTATCTGATATATAAAAAAACAATAATTTCAAAGTCATCAGTTCTCAGTAAAGATCGGAAAACTCATTTGCGGAGTGTTTTGTGAAGTCATTAATCATTTTATACCTCCGTAACAAAAATTTATATTATAAAAGCAATCAACGTACGAAATACTAATTGCGCAAGCCCGACTTGCATCTGGTCAGTTATTTAAAATTCTTATTTTTTCGAAATTATATAAAATTTAAAATTTCACCACCATACCATCAAATGCTCCCCACCCAAAAAGGGTTTTTGAATTAAAAAGTTTTTACTACCTGTTTATCGACTTTAAAATTAGATTTGGGTCTTCAAAATTCCACTATATCAAAAGTAAAAAATCTCCTTCCCTCAGTCGTCGATTTTGAGTTTACAGTGTTGGAAAGGATCTAAATCTTTAGAGTTACAGTGTAAGAAAGGTTTTTGTTCTTCAAGTGGTTCCGTCCCCGGTTGTCAGTTGGTACTCACCATTTGTCAGTTTAAAAGCAGCTTCGCTTATTTTTTCCATAAAGAAACGTTTTTGGTATCCATAAGCCCCCCCAACCCCTTGAATCTGACTACTCCGCTGCATACCATGTGATATAATTTTATAAACAATAACATAATAAAAAAATGTCCGATGAGAGATATATTATGTTTTGAAAAAATAGGTACACATATATTTTAATTGTTTTAAATTGTAGCTTCTGTAGATTCTTGAATATTGTATGTTACAAACGTTACACCTAATTAAAATAGTTTTAAGATAATAACATCTTAAAAATTACAATTTTTGGTCGTTAGCTAGAATGCATTTTCAGCTTTTCATTTTCTAGCCAAAAAGGCAATGTGTAGTAAATTTTCAGTTTAACCGAAAGACATTAGTTTTTTCGCTTAAACCGGTAGCTGACATTATTGGGTAGACACCAAAAAACTAAAATATGAACACTGAAGTTGCTCAATATGTGCCTTTTAGATGGTATTGCTTATCAAAAATTGGCAAAGCTATGCACCATCCTTGTAAATATAAGTCGTAAACTTAGTATTTTTGAGCTTCTGCCCGTATTCCCATTATTTCTGTTAAGATTGGAAATAATGAAAAAAAACATAGTTTTCAAACTTTTCGACTACGAAACTCCTGAGAAGGACATATAACCAATATATCCCAAATATTCTCTCTCCAACACTTTTAATCCTGTATATGTCTGATCGTAAATAACACGTTCTAGCGATTTGAAATATATTTTTTTTTGGATCGAGAGTTTTTTGCCAAAGGATAGACAAAAATTGAAGACCATGTCGCAGTAAACCCAATACCGTAGCGAAAGTGAGCTCCAAGTTGGTGGATATTGACGGCGCGTGCGTCGAAGGGTCCCTCGTTCAAAATGGCCGCCCAACGTTTACATCTGATCTCGGAATGTGTCTTTTGAAATATATTGTCGATCGTTTCTTGATGTGACTGCAGTTCATATGAATTTAAAGACAGGAGAAAGAGAAAGTTTTTATAAAAAGGGAATTAAAAACGTTTGTAGGTGAAGAGAATCGAAAAGGTTGATAAACAATTTATATAATTATGGGGAAAGGAGGTTATTGTTGTGCCGTTGACAATTGTAAAAATAATTCAAAAAAATACGCCGGGAGTAAGTTTCTTCCTCTTCCCCAAAGTTGTTGAAAGGTAAGTGATTTAATTAGAGAATATCAATTGCGTAAGAAGTCGTATGCGGATAAATTGAATAATTCTGAGAAGCTCTTTCTCTTATGACATTTTTTTGGTTATAGAACAAAAATTTGGCTCGCAGGAACCAAATGAATCATCAATTGTCCAATTAAAAATTTGTGCAATGTAAATAAAACAATTTTTTTTCTAAAATGTGCTTTCTCTAGAGGCTTCTAGATTAGAGAGGTTATTTAAATCGCACGGATAAAGTACCATTTCAAAACATATTTATTAGAGTGACCAAAAAAAATAAAAAAAAATTTTCGAATTCGTCGGGTTTAGCTTGAATATAACTCTACCTGCGAGAAAAGAATACTCCGGGTGTTAAAGGCTAATAACACAGGTAAAGATCATTATAAGAGTAGGATTTTATTGTGGTTACAATGAGGCCCAATTAGGCCCAGAAACATTCAGTTTGCATTCGGACATAAAATTCCTTCTTGAATTCAAATATGTATTTAAAACTTTAAGTTCCAGTTTCAGTTTTCACTTTTGTGCCTTATAGAGTCCCAACAAAGCGTTGGGCCCAAAATCTGATATGCCTATTCAATTCCCTGGAGAAAATGCTAAAAGTTTTGCCTGCAACATTTTTTCTGAAAATGCCTTCCTGTCCAGTATATCAGGCGTAGGCAGTATGGCGACTTGAGCCTATCCTACAAGTATTTTTATGGAAAGTGTTCGAAGGATATGGCCCGCTTAATTCCTCCCAGAGCGGTGCATGTTAGAAATACACGTCACGTTAATACTTCACATCCGTATGAGGTTCAGCTTGTTACTCCTCGTACAACGCTTTTGAAGCAGTCTTTTATATGGAGAACATCATCCCTTTGGAATAATTTGCCCAGGACTGTTTCCCACCGAGTTCAACTTACAGCAATTCAAGAACAACGTGAATCGCTTTCTCCGCACACGTGTCGCTCCTGTAGCGCTTTAGGGACTTCCCTGCAGCACGTGTGCTAGACTGATAAAAAAAAAACCTGTATTCATCTTTTTTCTAACAAAGCGCTCATTCTTTTTTTTTATATTACCCATGCTGCATTAACTTGACATTTTATTAAATTAAAAATTTTCAAATATTTGTATAATATCTATGATTTCGAATGATAAAACTTTACGCAGCAACATTATTTCTATTTAAAATCTCCCGCTGGTCCCTTTTTTAACATGGCAGACTACCACGTGACCTCTTAAAAACTGAGACTTTCCTATAGGGTTGCCCTTGAGTTTCGCTACTGTATTGGATTTACTATGATCATGTTTTTGATCTGATTACATTGAAACGCAACAAAACGCAAAAATCTGGGAACGTGACTTTTCGTGATTGGTGCCCAGTATTAAATCACACTTTTCACTCACTATCACTATCTTGAAAATCATTTAATTTAAGTATAAAATATGTGTGTATAATCTAAATATTATTGAGATACTTTGTTACAGAATAATTTTATGGTACGCATCTCTGTAACCCATTCAATTTTTCACATAACTTTTCCTTTGTTTCTTGTACTTTACGTTCTTACGCCAAACACCCTACATGGAATGGTCAAAACATACCTAATTTAGTAAAGGAGTTAGAAAACTCAAAGATCCCTTTAAAACCTCTATTCTGAGTATTGGCAGTGCGTCTTAAAGTGACGAAAGCGACGTAGAGCGTCGACTCCGATGAATAGATAACCAAATTGCGCTGTTGGCCACAGTACGTGCCGATGATAGCCGACGAATTATCCGGGCCGTCGTATATGCGAACGTAGTCAAATGGACAACTGAAAATGAAAAAAGATAAATAATGTAATCAACTACTAAAAATAAACAAAGCTCATATTTCACCAACTGCTCCCTCACCCGTCAATTCAGCTCGGAACACGTTTTCCCGTATCACGGTTCATCAGCCGAGCCAGGATCGGCAAGAGTGAGAACAGAATGTATTGCATTACTGGCGTGACATTGTGGCAGGATATAACAAATTATATCTCTGGCTTGTGAAAGCCGGCAACTGCCGAGTATGCTTTTAAATTTTATTCTTTCACAAGAGATACAATTTGTTGTATGTTATTGCAAAAAAAAATAGTTATTTTTAAAACTGATAAAGTAAATATTTACAAGGTGTGAAGAAACTATTTTAACATGTAAAAGTTAGGATCAAATTCAGTAAAAAATCATAATTACATACATACTCACGTAGCAAAGAAATTGCTGTCTTATTTCAGGTTTCATTCCTACTCCGGAAACTCTATGCAACGGCACTTCTTTTACCAGGTGTACAAGTATGAAATGTGGATTTTTTTTTCTAAAAAGACATGTTAAATTCGGAGGAATGATAAAAAGTATGCTTCATCGCTTGTTATACATTTTTCCCATCATTTGGGCAATTTGTGAATACCACGCCAGTAAAAATCTTCCCCTTTTGCTGCGAACCATTCATAGAGCCATTTTTTCACATCTTCGTTCGAACCAAAGCGGTGCTCAGCAAGTTCGTGACCCACCGATACAAACAAGTGGTAATCGGAAGGAGCCAAGTCTGGCGAGTAAGCCGCATGGGGTTGAACTTCCCAGCGGAGTGCTTTCAACGTGTCGCGAACTGGTTTTGCCGTATGTGATGGAGCATTGTCATGAAGAAAAATGACTTTGTGTTGCCTCTTTCGGTATTCTGGCCTTTTTTCAAGCAACGAACGGTTCAAATCGGTCAATTGTTGTTGGTAACGTTTAGTATTAACCGTTTCCCCAGGTTTTAACAGCTCATAATAGACCACGCCCCCCTGGTCCCACCAAACACAGAGCATCGTCTTTCTGCCAAAGCGATTCGGTCTTGCGGTCGATGCGGATGGTGCGCCTGGGTCTACCCATGATTTTTTGCGCTTGGGATTTTCAAAATAAATCCACTTTTCATCCCCTGTAACTATACGATGCAAAAACGACTTCCTTTTGTACAAAGCGAGCAAAATTTTACAGGTGTTTTTGCGCTTTTCTATTTGCCTGTCGTTCAACTCATGTGGTACCCATCTACAGGTTTTCTGACTCTTTCCCATCTCTCGTAGCCGATTGGAAACAGCTTCTTGACTGACGCCCAATTGCTCGGCGAGTTGTTTTTGTGTTTGTGAATAATCTTCGTCCAACAATGCTTGCAATTCCACATCTTCGTATTTTTTGGCGGTTTTCCACGTTCCTTGTCTGCAACATCGAAGTCACTACTTTTGAAACGCCGAAACCATCGTTCACACGTATCTTGCGATGGAGCATGTTCACCATAAGGTTCTCGAAGTAATCGGTATGATTCAACAGCAGTTTTCTTTAAATGAAAATAAAAAATTAATGCTGTCCGCGAATGCGGTGTAAATTTCGACATATTGAACACAACAACACAACACTATGCACACACTTTTCCAATTTATCACTCGTGCGCGTCTGACACTTGTTGATGACACAACAAAATGCGCAGTATCATATCTTTATAGCATAAACTGCATTGGTGCACCATCTGTTGTCTGAAATCCGCATTTCATACTTGTACACCTGGTAAATATATACATACACACGTAGCAAAGAAATTGCTGTCTTATTTCAAGTTTCATTCTTACTCCGAAAACTCTATGCAACGGCATTTCTTTTAAACTGCTATAACTTCGGTAATTTTTAATCGATTCTTACGAAACTTATAGAAAGTATTCAGATATCATACTAAGAGGAAATGAGAAAATTTTAAAATCAAATTTTTTTAATCCAGATGACTAGGTATATCCCCTTAACTGAATAATACCGAAAAATGAAACCAAATTTTCCTGGATAAAATAATATAGATCCGTGCAATGTCGCATCTTACACCAACCTAATACTAACCCCTATAACTAATGACCTAACACGACGTTTCTGTATAGTGATTTTGAGAATTTTCAATATCAAATTTAATAATGAATTTGGGTAAAACTGGCACTGCCAACTATATCTAATGATGTATTAATGACGTAATATCCATACACGGGCAACAAGTGGAAAGGGTGGGTTCATATGTATATTTGAGACAGGAAGTTACAATCGGAAAAAGTGAATCAAGAACTGGAAGTCAATCGAAGGATACGCTCGGGATGAGCGGCTTACGGTAAAATAAAGCAAGTCTTTCAGTCCAAACTGCCTTTAAAACCTAAAAGTAAAGTATATAACAAATGCATTCTACCAGTAACAACATATGGTAGCGAAACTTGGGTTCTGACACGGGAAGTTATTAGAAAATTTTACCAGAGAGCAATTGGAAGGAAAATTCAGGTATACCACTTAGGGACTGCAAACTAAACGATTGGATCAGGAAAAAAACAGGGGTCCACGACATAACTGAAAGGATATCTTCCCTCAAGTGGAACTGGGCTGGCCATGTGACCAGAATTACTGATAACTGGAGTGGAAAAGTGACCACATTGAGACCATGGGGGGAAAAAGAAGTACTGGCAGACCTCAACAACGTTGGTATGAGGATATTAAAAAATCAGCGGGGCTCAATTGGTATTAAATTGCTCAAAATAGGGACATATGGAAGCACATGAGAGAGGCTTATATCCAAATAATAAAGAATGGCTAGAGAAAGGGACAGTGTTTTATATAAGTAATAAAATAGCAAAGCAAAATACTCTATCTAGTTCTCGGCAAGTAATCGTAAGTAATATAACTTAAAATATACGTATACTTACTGTGGGCCCCCATAAAATAAATCAAAATCCCTAAATTCCAGCCTGATTCGCTCGCCAGGGGCGCCTAGGAACTGATAAGAGCAGTAGAGGTTCTTAGGGTACGCTCCTGGATAAGTAGGTGATACTATAGTCCCTGTATGTTTTGCAGCACCTTTTACTAAAAAATTACATGGCCCGGCTCCTGTTGGTGCTCCCACTTCATATTCGGCTGAAATAAGAAATGACCATATAAATATTATGTGTTTTCGAAGCAAGATAAAATTTCTTTAACACAATTTCATAATTCATAGAAGAGTAAGATATAAAATTGTTGCTATTCAGTTTTTATAAAAAAGCACGGGCATTATATACTTCCGTCGATTTCTTACGCTAGCCGGACACGGTGGCTTAATATCCCAGCCAATGATCCGGCTCGGCAAGTCGTCGGCTCAACTTGGACCAGCAGCGGCTGTTTGTGGTGTGTAGTATGTGTATGTTGTGTGAACCTCATATCATTCTAAGGTACAAGTTTAGTGACCGCTTAAACTGACTGATTAGCAAAAGGCAAAAAAATCTCTCATGCCTGGTTTGAAAATCCCGACCCAGTGCCACGTCAACTATTAGTCGATCTTGTTATGAGGAACAGATCGTAATATACAGTCAGTCCAAAAAGTCTCCATTCTCCAGTCAGTCCAAAAAGTCTCCATACACCACCTGCTTTCTATACTATTTTTCTATTATGTTTAACTAATTAATTGGAACTATGAGAAAACATGTTTAAATTAATATTTGAAACCTAACCAACGAGGATTAGTATTAAAAACAACTACGGAACATTTTATTTAGAAGTTGTATCATTGTTATAAAAATGTAAACAAAATTAATGTCAAAAAAGTCTCCATACACTTAATAATTACCAATAATAGTTTGGCGGAGTTTAACGGAAAATAACAACTTCGTTTTAACTAATATTTAGTGGGACCGCCGTTGGCCTTGATAATCTCCTGTAACCTTTTTGTCATGCTTGCAACCAGCTTTCTAATAACTTCTGTTGGTATGTTCTCCCAATCGTTCAATATTTTGTTTTTTAATTCTTCTCTATTTAAAAAACATTATGTTTGCGAACGCCGCTGTCGCACATTATGGATCATTCATTCTCGCACCAAGTTTGCGGTATGTTTCGGATCATTGTCCTGTTGGAAAATATATCTTTTTTCGAGTGCTAATTTTTGAACACTTCTCTTAAATTATCTCTCAAAACGTTCAGATAAACATGCTGATTTATGGTACGATTAATAAATTGTAAATTTCCAACCCCTCCAGCGACATGCATCCCCAAAGCAGAGCACTGCCACCCCCTTGTCTCACCGTGGAACAAATGTTTTTAATATCGAATGCGGTATTCTGCTTTCTCCAAACTTTAGTTCTGCCATCAGGCCCAAAAAGGTTAATTTTAGTTTCATCATTAAAGATTACGTTTCCCAAAATTCAGGAGGTTTAGTAACGTATTCCCAGCAAAAGCTAACCGCCTTCACGCTCTTCACGTGAAGTCAGTTTCTTGGAACGACCGAAGCATGGTCGAATTTTATAGGAACCCGTTGATTTATATTGGTTTACAATGTACTGAACAGTAGCATACATACATATATATATATATATATATATATATATATATATATATATATATATATATATATATATATATATATATATATATATATATATATATACCAAGTTTAAAATTGGTACTTTAATTCGTTCGAGAGTTATCGTGCCAACAGATCGACAGATAGACAGTCCTACCGAAATGAATGATAATATTTTTCGTGATCTAAGAACCCTAAAAGTTGAAGAATAGTAAAAATCTCAAATTGTGATTCTTTCACGAATACAATTCTTTCGTTTAGCTTTCAACCCTCTCCACCCCCCTTTAACTACTGATATGTTTTATTAATTATAATTACAATGTAAATTTTTCGATTGCATTAACCAAAAACCAAGAAAAATTCTGATAAAACAATTTAAACTACAAAATATTTAACCACCCTCCATCTCTTTCGCCCACTTCCTCAGAAACAATCTCGCTAAAAAACTATAAGTTTTATTTATACTACTATTACCATATGCGTACCAAATTAAAAAATCAATATTTTCTCAAGAGTTATTCTGCTCATAGACAGACAGACAGATTGACGAGTACAAATGGGAAATAATGTTTTAGTGATTTTGAGAGCCTGAATATAAAGAAATGGTCGTAAAATGTAATTTTTTTCACGAATACAATATACCATGGAAAGTACTATGATTAAATTATTTCTCAACACAATTTTTCTTCTCATCCCATTTAACACTAAATCGACTTTAAAAAAATTAATGATGTAAAAAAAAGAAAAAATTATAAAACAAGAAATAAAACTTAAATATTTTGGCAAGATATATAGACTTTTGGTGATATACACACAAAAGGGGTAAACCAAGCCGCAAGGGCAAAGCTGCTGACAGTAACTTAAAGATGATTGATTAAACTTTTATGTAGTTTTTTGTATGTAACTAAGTTATCTTGCCAGGTTTCAGTCCGTGTTTTATTGAAATTGATTAGTTGATGTGAAATAACGATTTTTTTCGAAGATGGCGATATATGGTGAAGGCACCGGGATCAAAGTAGCAGTTAAGAGGGACTTCTGGCACGTTTTGCATGTCTTTTATTACCTAAATAACGCAAATCGTGTAGCCCGTACAGGCGCAGTTGTGGGGAGACAATAAAAAAAATATTTTTATTTACCATCATTTTCAGCAGTACTTTAGAGACAAAAGATATTCAAAATATGGGAGGTTTTTTTTTTAATAATCTAGCTGGCTATGAAAGAAAATTAGCAGAACCTAACAGCTAGATATTTTTCTGTATGAGTACCGTCTACACTAGGACACAGTGTTTTTCAAGTCGTTTTAATTCCTTTAAATCGTTGGACGTACCTAAAAAACAATGTTACAGTAACCTTCAACTCATAATCTAAGGAAAAGTTTGAGTTCCTGAGGTATTTTTTTAAATTCTTCAGCACAAAGAACTCCTAGGACATTACTTCAGGGTTATATGTTGTAGCTTGGTAAATCTACAGCGCTCAGGAGTGGCTTGAACTGTGCGAGCCTCGTGGTGTCTATAGTTGTACAATAACAAAGTCTTTGTTCTCTGTGAATTCGGACTTTTGTCTCTAATGACCCGCTTTAGGTTTTGGATCGTCCTTTTCTAAATCTTTTCATTTGTGTATCCTTTTGCCATCTATTCAATAAGCAACATTTCTTCGCAGTCCCAAAAAACGTTTTCCGTCGACTTTTCAGAAGACGACAAATTTTCTTCTTTCTTCGCCAGGTACAGCTCCTCTGTAAAAAATTTGAAGATCCATTACTCAAAAATTTTTTTCTTTCCTAAACCTTTGTACACCATTTTGAAAACTATAGTTTCGGATACTCATTCGTCGATCTGACAATAACGAATCCTCCACAAGCTCAGTTCATGCCTGAACCGGGTTTCCTGAACTGAATCCTGGTCTCATTGAATGCGGTTAGACTAAAATTATATTGAAAAATACGACAGGCCATTGCCGTATACCTGGGACATTCTTTCATGAATAACTTTTGGTCCATTTTCTGCTATGGTTAGAGACTTATCATTCATAAATAAGGCATTCGTATGGTGGATATTACAAAACGAGACCCTGGAACCCACAATAACATTATTACTACCAGCACCAGAAGAATTACTCAGTATGATCTTCTGCAATTGCAAGAAAGGCTGTGGCGCAAACTGTGGATGTAGAAAAGTAGGGTTGCAATGCCCTTCAGTTTGTGACCAGTGTAACATGCAAACATGCCTCATATCCAAATAATCTTGATTAAGAAAATGAATATGTACCTGAGGTCCTTGAGGCTTTAGAGCCAAATATAACGGACAACGAGGGTGATGATAACGGTCTATAAATTCAGTTTGGGCAACCAGAAGAGGAAGACGACGACGAACAAGAGGAATATTAAGCTGCATGCATGCTATTGATAACACTGCTCAACAAATATATTTTTTTTGATTTTTTTTTTCTTTTTTTTTCAGTTTTGTGATTTGGAATCTGATATTAGTTTTTCTCTAACAGCTCATGTTTTTCCCTACCCTAATTTAGACGATACCTGCAGTTTTTTAAGATCTACCCGACTCAGATATGGTACAATCCAGATTGTTTTTGCTATATTTGTGGCGAATACACCTATCTCGGACTTCGTTAAAATTACGTCTTTTAACCACTTTCAAATAACATTGTGCAATCAAGACAAGCAATGGGTACTGAACTGTAATGTGTGTCTGAGCCAATGGTCAAATGGAAAAAGAAGTGCTATCAAATTTAAAACACCGATGATTTGGCAGCAACTTCAAAATCACCACGACAACTGCTATTTTTGCGTCGTAAATATTAACAGCATAGATTCTGGAAATCAAAATAAATGGTCATATCCTAACTTACCCTCCGCTCAACGACCTCTTCTATACTTTGGTGAGATACAAGGAGCATCATTTAAATGCTTTAAAGAAAAGGATCTTATGGAAATTGAAGATAATACAATGGGCAGTACTGATTCGGGTTTCACATGCAGTCAGTCATCAGATCCTCAACCTTTTGATCAAAAGGAATTGAATGACTTAGTAAGGGATCTAAATTTGTCAAAAGAAGCTTCTGAAATTTTGGTATCTCGTTTAAAAGAAAGGAATTTACTTGCACCAGGAACCAGAATTACTTATGATGTCAGATGTCAGAGGTATTTTGGAGAAGATGAGTTCACAATAATACCAACCAAATGATTGGCGCCCTTTTATAGACAAGAGAAGCTTAAAGTGTGTGCTACTTCATAACGGCAAGAAGTATGGTCCTATATCTATTGCACACTCTACTACTATGAAAGAAGAGTATACAACTAGTTCTTCAGTAATGGAAAAAAATAAGTATCGAGACCACAACTGGCTCATCTGTGTAGACTTAAAGATTGTTAACTTTCTTCTCGGACAACACGGTGGATTCATGAAATACCCATGTTTTATATGTCTGTGGAATATCCGCAACAAACAACGTCATTGGTCTCAAAAAAAAAAGTGGCCAGTACGAGAGGAACTGATCGTTGATACCAAAAATATTATTAATTTGCCCTTAGTAAATCGAGATCGCATTATACTGCCACCACTTCATTTCAAACTGGGCATTATGAAACAGTTTGTAAAAGTCCTTGACAAAAACGGCGAATGTTTTGCTTTTCTTTCACGCAAGTTTCCAGGATTAAGCACATAAAAAATGAAAGCGGGTATTTTTGATGGGCCACAAATCAAGCAACTTGTGAAAGACCCAAACTTTGTGAATGAAGTCGAGTCTAAAGCTTAGAAATCGTTTTTTGTGGTGATTAAAAATTTTCTCGGAAACAATAAGTCCGACAACTATTCTGAGTTAGTTGAGTGCATGTTATCCAGTTTGAAAGATCTGGGCTGCAAGATGAGTATCAAGATTCATTACTTACATTCTCATTTAGATCGATTCCCAGAAAATCTTGGCGGTTTCAGTGAAGAGCAGGGTAAAAGATTTCACCAAGATATATGCACAATGGCAGAGCGTTATCAAGGAAGATGAGGCATCCATATGATGGTCGATTACTGTCGGAGTTTGCAAAGAGATGATCCTCAAGCCGTATATTCAAGAAAATCGTATAAAAGAACGTTTCATAGTGTGTAATGATATCAAATATAGAAAAAATATTCTATTTTTGTTCCATTTTTGAAGAAAATTGTAATTTCATTTAAATAAAAAAGTAGAGCTGATAGCATTAAACCAGTGCCTCAGTTATACCCTATAACCACATATAAAATTTCAAGAAAAAATTTCAGTGTTGACCAGTGTAATTAGAGTAAAAAAAATTCTCCTTACATTTTAACTTAAATAAATTGTAATAAGTTTTTCGATAAACTTATGATAAATAAAAATGCAATTACAATGTATTTGAACTATTTTACTTCAATATCTTATTATTTATATAAATTAACTAAATATTATCATGTGGATGTCTTATTTATGAATAATATTTATGAATATCATTTATAAATAAATAAATAATTCAAGTTTCTTAATAAATATCGGGTCTTCCATTAAGGACTTGACAACTTTTTTTTGAAATAAAACGCAACCCATTTGAGACATTTCGAAAATTTTACTATCGGCTTGAAGTACAATCAAAACATTTATGTATGGAATTCGACTTCACTCATATGTCCACCACGGGCACGTTTGCAGCGGTCGATTCGTTGAACCCAATTTTCGATGACTCGGCCACACATTTCGACGGAAACGGCCGCTATCTCTCTTTCAATATTGGCTCTGAGCTCCTCTATCGACGCAGGCTTGTTAGCATAGACCAATGATTTAACGTACCCCCATAAAAAGAAGTCTAGAGGTGTTAAATCACACGATCTAGGCGGCCATTCGACGGCATCATTTCTCGATATAACACGTTCACCGAATTTAGATTGCAGTAAGTCGATTGTTACACCCGCTGTGTGGCTTGTGGCGCCGTCTTGTTGAAATCACATATTAATGTCTAGCCCATGCAATTGATCAAAGAAATAATGTTGCAACATGCCTCTGTAGCGATCTCCATTGACTGTAACGTGACGGTTATTTTCATCAACGAAAAAGAACGGCCCAATGACACCACCGGCATGAAAACCGCACCAAACAGTAATTTTTTGTGGATGAAGTGATGTTTCTTCAAGCACATGAGGGTTCTCACCTGACCAATAACGCATATTCTGTTTGTTGACGAAGCCGTTTATCCAAAAAAGATGATTTTGCGATGAAATTGGTCATCTTCTTCCAACATTTCTAAAGCCCAATTCGAGAACGTACGTCGCTTCATATGATCGAGTGGCTTTAGTTCTTGAGTTAACTTTAACTTATAAGGGTGCAGGCCAAGATCCTTTCGCAAAATTCGCCATAGTGTGGTCTGAGCGATGCCCAATTCTTGAGAACGCCGTGAAATCGATTGTTTTGGTTCGTTTGAGATGGATGCTTGAACGGCAGCAATATTCTGGCCGTTGTCTCACTGGCACGGGAACATCCAGCAGCGAATATGTTAACTCAAATTTTTTCACTAGACTATGAATTGCTTGTCTACTGGGACGAGAATTACGACCAAAAATTGGCGTTAACGCTCTTAAAGTTGCAGTCACCGACTCCAAATTTTGGTAGTAAATTTTAATTATTTGTAAACGTTGTTCGTTCGTGTACTTCACCATGATGAAATGTTGACTTTACTGAATGTTTTGACGTTGACAGTTCGGTGATTGGCTTAAGGGTGCGTTCACAGTGAAATTTCAAAGTTGTCAAGTCCCAAATGGAAGACCCTTTATAATATTTGTAAATAACTAATTTTATAAACTGTACTTTGCATTTGATTCCACAGTTGACATAGCGTTATTCCATATACGGATGGGTATTTCCCACTCTTCGCCATCTATCTCGAGAATGGTTAATTATATAAAAATATCGCATAAGACCAAATTTATAGAGAATTTTATGCTCTACAAGTTTTGTAATAGCTTCAAACATCATTCGAAGCATAAGAAACAAGATATTTGCATAAAAATTGATTTTCGCAACGACTGACTCGCGGACACGAGATTTTACGAGACTTTTAGAATGTCAAAACAAAAATTTATGCAAATTTTCCATTTTCTAACTTTCATTCCGAGGTTGAATCCCTATTTGATTTACAGTAATTATACAATTACTGCACTGCAGCGTTTCTCAACCTTTCAGTATTTGCGACCCAATTTTTAAACATAATTTTCATCGCGCCTCCCCCCCTCTCATACGATAACAATTCATGCAATAATAATGTATTTTCAGTATTTTGATGCTGAAGCTACACTATGACCTTAATTACAAACCTTACAAACTACCAAGAATAAGTAAATTTATTCATATTAGGCAACACATATCTGCTGCGTTGACAAAACTAGAAACTATTGCTCTCTGTCACGTCCACCATAGCGGCTTTGCGGGAAGTTTCGAGTTGTCTCGAACATTCGGAAAGTCTGCCCAAAAGTACATAAATGCTGCACCTCGTCCAATTACAGCCCGTCTCAGTCGAGTTGATCCTTCCACTGCTATCGGATTTATCGTAAATGGGTATGTTGTAATTTACGTGTTAATTGAAATTCAAGGTATTAGGTATTCTCGGCAGTAAATTTATACAGAATCATGGATAAATTTTTAAGTGGGCGTAAGCGAGCATTAGACGATAGTGAAGCATCAACAAGTGCACAGACGAGCGTGGTTCCGAAAATAAAATCAAGAAAATATTCTTAAGAATCCTTAAATTTAGGGTTTACCAGTACTGAAGTAAATGGAATGTGTTACTTGCTCAAAAATCTTGGCAACAGACAGCATGAAACCAAATAAACTTAAACGACATTTGGAAACGCTTCGTAGTGAGCACCTTAATAAACCCCGAGAATTCTTCGAATTAAAATTAAAACCATATGTAAAGCGGAAATAATTTTTTAAAAAAACTTTACTTGCCTCTTACAAAATTTTATATAAAATAGCCAGACGTAAAAAGCCTCACACCATTGGTGAAGAGCTTTTTTTGCCAGCAGCTGTCGAGATTGTAGAAATTATGTTTGGAGATAATTTTGCCAAATAACTGCTATCCATACCTATATCAAATGATACTGTTGCCCGTCGAATTGGTGATATAGCTGAAGATGTACAGCATCAGCTTTTCGGGAAGTTGCGTAACAAATTGTTTTCAATTCAGCATGATGAGGCAACAGATAGCAATAAAGATGCTCAATTTTTTTTTTTTTTTTTTTTTTTTTTTTTTTTTTTTTTATTGGTCTAGCACACGTGCTGCAGGGAAGTCCCTAAAGCGCTCCAGGAGAGGCACGAGTGCGAAAAAAGCGATTCACGTTGTTCTTGAATCGCTGTAAATTGTACTAGGTGATCGACTAGAGGCTCTTCACCTTGGAGACCTGCTGCGGATATGGGTACGAACTGGCGCGACGCCTCCACGTGGCCCTCTCCCGGATTTTCAAGGTCCGAGGGGAAGATCCGGACACCGCGGCAACTGCGGTGCTCTTCGCGTTCCAAACCATATCTCCCTGCTAGAGGATTCCATGGAACTCGAACGCTCATGCAGAAAAGAAAACTCTTCCCGGATCTCCCGACGGCGTCTCCGGGTCCTTTTGGGTTACCCCGACGAACTCTTTTGCAAGGGCCCGACTTTTTGACGGTTCCGCTGCCAGGTTCCGGAATAGGAACCGGATTCCCTTTCGCCCAATGGGCGCCAATTTATTGCCTATGTTCGATTTTGTGGTGGTATGTCAGCAGTAGAAGAACTATTTTTCTGCAAACCAATAGAACTCAAAGCAACATCACTCGCATTATTTGCTATCTTCAATGATTTTATAAACGAGGCAAATATAGAGTGGAAAATTTGTGTCGGAATATGTACCGATGGTGCTCATTCAATGTCTGGAAGCTGTCAAAGTATACAAGCACTTGTGAAACAAAAATATCCACTGTGTGTGTGTGGACACATTGTATGATCCACAGAGAAGCTCTGGCTTCCAAAGAAATGAGTCCTGCTCTGAATATTGTGCTCACTACAGTTGTAACCGTAATTAATTATATTAAAATGATACCCCTAAAATCTAGAATTTTTTCTGCACTTTGTAAAGACATGGGTGCCGAACATTCAGCGTTACTATTTTATTGCGAGGCAAGATGGTTATCACGTGGGAAATGTTTGCAACGTGTTTTTGAATTAAGAAATGAAATCGCCATTTTCCTAGAAGGGGAAAACCGACCGGAAGCCGAGAAGTTTCGAGATAGTTTATTTGTGACGAAATTGAACTACTTGGTCGATATATTCGAGAAACTAAATACCTTAAATCTTCAACTCCAAGGAACAAATACACATATATTCGATATAAGTAATAAAATTAATGCTTTTTGTAGAAAATTGGAATTGTGAAGCAGAAATGTTTGTAAATGTGGGTGAATGTGTTAAAACATACAAGGCTGAAGAACAACATGTAAAAGTTGTTTTAGTAACCGTTGAAAATCATCTAGCCATGTTGACAATGAATTTTAAAAAGTATTTTCTTACTGACGACAACTTGATAGCAAATTACGAATGGGTTAGGGATCCATTTCAAAATACTCCCAAAGGGCTCTCAACTTCCGAAGAAGAAATCTTCATAGACTTCACGGCAAGTGACGAAATCAAAAGACAATTTAATAATAAATCACTCTTTGAATTTCGGGTAGAGGTGAATGATGAGTTTTCTGCACTAAAAACAAGAGCATTTCGTATACTATTACCATTTTCAACATCCTACCTTTGCGAAACCGGATTTTCTGCGGTGGCTGCTTTGAAAACAAAATATAGAACTCAACTAAATATAGAAAAAGCACTCAGAGGGTCTATTTATAATATTAAACCATCCTTCGAAAATCTTTGCTCTGCAAAACAGGCCCAAGTGAGTTACTAATAATTATTAAACTTGTTTTTAATTTAGTATTGATATGTTAATTATTAGGTAAATACATTGTGCAGTACTAATACAATCCTATTTATAGGTGTATTATATCAGTATAAATGTGTATTTTATTTTTTATTATGTCAGAATGAATTTTGTTTTGCTTTCCTTTCAATAAATTATATTAAACGTTTTTAATGAATGTATTTAATAATAATTCTTTTTGATACGCTGGCGCCCCCCTAGTAGTATAATCACGCCCCCCTAGTGGAGCGCGCCCCACAGGTTGAGAAACGCTGGTGTACTGCAAAAAACTAAACAAAAATTTATTTCAATAAAACCAAAAATGTAAAGTTGGGATTATGAAGAATTCACAATATTTTAATTATAAAAGGTATTGCTTTCGATTTTTACCTATTTTCGTCGAACAATATTCCTGTCCTAATAATTTCAACGGGGTTTACATGTTTTGTAGTGTAAATAATAAAGAAGGTGTAAATAATAAAAGTTAAGAAACTCTTTATTGTTTATTTTGTAGCAGCTTTCTAGTAATTAATTTCGAACCTTGAATGTTTGTTACAATGGTGTCAATGGTTCCGAATGAATACGAAAATAGACACTGACGTCAATGCTACGAAAATTTTAATCAAGATTACCGAGTTATTAACCCCACTAATTATTAGGCGTCGTGACCTTTTTTAGTTGCACAATATTATAGGGTTTACATACTACTAAGCTAACTCGTATTTTACTGTTACATAAGGGAGGTTGTTGAAAATTTTTATCCATTTTTACTTCTTTTGTTAAAGTATTAAATTCGTAAAAATTTGTCCTTCAAGATCTTTAGATTTCTTGGAGTTTTAGGATATCTAGATCACGAAAAACATAGTTTGCCATTTCCGACGGAATGTTGGCACGATAATACTAAAACTGAATTATGTATCGAAATTTGGTACATACGTAATACTTGATGTAGGAAAAACCTACTATTTGTGATCTACTAGGTGTACAAGTATGAAATGCGGATTTCAGACAACAGATGGTGCACCAATACAGTTTGTGCTATAAAGATTTGACATTGCGCCATTTCGTTGTGTCATCAACAAGTGTCAGATGCGCACGAGTGATAAATTGGAAAAGTGTGTGCATAGTGTTGTGTTGTGTTCAATATGTCGAAATTTATACCGAACAAAGAGCATTCGCGAACAGCATTAATTTTTTGTTCTCATTTGAAGAAAACTGCTGTTGAATCATATCGATTACTTCGAGAAGCTTATGGTGAACATGCTCCATCGCAAGATACGCGTGAACGATGGTTTCGGCGTTTCAAAAGTGGTGACTTCGATGTTGCAGACAAAGAACGTCATTCCTTTGGAATAATTTGCCCAGCACTGTGTTTCCCACCGAGTACAATTTACAGCGATTCAAGAACAACGTGAATCGCTTTTTCCGCACTCGTGCCGCTCCTGGAGCGCTTTAGGGACTTCCCTGCAGCACGTGTGCTAGACCAATAAAAAAAAAAAAAATAAATAAAAAAAAAAAAAATACGACGATGTGGAATTGCAAGCATTGTTGGATGAAGATGATTCGCAAACACAAAAACAACTCGCCGAGCAATTGGGCGTTAGTCAACAAGATGTTTCCAATCAGCTACGAGAGATGGGAAAGATTCAGAAGACCGGTAGATGGGTACCACATGAGTTGAACGACAGGCAAATGGAAAAGCGCAAAAACACGTGTGACATTTTGCTCGCTTGGTACAATAGAAAGTCGTTTTTTGCATCGTATAGTTACAGGGCATAAAAAGTGGATTTATTTTGAGAATCCCAAGCGCAAAAAATCATGGGTAGACCCAGGCGTACTATCCACATCGACCCTAAGACCGAATCGCTTTGGCAGAAAGACGATGCTCTGTGTTTGGTGGGACCAGAGGGGTGTGGTCTATTATGAGCTGTTAAAACCTGGGGAAACGGTTAATACTAAACGTTACCAACAACAATTGACCGATTGGAACCGTTCGCTGCTTGAAAAAAGGCCCGAATACCGAAAGAGGCAACACAAAGTCATTTTTCTTCATGACAATGCTCCATCACATACGGCAAAACCAGTTCGCGACACGTTGGAAGTACTCAGCTGGGAAGTTCTACCCCATGCGGCTTACTCACCAGACTTGGCTTCTTCCGATTACCACTTGTTTGCATCGATGGGTCACGCACTTGCTGAGCAGCACTTTGGTTCGTACGAAGATGTGAAAAAATGGCTCGTTGAATGGTTTGCAGCAAAAGGGGAAGATTTTTACTGGCGTGGTATTTACAAATTGCCCGAAAGATAGGAAAAATGTATAATAAGCGATGGAGCATACTTTGAATAAAGCACTTTTTATCATTCTTCCTAATTTAACATGTTTTTTTAGAAAAAAAATCCGCATTTTATACTTGTACACCTGGTATATCGCTTCAGGAGGAGGTGAAAGGGATAAGAGTCGATAAATTTTGTACACCATCTATCCAAAAAGTTCTCCGATTGCCTTAATAAAAAAATTGAAAAATTAAAAGTGTACATTTTATTGATCTACATAGTCTCCATCGACCTCAAGACAACGTTCATACAACCACGTAAATCTTCTTGTGAGATCAGGTTTAACTTGGGCATCACAGTGACTTTAATGTCCTCCAAATCGTCATAGCGTTAACCTTTCATATAAAGCTTGATTTCTGGAAATAAAAAAAAGTTGCTAGAGGCGGACACTTGTTTTTGCGCCAAAAACTGCACCACAATCTCAGCCGTGTGAAGCAAGAAAAAAATCCTTTGCGTTCCATCGTTCCGGTCGAACCCGCTGAATCCTCTTACAAAGTCTCTCCATGACACCCACGAAGTATCTGGCGTTCACTGTAATGCCCTCGGGAACAAATTCTTTATGGATTATTCATTGAGCGTGAAAAAATGCGACGAGCATTGTCTTCGTTTTTGGCTTTGTCAGCCGCACTTTTTTCGGTCTCGACGAACCACTACCTATCCCTTACGCACTTTGCCGTTTTGTGGTAGGTATAGTCTCGTATTGGTAACACCAAGTCTCATCCCCGTGATTATTTTTTACTAAAAAGAATAGTCTGCATTTTTTTATTTCGACTGGCGTCCACCTGTTGCTATTTTTGTTCGGGTGCCAGGCTATGGGGAACAAACTTCGCACACTCTTTCCTCTTGTGTAAAACATTCCGAACAATGTCTTGAATACTAGACATATTAAGCTTTTCCGCTATCAATCGGAATGAAAGATGACGGTCGGTTTCCAGAAGATAAATTTACTCAACGTTTGCTTCGGCCGAACTTGTCCTGAGATGCCCTGACCTTGCATCATCCTCGAGCCTCTCCCCTCTTTCCCTAAAGCGTTTAAACCACTTAAGCACTTGTGAATGCGATAAACAATCATCATCGTAAGCTTTTTCCAAAGATTTTAATGTCTCCATAGATGTTACCCAGTTTCACAAGAAATTTGATCATCCTCGAGCGACTCCCGTCTTTCCCTAAAGCATTTAAACCACTCAAGCACTTGTGAATGCGATAAACAATCATCATCGTAAGCTTTTTCCAAATATTCAAATGTCTCCATAGATGTTACCCAGTTTCACATGAAATTTGGTCCCTTTTGTGACACAGCGACTATGACACATACAGTTCGCACGTCTACATCACTGACCGATCACAAATAGCTGGTTGAATGCAAATGTGGTATTTACAGATGTGAGTTGAAGCTTTTACTCTGGTTTACGAGATGTCGCTGCTTAAAGGACAAGGAAAAAAAACAGTCCGGGAAATTTTTGGACAGATGGTGTATACTTTTAACAGAATTATGAAAATTCTCTGTTGCGATAATAAACAAACTTTAGCAGACTACCTATGGTCAGTCATATAAAGGGTTAGAGAGGTGAGAGTTGGAGGAGGTTACATCGAATATACTAAGATATACATCTGTTTCGGGGTTCTTGGATGGAGTGACCTAAACTGTAATAAATTAATCTGTTTTGGACTGGCATTCTTACTTTTCTCGCTGGAGAATGACAATAAACTTTTTTAGCTATATCGAGTCAAATAAGTGGGATAAAAGAGTAGAAAATTTGACTGTTCTTACGGAAAATATGTTAACAAGTATCAATTTGGTGCAATCACAAAATAAACCATACTTTATTAATTTAAAAAGTCGTAATTATGAGCTAAGCACAGTTAAAGACAAACAATATAAAATTAAACAATTTAAAAGAAGTTAAACCTTCTTCTTTTTATTTAATACAGAAAACAAACTTCACAATTAGGAATTCCGCAAAAAGTTGAAATGTGGGCAATAGTTTTAGGAATTACATCAAAAGATTATTAATAGTCCAATATGGATCTAATGCAGGAAATCGTATAAAACCTTTGGCACATCATAATTTTACAATTGAATCTATAGTTAATTAAAAAAAAATTTCGTAAATGTTATTGAACATTATGATATATTGGCAAGAGATTTTATTTCTGATAATTACGTAACAGTTTCAGCTGGGTTTAATGAATTGCGAATTAAAAAATAACCGATAACAGTTAATTTTAAAAAATTAAATCGTCATCATCATCATTAGCTTATTTCATCCATACTCGGATGCAAGCCTCCCCAAGTTGTCTCCAATACTCTGTTGTTTGCTTTTTGCATCAAGTCGTGTCCCGTGAATCTTTTTATGTCGTCCGTCCATCTTGACTGTGGTCTACTTCTGCATCTGTGTTCTCTAGATCTCCATTCAATGATACAGCGTGTCCATCATCTGTTATCATTTATCCTTGCGATATGCCCCGCCTAATTCCACCTTAATATACATGTTCGTTGTATTACATCTGTCACTTTTGACCTTTTTTGTATCTCGATGTTAGGAATACGATCTTGAAGTCTAATATTTAGCATTCTCCTCCCCTCTCATACTTTTATTTAAAGCCCACATTTCAGTACCATATGTTAATACCGGTAGTACATATTGATCGAATACTCTGGCTTTTATTGTATTTGGGATGTCCAATTTAAATGTAGATTGTAACCTTCCGAACGCAGACCAAGCTAACACGACTCTTCTATCCAAGCCAGTCTTTAAATTATTTTCTGATATTTCGATTTTTTGTCCTAAATATATGAATGTTTGTACCTTTCCTATTCTTTCAGCTTCTATTAATAGTTCCTGGCTGTTATCTTCACTCGTTGTTCAAATATTTGATTTTGGTGAACTTTATTTTTAGACCTATTTCTCGAGATTTATTTAATTCCATCAGCATTTCTTGTAATTTTTCTTTTGTGTTGGCGATCGGAGTGACATTATCTGCGAACCTTAAGTGATTTCATCGTTCACTATCCATTGGTATTGCTTTATTTCCTCACTTTAGTGATTTGAACATATCTTCTAGAGCCAACGTGAATAGCTTTGGGGATATTGAATCGCTTTGTCTAATTTCTCTTTACTTTGATTTTATTTGTGATGTGATTGATATCCTTGAGATTAATATTTCACACTCTCAGATCGCCGAGAGTATTAAAAAATTTAAATTAAAATATATTTTTTAAAATTTCTCTCTAATCGAAATAAACCCAAAAGATTTGCTTATTTTAGTAATTTTGCTTAATATTTCGCTATTGGAAAATAAAGCATGAAAACAACCTATTTTTGCGCCAAAATGAGCACCCTGTTTGGTGTTATTTATGGAACATTTGTTAAAGTAATTTAGCCAGCACATTTGACTTTTTCAAGTAAAAAGTAAGTTCTTTTCTTTCCTCTGAAATGATATCAAATAGGAACTACAGGTTCCATCCATTCTTCAAGTATTATATTATTATTTCGTTTGAGAGTTATCGGCCAGCAGATCGACAGATCGAGAGGCCTATAGACAAACCGACGAGAATGGGAAAAAAAAGGTTTTTCGTGATCTAAAATCCCTAAGACGCAATATATTATCAACAACCCTAGTCGATTCAGAGCCATATCTTAATAACAGCACGCTGTCATTACGAGCTCAGATTTGTAATAACTAGGTTATTAAGAGGGGAGCTACTCCAGCATGGTTTCCACCCCACGCCGCCTGTCTTGCGCCTGTGATACTGGATTCATACGTAAGTGTTTGTATTACGGTTTTCTGTCTCTCTCCATCCATCCAATCTACATTTAGAGAGGATTATTGATGGACTCTGTGTCGTCGGTAGTCCTTCTCTCTCTCACAAGTAGAGCAAGCTACCACTGGATCTCGTATTATTGGTACACTATCTCTGTTACATACACACGAGACAGACAAACACTGGACGCCGTGTTGCTGACATACATCTCTCTCTCTCTCTCTCTCTCCCCTCTCTCTCTGTCTGTCTCTGTGCTACTTATAGCCCCGGTGGAACATAAGCAAGCCAACCTCCTGAGTCGATTTAGTTCCGTATTTGTCGTTCTCTGCTCTATTTTCGTCCACCCTTCTGCAGCTCCGTATGTAAGCATGGGTCTAATGATCGTGCCGCATAGCCAAAGCATCATCTTTGGTTTAAGGCTTTAGGTTTTTCCCAAATAAGCTCCTGCATTGTTACTTTAGCTTTAAGTGGGGTAAGTTGGGAATGTGGAATCTTTGGCACAATGATACTACTCAGTATATATCACCACTACACCAAACACTTTATTTTTGCACTCGACGCTCGTTTCGTTAACCATGTTAGCTTCATCAGGAGCGATGATTGACTAAAGCTAAACTACAAATCTACCCTATTTATACTTAGCCTAACCCTTGAATTACTCAAGCGGAACTAATGACATAGACAAGACCATCAGTTCCGGTCAAGTAACCAGTAGAGGGGACTATAAGGAATAGGCCCTCTGTCTTTATTTAAACTACTTTTACATTTTATGATTTTCATACTTTCGTATGCGTTCAACAATCTCCTATCAGATATATTTTGTATTAATCTTAGATTATCTAATGTTACAGTATGATCAGCTTCAAGGGCATGTTCGGCAATGCTAGACTTTTCTGTTCTACTGTATTTTAAGTGTGCTAAATGTTCTTTAAATCGTGTTTTAATTGACCTTTTAGTTTGCCCAACATACTTTTTGTCACAATCATTACAACTAATTTCATAAATTCCACTTTTCTCACAATTAGGAATCTTATCTTTGGGATTTCCTAAGATATTCCTCAGATTTTCTGATGACTTATAGACTAAGGTCATCAGAAAATCTGAGGAATATCTTAGGAAATCCCAAAGATAAGATTCCTAATTGTGAGAAAAGTGGAATTTATGAAAAAAACTAAAAGGTCAATTAAAACACGATTTAAAGAACATTTAGCACACTTAAAATACAATAGAACAGAAAAGTCTAGCATTGCCGAACATGCCCTTGAAGCTGATCATACTGCAACATTAGATAATCTAAGATTAATAAAAAATATATCTGATAGGAGATTGTTGAACGCATACGAAAGTATGGAAATCATAAAATGTAAAAGTAGTTTAAATAAAGACAGAGGGCCTATTCCTTATAGCCCCCTCTACTGGTTACTTGACCGGAACTGATGGCCTTGCCTATGTCATTAGTTCCTTGAGTAATTCAAGGGTTAGGCTAAGTATAAATAGGGTAGATTTGTAGTTTAGCTTTAGTCAATCATCTCTCCTGATGAAGCTAACATGGTTAGCGAAACGCGCGTCGAGTGCAAAAATAAAGTGTTTGGTGTAGTGGTGATATATACTAAGTAGTTTAAGTGGGGTATTATTTAAGGCTAAGTTTAAAATAAGGTTGATTAATAAATTTAGAAGTATTATTAAACAATGGTCTGAAAATACAGGCATTACTTCCTTTGTTCTCAACCATTGATTTTCTCGTTTACTTCTGAGCCATTTACTTTTTAGAAACCATCTGTAATCAGCAGAACAGATTAATGTCGGTAGAACTAGTAGACAAATAAGCCTATCTTGGTCATGAGAGTCGCATCACAAGGGACAACTAAACGTGCGAATTGAATAGAAGAATAACGCTCGTTTGGGCAGCCTATGGAAGGCTTAAAGATGTCTTTAGGAGTGATCGTCCTATCTGAGAAAGGTCTTTTATTAGCGTGTGCTTCCAGTGATGACTTATGGGGCGGAAACTGTAACCTTAACTATCACAACCGCTAAAAAACTTAGAATAACACAGAGCAAGATGGAAAGATCAGTGATTGGAGTATATTAGAAACGAAGTTATCCGTCAAAGAACCGGCGTTACTGATGTAATTGCATACATCGCGAAACTTAAATGGAACTGGAATGTCGGATGGGAGATGGACTAAGAGGCTGTTTGAGTGAAGACCTCGGAGCGACAGGGGTAGTAGGGGTAGATCTCCCACACGATATTAAAAGACCGTGCGGTTGCTGGATGCAGAGAGCCCACAAGAGGAGAGAGTGGACTGAGATAGGGGAGGCCTATGTTCAGAAGTAGACGCAAAGGGCTGATTGATGGTGGTATTCATATTGACTTCTTGTTTACGGTTTTGCCTCTGGAATAATTTACTTTGTACATGTGGGTCCTTTACTATAATAATCCAAAGGGTGGCGCCAGAGATTTCACCACTGAATGCATAGGCAAAATTGAAATAAAACAGACTCTACTAGAGTTAAATATATTAACCTCTGGAAGACTAGAAAGATTCAAATGCGTAAAAAATGTCCTAGTATATTTAAAAATAGACGAAATACGCACACAGGTGTTAAAAAAACTTTTATAATTCAATTTACTTAAGATTTGGCGTTGTCATTATTCCTATATTCTATTCTTTTTTCGTCGATTCGTACTTTTATGAAGCATATTCAAAAAGTAAGGGTTGTTTGGCCATAAAAAAAATATATTCGTTAGAAAAAGTTTTTATTGACGGTTTCAGTTTCCTATAAACCTACTTCACTTTTCCACATAATAGCCGTTCACTTCTAAGCACTTTTCGTAACGCTGCACCGGTTGATAACGGCGGTCTTGAGTTCTTCGTCATCTTTAAACCGTTGTCCACCAAGCCAACGTGGCACAAGTGCAATCGTCGATTCAGTGGCTTCGAAAACAATCAATAGATGGCGCTGCATATGTACTACTTTGTTCAGACCCGCCAATATATTTAAATATAAGCAAGCGACCCTTATTTTTCGAATATGCCTCGTAATATTTTACTTTTATGTAGGAAATTGATAATACTGGTTAAAGAACTAAAATGAAACTTATCTAAACACTTGTTAAAAGTATACTTACAGTCGCTGATAAAGGCGTACCGTCCCGAAAACAGGTCCGGCATGGAAGTGTTTTTGTCCGAATGGAAGGAAAAAGCCAGGGCTCTGTACAGGGACACCCTAGACCTGGGAGAGACAGGGCCACAATACCGGCCGCCAAAGGGTGAGTTGACGAGCTCGGCCAAGTCGGGCTGCGTCACCTCCGAGTAAATGTCCAAATATTCGTGGACGCATCTAAATATAAACGAATTATTGTGTTAACTTTAAGCTTGCACTCTTTACTAAAACAACCTTAATTATCATTAACTCACCTGGGTGACATAGCCCAGTATTTATTTCTTAGTATATACAGTCAGTCCAAAAAGTTTCCATACACCACCTGCTTTCTATACTATTTTTTTTAAAAAAATTACTGAGTTAGCCGTCACTTGATGGAAATTCATTGTAACTTAACACAAAGAAAACACTAATAATGTTTTTTAATTTCCACTATATTATTATTTTTCGTGATAATTGTTTCGGCACACGGTGCCTTCTTCAGACGAATAAGAATTTTAAACGAAAATTAATAATATAGTGGAAATCAAAAAACATTATTAGTGTTTTATTTGTGTTAAGTGACTATTTTTCTGTTATGTTTAACTAATTAATTGGAACTATGAGAAAACAGGTTTAAATTAATATTTGAAAGTTAACCAATGAGAATTAGTATTAAAACCAATTACATAACATTTCATTTAAAAGCTATATCATTGTTATAAAAATGTAAACAAAATTAATGTCAAAAAGTCTCCATACACTCAAGAACTGCATTGAAAAAAAACCGTTAACACTATAACGAATAGTTATAGATCCCAAAAAAGTGCACCAGAATTAAAAGAAGAAATACGGGAACTAGGAAGGAAGAAGTCGTTAATTTCGGAAGCTAATCGCAAAAAGCGGTTAGCTTTTGCTAGAGAATACGTTACTAAATCTCCTGAATTTTGGGAATCCGTAATCTTTAGTGTTGAAACTAAAATTAACCTTTTTGGGTCTGATGGCAGAACTAAAGTTTGGAGAAAGAAGAATACCGCTTTCGATATTAAAAACAATTGTTCCACGGTGAGACAAGGGGGTGGCAGTGTTCTGCTTGGGAGGGGGGGGGTTGGAAATTTACATTTTATTAATGGCATCATGGATCAGCATGTTTATCTGAACATTTTAAGAGATAATTTAAGAAAAAGTGTCTAAAAATTAGCACTCGAAAAATGATACATTTTCCAACAGGACAATGATCCGAAACATATCGCAAATTTGGTGCGAGAATGGATGATCCATAATATGCGACAGCAGCTTCATACACCTCCGCAACTAACCGATGGTAACCCCATCGAGCATTTATGGGAGGAACTTAAACGGCGCGTTCGCAAACGTAATGTTTCAAATAGAGAAGAACTAAAAAACAGAATATTGAATGAATGGGAGAACATGCCAGCAGAAGTTACTAGAAAGCTGGTTGCAAGCCTGACAAAAAGGTTACAGGAGATTATCAAGGACAACGGCGGTCCCACTAAATATTAGTTTAAAAGAAGTTGTTATTTTCCGTTAAACTCCGTCAAATTATTATTGGTAATTGTTAAGTGTGTGGAGACTTTCTTGACATTAATTTTGTTTACATTTTTATAACAATGATGTAGCTTCTAAATAAAATGTTCCCTAGTTGTTTTTAATACTAATTCTCTTTGGATAAGTTTCAAATATTAATTGAAACATGTTTTCTCCTAGTTCCAATTAATTAGGTAAACATAACAGAAAAATAGTATAGAAAGCTGGTGGGGTATGGAGACTTTTTGGACTGGCTGTAGATATATTTTATTAAATTTTCGAGTAATAAAGCACAAATAAGAGTTAAACATTTTATAGAGATTAACACGATGTTTCACCTATTATTCCAAGAGGCATCCTTAGGGATCTTCCTCTTGATAGTAAAGACACATCTAAAAGTGCCTCGTGTAGTCCTAGGGGAAACGTCGAACCGTCCCTCTCCCCAAAATTTGACACGGTATAAATCTAAAAATCCATTTTTTTTAATAAAGTTGTAATTTCTCATTAATTTTTTTGTATAAATATTTATGTTCATATTGAACCGAGTGTCATAAGTAGTACTTATTCAAAAGTTCCCGGACTAACGATATAAACAATAAAGTTATTTTTAACCTTCGTGACTCCCGTCACCTGCAAAGGAGTCCCCTTGCACCCAAATCCACCAGTCCCACCGTTTTCTAGACTGGTCGAACATTTCCGATACTGTCACTGCCTCCAACGTGTTCAGTGATTCGCGTTTTATCTTCTCTACCTTCTCAAAGCGGTGGCCCTTTGACTTCATCTTCATATAGGGGACAGTCCGAAGTCACAGAGTGTCAAATTAAGCGAACAAGGGGAGTGAGGGATGATCGTAATGGAATTCTTAGCCAAAAACTGTTGCATAAAGAACAAACTGTGAGCCCGTACGTTGTCGTGATGCAGGAAGCAACTTATCTTTATCCAAAGCTTTAACTCTTTCTTTCGACTATCCTCGTAAAGGCATCTCAGAACATCACACGAATGATCTGTTAAACCGTCGCGATTATTTCAGGTTTGGATGCAGCAAAGGGTCGTCCGGAAGACATGACGTCTTCCACTCCAGTGCGACCGGCCTTACATAGAGAAAACTACTCGAAAATTTGTATAAGGCTCATAGCCAGTAGCATTTTTTCCGCTTTTAAAATAAAATTTCACACACGCAGGGCTGTTTTTTTAATAACCATTTTATACATCGCAGAGGGACGCAATGAGATCTGTACGCAAACGTACATACAGAACAAACCGAACGAGCTAGCAAATTGAAACTTATCACTCAGTGCTGTTAAAGATATACGAGTACCTGCCATCATCTATTTATCCAGTCAAAATAGACATTTAACTTTGCAAAAATTCACATAGAGCTGAAAATTGGTATAAGTCTTAAATACACTATTACAAATAAAATATCAAAATTCCCCACCGATCCTAGGTTTGCTAAAAATTTTATTCAAGGTCAAAGGTCAAAAATATCGGTTTTTCGCACTTTACTCGTAAACGATAAGTGTTATCGTAAAAATAGGTCAGACAAAAGTTGTAGATCATCTAATTCTCTATCAAACGAACACCATTCCTGAGATATCGCGATTCCAAAAGTTGAAGAAGTCGTATTCTACATAATATGCACACACCTATGAGATAGTGAATTTGGCGCATTTTTTTTAATGTGATTTCTCTAGTAGGCATACACCACGATCTATTGTGATTAAGTTTCATTAGACAGGATCCTATTGATTGAAAAAATGTTTTTTTTTATGGGTCTAGCACACGTGCTACAGGGAAGTCCCTAAAGCGCTCCAGGAGCGGCATGTGCGGAAAAAGCGATTCACGTTGTTCTTGAATCGTTGTAAATTGTACCCGGTGGGAAACACAGCCCTGGGCAAATTATTCCAAAGGGATGATGTTCTCCATATAAAAGACTGCTTGAAAAGCGTTGTACGCGGAGTAACAAGCTGAACCTCATACGGATGTGAAGCATTAACACGACGTGTATTTCTAATATACACCGCTCTGGGAGGAATTAAGCGGGCTACATCCTTCGAACACTTTCCATGAAAATAATTGTAGAATAGACTCAAGTCGCTAACCGTTCTTCGATGTTCCAGCGAATCAAGTCCGCCGGTCAGTTCCGGGTCTCCAATCAGACGAACAGCTCTTCTCTGAACAGAATTCAATAAATGCAGTGTATGTTGGGCAGCGATGCCCCAAACTTGGGAGAAGTATTCCATAGTTGGTCGAATTTGAGCTTTGTAAAGAATTAACGGTTGTTGTGGAGTGTAAAGCTTTCTGATTCGAAATAATATTCCCAACTTTTGAGAACTCTCCTTGCTATGCCTGCAACATGTTTATGCCAGGACATATTTTCTCCCAAATTAACGCCCAACAAATTGAGTGACTATGCTAGGGGAATGGAGTGCCCCGACATGACTATGTCAGGTTCAGCAACGTTAACTGCTGCCTGGGGTTTTGTAGCCTTAAATTCCACTTGGTTACTGTCACCCCAAGATAGAATTTCTTCCAGGTCTTTGTTAAGTTGAACGACCTCCTGCTGTCTGCGGATATTCGCCTGAGTAGCCGATGTCCGGGCTTTCAAAGTGAATGAAGAGATAAGCGTACTGTCATCTGCAAAGGTGTAGATTGTGTTTCCGGTCTTTTCCAGCAGATCATTAATGTAAATGAGAAAGAGAGTAGGAGACAGTATGGAGCCTTAGGGCACACCGGCGTTGATAGTGAAAGTGTTAGAACGAAATCCGTGGACCGCCACTCGTAAAGAACGCTCTCTGAGGAAACATGAGAGCCACAAACAGAACTTTTCAGACATACCATAAGAGCGTAGCTTAGCTAGCAGTCCATCGTGCCAAACACGGTCGAATACCTTGGATATGTCAAGAGTAACCGCTCGATATTCTCCAATTGCGGTGTTCCAAACATGTGTTACATAAGTCAGAAGATCTTCTGTTGATCTATGTTTACGAAAGCCATATTGGTGATCGCTAATAATATTGAATCCTTCAAGATATTTTAGAAGATGCTGATTGATAACCTTTCCCATGACTTTCGATATTATTGAAAGCAGTGTGACTGGTCGGTAGTTATTTGGCAACATCTTCTTGCCTTTTTTAGGTATTGGCTGAACTGTGGCACATTTCCAGCAGAAAGGATATATTCCCTTTCTGTAGGATAGGTTGAAAAGTCTACAGAAAACTGGTGTTAGTTCCCTCGCACAGTTTTTGAGAACTATGGCAGGTATTCCGTCAGCGCCAGAAGCCTTTTGGTGTCTAGCTTCATAAAAATACGTTTTATGGTACGCTCTCTGAAGACAACATCGGGCATCCTTGACTGCAATATGGAAATAGTAGGTGGTCTTTTCCCTTGGAAATCAACAGTAGAATGTGAAGCAAAGAGTTCAGCCAACAGGTTCGCTTTCTCGACAGGTGTCGTTGCAATAGAATTATCTGGCCGTGTGAGTGGTGAAATTTTGACTAACTGCCTTAGCGACTGCCCAAAAGGACCTGGAATTGTTGGGACAAGCGAAAAGTTTGTTTCTAATTCGTTGATTGTTTGCCTCCTTGGTTTCGTCGATAATTCCTTTGCATCTGTTCCGGGCACGAACAAAGGTGTTACGATTTATGGTGTTATTGGTACTATTGGTAATGATTAAAGTGGAACGGATTTATTATTGATTTCGGGAAAATTTTTGTCTGATTGATAATCTTCAAATGCTACTTCATCTTCGCTTTTTTCTTCCTCTTTTTGCTGGATTTCTATAGATTGTTCTAAGAAGAAAGATGTATCAGTTGTCTCCTCATTGATACCATAAGAATTCTCATCTATTTTATTTGATTCCGCATTGTCAATAGAACAGATAAATGTTCAACTTCCTTGTTTCTCAGTTATAATAATTTTATTACCATACTTTAACTTTAATTTTGTATTAATTGTTTTATTATCTATAGCTGGATTTTCGCAAATATTTTTTAATTCTTCCAATGAAAACTGACAATCATCACTATTTTCAATGTATGCAAATATTTCTTGCATCGCCAAAGTAATAGAATCATCTTCCGGACGACCGATTTTACTCCCCGTGTTGGGTCTCAAAAAGGAATTAGAACAATCATTATGGTACTAGCCTCAGCAGCAACTAAATCATGCTGTTATTGCACTCAATGCGTGCAATAACAGCTTTTGCTACGTCATTAGAACGAATCCGAGCTACCTTCAGAATAGAATCTTTAAATGGAAGTGTAGCAACATGATAAATTTTACGCCGAACATTCTGCGCTTTTTTCTTTTCAGCCTCTTCATTTGCTTCACCGCCGCAAAATAAGCAATAATTTTTAAAGCAAAAAACTGACTCACTTACTCGCACTCTAGTACGAGGTGGACTAATCGTAGATGTACTGGCTTGTTCCATCTTGTGTTGTCTTTCAGCTGCAGCAATACTACTCTTCCGAGTGTATATTTTACGACACTGCACATGAATTGTCACAGATTGATGGTCTTTCAGGTATTCAAAAAACCCATCATTTCTTTCAACACTTGAATCAATCAAGGTTTTCATTCCACGATCAACAACAACAATTTCACTTTCTGTCAAAGGTTTACTACAAGTTAAGCAAAAATGCGATATTTTTTAGAAACTATTTAACGGCCCAAATTGAACTCAAAAATATCATCAATAAGCACGTCTGTTCACTACAAGGAAACTTTCAATACTAAAAATAGTTATTTCATTTACGTCCTTCAAAAAAGGGCAGGTATACGACCGTCGCCACTCGAGCAATGAAGTAGCTGACAGATGTTGCTCAAGGTTATACGGGCGAACGGAATTAGGGACCTAGTATATATTCATTCCGAATCATATAATTTGTACGTATTTTAGTGTGTTAGTCACACAAACCAATATTTCTATTTTTTACTTATATTGAACGTCCAATGACGTATACAGGCCGCGTAAGAGTGCATATTAGTATTTTCGACGTTTGAAATCACGATATCTCAGGAATGGTAATTCGTGGGAAAAAAGTATAAAAACAATTTTTATAGAGAATTGGATGATCTTTAACTGTTATCTGACCTATTTTTACGATAACACTTACCGTTTACGAGAAAAATGTGAAAAACCGATATTTTTGACCTTTTTAGCAGACTTAGAATCGGTGGAGACTTTTGATATTTTATTTGTAATAATGTATTTAAGATCTATACCAATTTTCAACTCTATGCGAATTATTGAGAAGTTACCACTTTTTTTGTCTATTTTGACTAACATAAACGTGATGTTATTAGATTATTGCTATTTGTTCATTAAATATATTTTTATTGCAAATTACAAATTAAATCATGCTCGTCTAGTATTTTTTAAATTAAATTAACATGCAGGTACTTTAAAGCAAAAGCAGCAAGAAAAAAATAGAATAAAGTGTAATATTAAAATTGAAAAGGCGATCTTATAGAAATAATTATAATAGACATTGGCGATTTTGAAGATATGTCAGAGTAGAACCAATTTCAATTTTCACAGTAGTTATTGTTACTGTTTTTCTTGATATAAGGTCGAGCCGTTATATTAGTAATTTATCAGATGCACAATGCCTTAGAATCTATTTGTTGTCTCGAAATAAATTAAGGAATTATTACTTACGAAGTTGCGATTACATATACTTCCTGTTTAAAAACAAAAAACAATTTTTAAGTAACTATAAATATTCTCTAACTTCATAATAATTGTTTATTTTAATGAATTTTAATGTAGAATGTTCTAGGCCAGTGTAAAGTTATGCTGATATTTTTTAATTTGTGTATTTTAACCGATTTCCCCATAAAATATTTTAAAAAGTTGTAAAAATATTTAATTTTCACATAAAATACTTTAAAATTTTAGGGAAATACCAGGTCTAGTAATATTTAACGTCGATTTTTTGGTAAATTTTGAAACAAATTACACTGGTCTACAATTTTTTTTTTCTTTTATAAGGGCTAAATTAACAAAATATATTTATTTTTTCCATGCTGAGTGTAAATATGTTCTCAGATTTTATCCATCAGATAGGGTTTTTTTGTGGCACATGTTTAAAGTTTTAAAATAATTAGTAAAAACACTGAATAATAAATACACGGCTAATTTTGTCTAACCTAAAAAGTTTTATATTTATATTTTTATTTTATATTTTGCCTTCGGGATGTCTATTTTCATTGTCCAGCAGTTGTCGGCCAGCATACTCCATTTGCCTTGGTACCTCTTTTCCATAGTAGAAATCTGCTGATGAAAACGCTCACCATGCTCATCCGAGACAGCCCCAAGATTTTCAGGGAAGAAGTCTAGGTGGGAGTCCAAGAAGTGAATTTTTAAGGACATGTTGAAGCCCATTTCTTTGTATGAAGTCAGAAGATCACTCACTATTTCACTATAGTTTTCTTCTTTATTATTGCCAAGAAATCCACAAGAGATATTTTTGAATGATTTCCACGCTGCTCTTTCCGGTGGATGTAATAGTTTCTCAAAATGTCGATATTAATGATCTTATTTGGACCTTATAAAAATTCCTTCCTTCAATTTTGCATCACTTATTTTAGGAAATTTAGACTTCAAATACATAAATGCAGCAGAACCTTTATCCATTTTTTTTTATAAGCCTCTGTTTCATGTGCAGGGGAGGTAAATACACCTTTTCGGGATTCACTAATGGGGTATTTGATACATTTTTATGCCCAGGAATAAGAGATTCACGTTTAGGTAATTGTTTCCTTATGTAGTGAGACTCCTTGTCCCTGCTATCCCATTCACACAAGAAACAGCAGAATTTCTTGTATCCAAGTTGCAAACCTAACAATAAAGCTATAACTTTCAAATCACCACAGATATTCCAGTTATATTTAGTATACTGAATTTATTCTAACAGCAATTTCATATATCTCATTCATATCACTGGCATGCGCTACAGGTATTGATGCTAATTCATTCCCATTATGGAGTAGTACAGCCTTCAAACTGACTTTCGATGAGTCTATGAACAATCGCCACTCATCTGGCTGGTATTGATGTCCAAGAGCCTTCATTACTGCACAAACATCATTACAAAAAACTACATGGCCTTCTTTAGAGAAGTAGTCACTGAAATTACTATGGCGTCTACGATAAACGCATATCCTTGTATCTTTTTGGAGTAGATTCCAACCTTTGAGTCTGGAACTTAAAAGCTCAGCTGACTGTTTAGACAAATTTAAATCTCGTATAAGATCATTAAGATCTTCTTGAGATAAAAAGTGATGTTTTGATGAACTACTTGCTTCAAATGTAGCGTCACTTCCCTCGCTTTTTCCGTCTTCAGTATGAACTGGGTCGGAGTCGGAGTTATCACTTGAGGTCATGAAATCTGGAAACTTTGGTACAGGATACTCTTCACTATGTGGCACAGGTCTAATTGCAGATGCCAAATTGGGATACTTAACTGTATATTTTGTTTTGGACGTAATTCCTTTAATTTTAGTTAAGCAGAAATAACAATCAGTTAAATGGTCCTTCTGTTCCCTCCAAATCATAAGGACCGAAAACGGCATATGATGAGTACCATTTTTCCAACCAGTGAGAACCCTAAGACATGATACACAGCATAAATTTGGGGCCCAGTCTTTATCAAAATCACCAGCTTTACACCCAAAATAAAGCTCATAACATTTTTTTTCACAAGCGGTGTAAAATTTTGAGACTTGAAGGTCAGTTCACCACACACGTAGCAGAAATTGTTTCGTTGATTTACACACTTTCTTGGCATTTTGAAACGTTTATAAAAAAAACTTACAAATAAAAACAATAAACAGCACAAAAATAAGTAGGTACACGTGTTACCAGACTCACTACAATTACAATACTAGCTACTGGCCCTCTGCTTGCTAAAAAAGTGCAATATTTGTACAGGGTGGCCCAAAATTACCGAAGGGGTTGGAATTCCTTATAACTTTTTTTATTATAATTTTGTTTTTTATTTCTTTTCAGTATTTTGTAAAGAAAACTTGGGGAATTTAAAATGGAACAGTACACAATTGAACAACGTGCCCAAATCGTTGAACTTTATTTCTCAAATCAACGGTCCATTGTTTTGACTCAGCGTGCATATCGTCGTTATTTTAATGTGCGGGTTGGACCCTCAGAGTCAACAATAAACCGTCTGGTTGCAATTTTCGATAACAAGGGGTAGTAAGAAACCTTCCTGGTGCCGGCAGACGACGAACGGTGCACACGGATGACAACATTGAACGGGTACAGGAGAGTATTCGGGAAGATGGAGAAACATCAACCAGGAGACGTTCGACACAACTTGGCCTCTCACGAGGGTCGCTGCAGAGAATTTTGCATACAATAAGAATGTTTCCATACAAAATTCAGCTTGTCCAAGAATTGAACGACTTGATTATGCAATTTATTTCCAATGCCAAATTATTCTGAATACAAATTCCCACTTCTATATTTCACCGCATTTTTACAATATGGAAATTCACTTAAAAAATATTCTGTTTTCAATTATAGACGTTCATGAAAGTAATCGGCAATCTGGTATTAAATCGGTGAACCAGGCAACTCTGCTTGCAAATCTGGCTAGTTTTATCCCTTCGTACCTTCGTTGGGTCTTTTCTGATTAGTGGTGCCACATGTGTTAAAAACTTCAAGTATGGAGTTATGGAACAATGGGTGAAATGTTTAAAAAAGTGGACAAAATTCATTTTTTCAAAGTCATTACAACGGTAGATTGTATGAAAAAAAATTGAAAATATTTTGTACAGGTTTCGAAATATTTTTCCGGTTTAAAAATGTGGGTCGACATGTATCATACAATAGACTGTGTGGGTTTATGTACGGCAAGTTTTGCACTTTGGCAATAGTCAAGCAATCTTTTTCCTTGACAGACGTGTTATTAGGAACAGGACAGTAATATTAGAAAGGGACAATGTCCAGGGAGTATGGGGGGTGAGAAAGAACTTTCCAAGCCAAATAATCAAACTTTTCTATAATAATAGATGGCGTACGTTGTTATACTGAAGAACTACAACGTTTTGATTGACCAGTACGGATCACCTTTGCCTTAAAACTTGACAAAGTCTCTGTAGTTCTTGACAAGAAACCCCGCTGGTGTTCGTTTGCTTTGGTGGTAGCAGATCGAAATGAATTACGTGTTTACGATTCTACCAAGCACACATCGTCACTTCTATAGATGGAAGCCAGGTTTTTATGATGGTTTGGGAGCCTCATTTTATCTAGCATCGAGATCGTCTTTTTAAATTTATATAAAAATATTTCTCATCTCCATTCCAATTTGTTCCAAAAATGGTAAACGAATTTGACATAACAAAAAAGAATTGTAAAAGGTACCACTCTGATCCCGGTTGGTCTGACTTAGTACGCGTGGTTTTCGTACGTTTCCAAGCTCTTGAAACTTATAAGCGATAGTTACTGATTGCAAGTGATTTTTTTTTACAGCAATTTAATGTAGCAAGCTCTTGTCGGGTTGATTATGGTTTTTGAATCAGAAGGGTTCTTTTAATTAAAATTGGATACATAACCACACTTTTAACTAAACGAAACCCAATCTTAAACAAAAAAACAATAGTTTTTTGCATGTGAAAGGTGATAACTAAACCTTGCACTTTCTGTGCGTATAACATGTTTTCAGATTTTGTTGTTTATATTATCACAGATCAATCTAAAGAATGTACGATATAAAAACGACATTATTGTAACTAGACCTTACAATACGACTTTTAATACAACATAGAATTTGACCACAACAATTTTTTATCTAAAACTTTATGAAAATCTACTTTTCGCCTCCATTACAAAAAGAACTTATCAATCTTTAACAAGATGGGATTAGTGAGGATATTTATTTGATATTGGTGCCTTACACTTAACTAAGTTTTATACCGGTAACTTTTCTGCAGAAAAATCTGTGTACTGGTAAATCTGCTCCTATTATTAATGTGATATTTTCAAAATCGCTAGGGTCTATTCATAAACAACTGCTTCTGATATTGCATCATTATGTTTATTCCTAATTATTAAAATTACGTATAGTGCAGTAAAAAAACATTTGAAATTGCACAGTTTAGATACAGCAATATTATGATTTTATTCTCTCTGGGGTATCACCAGGAGTATTGACCTCAAAAAACTTGTGCTCTTTGAATTGAACAATTGAAATTTTCAAAACGCGTTTTTTGAGCTTAAAATATGATTAACTCCAGTTATATATGTCGAATCGAGACAAAAAAAACACAACTACTCGTGACAACAATTTTCATTAGTTTTAAGTCGCTAAAATCTGTACATAACCTACAAAATTGAAAAAAACCGACTTTTTTCATTTTATTGTACAGGCCGACTAAGTGATCGGCTCAAAACTTTCAGAAAATATTCCTCTTATTAAGGCCAAAAATACCCCTTTGTTAGAGCAAAAATATCCTGAAATTTTGGTTCAAAAATATTGAACCCAGTGGGCACAATTGAATTTGTTATTTAAAATTTGAATTGCCAGCCATTTTATGTCATTTGGTCCAAAATGGATCTTTTTTTTTCAAAATTTAAGTCTTGACGCCAGCTTTCTTATGTCATTAAACAAAAATTATTGAGTCATATTAACCGTTTTTTTTTGGGTTTGTTTATTAATCAAATAAACAAATGCGTTTTTTCGGTCATTTTGAAAAAAAATATTGAAAATTTTTTATCACATCTGATAGAGCATCGCGAGACCTTTATTAAAAAAAAACCTTTTTGGTTAACAATTTTTTTTTCAAAATGTTAATTATCGTTATTTGATTAATAAACAAATGTAAAAAACGGTTAAAAGCGGAAAGATGACGTCGAGACCTAAAATTTGAAAAAAAAAAAAAAATCGATCTATTTTGGACTAAATGGCATAAAATGGCAGGCAATTCAAATTTTAAATTACAAATTCAATTGTGTCCACTGGGTTCAATATTTTTGTATCAAAATTTCAAGGTATTTTTGCTATAACAAAAGGAATATTTTCTTAAAGTTTCAAACCCATCGGTTCACTTAGTAGACCTGTACAATGAAATGAAAAAAAAAACAGATTTTTGCCGGTTTTTTCGTTTTGTAGAATAGGTATACATTTGAGTGATTTAAAACCAAGAAGATTTGTTGGAAATTTTATTACGAAGAGTTTAGTTTTTTGTTTGTCTCGATCCGACTGATATAACCGGAATTATTCACATTCACAAGCTCAAAAAACGCGTTTTGAAAACTTCAATTGTTTATAAACAAAAAAGCACAAGTTTCTCGAGGTCAAAAATTCAGGACGATACCTGGTAACATCCCATAGAAGATAAAATCATTATTTTACTGTATCTAAACTATGCCTATTTCATCATTATTTTGACCTTTTTTTTACTGCACTAGTAGAAATTAATTCAGAAATACAGGCCATAATTAAATTAGGCCTAAAAGCCTTTTCGTTTTAAAACTTAAAAGTATGGCGCAAAAATTCATAATATACAAAAATTTCTAAAATTTATCTAAAAGTAATAAGTAAGTTAGCACAGAAGATGTAATGGTCAGAAATATCCGTCTGTTTTGAATTGTGCAAATTAAATAAATCGGTGGGTTTAAAAATAAACTTGCTTGAGGAAGGGGGAGCTTAGAGAAAAATAAAGATGGTGATCATGTTTTGCAAATATATACCAAAAAATTCTAGTACTATTAAGGGGGTAGACCTAGTCATCTGGGTAAAAAAATTCGATTTTTGGATTTTTACATTTTCATTTAGTATGATATTTTAAAAAATTTTCTGTAAATTTCATAAGAATCGGTTAAAAATTGACGAAGAAGTGCCGTTGCGTAGAGTTTTCAGGGCAGATAGCAAGCAGCTGCTCTCGGATCAGCCGTCGCCTACCTTAACTCGATTTTATTAAATTTTAAAATTCTTTCTTTTCTAATATACTAAAATGAGATTCTTCAATTGTCCTTCTTAGAAAGGCTTTTACATCTGCTATTTTAAGGTCTTATATTCGAAACTGAGAGTTTGTTTAGTACCGTTGTACAGTTCACTCGTAGTAGTTCACTCGTAGCAATTCAGTAGTAGTAATTCAGTCGTAACAGTTTTGTTAAATATAATGACAGCTATGAGAGTTCATTGACTACGCATATAAAGTGGACGGAAAAGGAGTTGACCTGGCCGAACGACAATTGCTACAAAGTACAAAAGAAGCTAGAATGCGTCATAGACAAGCATAAATTCTAGAAGCTCAAATAGTTAATGAAGATTCATCATATGGCCCGCGCTTTTCTCGAAACTACTTTCTCTTGAAAACCGCTTGGCAGTGTGCAAGATATCTCAACCGATTTTAATGAAATTTGGTACATATTTTCTCTATACATATTGCTTGTCTTTGAAAATGTAAAACGCCGTAACGTCATTTTTTCGCTTTTTTGTTTGAACCAATGGCATTTGATGACAATTATTTTTTTTAAATACTAGGTTCAAAGACAAAATTGATCCTTTAATAAAGTAATTCCGTTAAAAATTTTGATTTCAGATGATTCAGCTCCCAGTAATTGTGCCCACCGCAATGCTCCTTAAAAAAAAGGGGTCGCCGCCATTTTCTTTTTAATAAAATTTCATGAATTTTATTTTAAGCTATGTATTATTATATAAACTAAAAATCTGGTTTTATATAATAAATAGTTTTGCTAAAAAAATCCTAAAAACATGCTTTTTTCGGCTCGATGACTAAGTACATCCCCTTAAAATAATTATTTATTTATTTTGCAAAGTTGAATTCAAAACATAACTATTTAAGATGATTTATTTTTCATAATTTTTTAAAAATAATAGAAAGAAAAGTGTGCGCAAGTATTACATTATATATATTTTTAAACTTGTGTTTTTACAAGCTTTCATGTGATACCCCACTCGATGACCTGGTAAATTTTTTTTTCACTTCCGATTTTACCCCCCAAAATTTAACTTTAAAACTACACGGCTCTGATGAGGCCATCAATTCCTATATTAGTACCAAATTTCAACTTTCTATGTCAAATAGGCTCGAAGAAAATCGGGTGTGACAGACGGACAGACACCGAAGTGATCTTATAAGTGTTCCGTAGTTAATACTAAATATGACATAATCTAAAGACCTCTAATCGATACCAAAGTTAATACCAAATAAGGTACATCCTTTTAAAAACTGTAATAATAACACAGGCCAACGATGAAAAAACTTTTTTAATAATTTTACCTGATTCCTATGTTTTTTGGTGTGCTGAGTCCGAAAATAATAATAAAAAAGTCGTATCACCCATCAATTTTTCACATTTTGATATTCAAAATGTGAAAAGTTTATTTTTTATTATTCGAATGTTATTAGGTTGGCAATAAAATCAGAATTTTATGAGGTTGGCAGTTCCGATAAATGTCACAGCTGTTTGTTTTCTTCCAGTTAATATAACCTCGCATTGCAGTGTTTAACCTATGTGCTTTAATTGACACTCAAAGTATGGCTAATCGTGGTTGTAAAAATTCTCTCAACACTTTTTGTTGTATATGTGGTGAGTTTGTAGTTAAAAAACATCAAAGAAACATTACTGACTTTGTAAAACAAGTATACTTTGCATATTTTGGTATAGAAATCGGTAATCAAGAAAAATGTTGGGCTCCTCACAAAGTATGTTATGTTTGTGTCGAGGATCTTAGGAAATGGTATAAGAAAGAAGAGAAAGCTTTTAGATTTGCAGTACCCATGGTATGGAGAGAGCAAGAAAATCATTCAGATGATTGTTATTTTTGCAGAGTTGATGGTTCTAGATATAACTCCAAAAATAAGAAAGTAATTGTCTATCCTAACTTTATTTCAGCTAATTGGCCGGTAGGACATGGACCGGGACTTCCTGTCCCTGAGCCACCTCAGTCTATTGATGACGTTTTACAGTCCAGGTCCTAATTTAATGAAAGTCGACCGGATGATGATGAGTTTTAATCTTCTCTAGAAAATTTAAAACCACAGTTGCTTACACAAACTGAGTTAAATGATTTAGTGAGAGATTTGGGTTTGACTAAGGAAAAACCAGAATTGCTTGATTCTAGGTTAAAAGAAAAACATTTATTGGAATCTTGAACATCTATTTACCATTATAGAACAAGAGATCAACAGTTTGTTCAGTTTTTCAAACAGGAAGAGGATTTGGTTTACTGCCATGATATTGGTAGTCTAATAAACGAATTTGGCATTGAGTACAAGAAGGAAGATTGGCGGCTTTTTATAGACTCATCAAAAGCTAGTTTACAAGGTGTTCTGTTACACAACGGAAATACTTATGCTTCACTGCCTGTTGCTCATTCAGTCCATATGAAGGAAACTTACGAAAATTAACTATCAGCTCACGATTGGATGTTATGTGGAGCTTTAAAAGTTGTCTCCATGATCCTTGGTCAACAAAAGGGATTTACAAAGTTTCCATGTTTTATATTACTTGTATCAAAAAATTAAATTTAGACATGATGCTCATAATCTAGACTTAAGGCATAAACAACAAATATCACCACCCTTGCATAGAACAGCACAATATCAAAGATCATTCAGTTACCAGGTCTACAGTATTTATAATAAAGTTCCAGATAATTTAAAAAGTCTTAAAGGCTTGAAATTTAAAAATGAAATTGGCAAAATTATATCATTATTTTTATAAATTGTTTTCTTATATTTACATGATACATCCGAAATATGTTTGCAACAGTACATGTATGCCCCATAATTATATATGATACATAAGTAATATAATAATTTTTAGGTTAGGATAGGTTAAGATAGGAAGCTAAGCTTCAACTTCGCCTTTTGTATATTATACAATAAAGTCATCATTATGACTGTTCTCGTTTTTCTTTCTCACATTTGGTCAATGTGGTTCCATGTTTGGCTGACGGGCGGAAACCAAGTCAGCACAAACGCATTATCATTGTGTATTAAGGAATGACCTGACAATGTTACATGTTTTCAAAATCACTGACTTCTGAATGTTTTTGTGTATGTTTGTATTGAGTCCTAATTGTACTAAGTGTGGTGTGAATGTTGTTGGTGTAAGGCCTGTGGCTGATATAATGAGGGGGACAATGATGACTTTTTCTTGTTTCCATAGCCTTTTTATTTCCGTTGCAAGGTCTGTGTATTTGGAAATTTTTTCTGTGTATTTCGTTTGGATGTTTGTGTCGTTGGGGACAGCTATGTCAATTAGATAGGTGACTTTTTCTTTTTTGCACTGAAAAGTAATATCGGGTCTATTGGCGGAGACTGTTTTATCTGTATGGATACTGATGTCCCAGTAGAGTTTGTAATCTTTATTTTCAAGTACGGATGTTGGTGTATATTTGTAGTAGGGATCTGTGTTTTCTATGAGCTTGTATGTGGTGGCTAGTGCTTGGTGAACTACTTTTGCCGCTGAGTCATGTCTGGCTGTGTATTCCGTTCCGGCTAATATTTTACATCCGCTTGTTATGTGTTCGATCGTTTCTTTCTGTTGGTGACATTTTCTGCATCTGTCTTCTGTAATAGTTGGGTCTTTGATAATATGCTTTTGGTAGTTTCTGGTTAATATGACTTTATCCTGGATGGCAATTAAGAAGCCTTCTGTTTCTGGGAATAGCTGCCCATCCCGTAACCAGGTGTATGATTTTTTTTTTATTTACGTGGTCTTGCTCTATGTGGTATCTGTGTTTTCCGTGAAGTGTTTTTTTCTGACCACGTTTTCATCTTTTCCTGTTGTAATTGGATGTGACTGTGTGTATCTGCTGGGTGGTCTACCCGGGATAAGTCGAGTGGGGTATAGTTTTTGTCTGCTTTGACTGTTGCTGTGTGGAGGCTGGTTTGCTTGGTGTGAAAGAATTTCCTAAGTGCTTGTATTTGTTTTGTGTGTAATGATCTGATGTCTATAATTCCTCTTCCTCCTGCCTTCCTCTCGATGGTAAGTCTTTCTTTGCATGCGTTGGGGTGTAATTTCCTGTATTTGGTGAATTGAGACCGTATAAGGATGTGAATATTTTCTAAGTCTGTTTGTGACCATTCGATGATACCAAATGAATATGTGAGTATAGGTATAGCGAACGTGTTGATGGCTTTAGTGAGATATTTGGAGTTGAGTTTTGTTTGTAAAAGTTTCGTCAGTCTGTTCTTGAATTCGGTTCTGAGCTCTGTTTTGATGTGAGTATGGTTGAGTTTGGTGCTTTGTTGAAAGCCTAGATATTTGTATGTTTCTTTGTCAAACATGTTATCGAGTGTTTCATTGTTGATGGTTTCTGTCTCATGGTGGTACTTCCATTGGCCTTTGTTGATGTGGAGCACTTTGCATTTACTTATACCAAATTCCATATTGACATCTAATGTGAATATTTCTGTGATTTTGAGGAGTTCTTTCAGCTGTGTTTTTGTGGCAGCATAGAGTTTTATGTCATCCATATATAGGAGGTGGTTTATTTTATGTTGATTCCCTTTTTGGTGTCTGATATTGAAGCCATGCTCTGTTCTGTTTAGTATATTTGAGAGTGGATTAAGACAGAGGCAAAACCATAGAGCGCTGAGCGAGTCTCCCTGAAATATACCCCGTCTGATGTACAGCTCTTCTGTTTGGATGCGTTCGGTTTGTGTTTCTAGGCGTATTTTGGTTTTCCATGTTTTCATAATTTGCGCTAGAAATTGCCTGAGGTGTTGGTTGATTTTATAGATTTCTAGGGCTCTGATTAACCAGCTGTGGGGTATGGAGTCGAAGGCTTTTTTATAGTCTATGTAACCGATGTGAAGGTTTCTGTGTTCTTTTCTGGTTTGTCCCATAATCACGCTATCTATGATCAGCTGCTCTTTGCATCCTCGACTATTTTTTCCTGCATCCCTTCTGCTCTTCTGTGATAATATTGTTGTCTGTTAGGTGTTGTTCTATTTTCTTGGAAATTGCGGCTGTGATGATCTTGTATAGGGTTGGAAGACAGGTGATAGGTCGGTAGTTTGACGGGTTTGTGGTGTCTGAGCTTTTGGGTTTAACGTATGTTATTCCTTGTGTAAGGAAAGTGGGAAATGTGTGTGGTTGTAGAATGGTTTTGTTGATTTGGTATGTGAGTGCTTCGTGTGTGGTGGTAAACTGTTTGTACCAGAAGTTTTGTATATTGTCTATTCCAGGACATTTCCAGTTGTGTGTGTGTTTGATTGTTTCTGTAATTTCTTCTGTAGTTAGTGTGGAATTTTCTTGTTCTGTCACACGTTTGTGTTTATCTTCTTCGGCTTTGATCCAGGAGGTGTTATTATTATGTAGTTTGGGTTCTGACCAGATAGTTTTCCAATAATCTGCGAGTTCTTGTTTATTTGGTGGTTCAGTTACTACTGTCTGCTCGTTGTACATAGTTTTTCGGTAGAACTGTTTTTCGCTTCTTCGGAAGAGGTTGTTGGTGTCTTTCCTCTCGTTTGATTCTTTGTATCTACGGAGTCTTGCAGCATATACGGATAGTTTTTGTTTCAAAGTATCAACGATTTCTGGCAGTGTTCGGTTGAGAGATTTAGATTTGATCTTGTCTACACCCTGTGTGACACGTTTGGATGCGTTCCCGTTCATAAACTGGGTAAGGTGTCCCAGATCTCTTCTGATGTTGTTGATCTTGTTTTCTATTCTTATTTGCCATTTAAATTTGGGTTTTCTGCTGTTGGGGTCTCTTTGACGTTGCGGGAGTTTTTGATTATTTTGTGTTATAGTGGTGATTGCTGCTGCATATATTATTGTGTGGATGTCTTCGATCGTGCTTAAGTCTGTTATGTACTGTGGTATTATGTGCTTGTTTATTGTGTTGAGGATCATTTGAGTGCTCTGTTTGAAAATTAAACGAGGGATGGGATTTCTTGTTGTAGGGTCGGTGCCTGACCATCGAGCTAGATGTGACTGCATTTGTGCTTTGAGTGTTTGTATGAGCGGTGATTCGGGTGATGTTGAATAGATGTTGTTGAGTGTCGTGTGGTGCTTGCTATTTGCTCTGAAATATTATTTTGAGTTATGCTCCTGCTGGGTGGTGGGTCTTGTTGTTTTCGACTGGGTGGTTGTGTGTGTGAGATTGGTTCGGTATCTGCTCTATCGTTTCTATTGTTTAGTTGGTCTGTGTTCAGTTCAGCAGCTACTTGGTCTGCGTTAAGTTCAGCAGCTACTGTATCTTTGATGGTTTGCAATTCGAAAGGTGTGAGGCGATTGTTCTTGGTAATAACTCTTTTTTGGTCTATTACTCTCTGTTCTGTAACAAGTAATTGCAGATGTGGATATTCGGTCAAGAAAAGTCTGTGTAGTTCCAGTCTGTAGCCTGATGTCACTGTTTCTAGTTTGGTGGCGGTGTAGTAACAGCGCATCACTGTTTTATTCATTTCATCTGTCCACTTTAACCGCTGTCTTGGTTTGCCAGCCTTGGTAGTTGCATGTTGTCCTTGCAAAACATACGCGGTTTGGCCTGGCTTTGGTGGTTGTATTTGTCCCGCATTTACATCGGTTGCGCTTGGGATTGGTGGTGGTGGGTCCAAGCGGCGAGTGATTCTCTTGTCAGTGATTTCTTTGTCAGGTGTGATTTCATTACAGCAACGCATGGCGTGTTCATTGATTCCTGTGGTGCAACTCATGCGTTGCTGTGACTTTCCCGCCTTGGTGGGTGTCGGCTTACTCGCCGGCACAAGACTTTGGGCAGGTCCATTTTCGGTTGCCTGGTCTTCATCGTTTTGGTCGAGCTGCCATTTCCCGCGACGTCCTCGACCGTTACGTCGCTCGCCCCGATGCTTCTTTTATTGGTCTGCTGTTGTCTGGAATGTTCTCAATGTTTTGTGGTGTCAGAAGCTCAAAGTGTCCCGACATTGGGTTGCCTGTTAGTAGAAGGTAAATAGTTTTGTTGTATTTTCCCGTGCTTATTATTGTTGGCCTGTCCGTAAAAGTTATTTTTGTATGTCTTGTTCTTCGTTGTTTTGAGAAGATATGAAAGTTGCTATTTTGTGTTTCCGAGAGGGCAAGTATCTCTAGGCTCGTTCCATAGGTGCCATTTTTCCTCATATAATTATAGTAGTTATTGAAGTCTTTTATATCGTCGACTTCAATTAATGAAAATGTGTGAAGTTCCGACCAGTTTTGTTGTAAATATCTTAGAGCAACCTCTCGGAGTTTCTCATGATGGTTTTGGTGGCCATACAAGTGTAAGCTAACTGCACGAAAAAGGCAATTTCCATCACCTACAATGTCGGATCTGGTAAAACTATCGGGAGTAGTTTCGGCTGAGGCGGTTGTTTGGGTCGTCTGTGGTTGTTGTTGTGGTGTTGCTATAGCTGTTTGTACGACCGGGGTCCGCCTCCGCAACACCCTTCCATTATCATTACTATAATTATTATTCTTTGACATACAATTCCCACGAGTATCCTAGGAAAGAGGGGTCGACTGCGGCAGAGCCTGGATGCCACAGCAAGGCTACTTACTCCCGGAGGGCGCCCGGTATCCGGGGGAACCGTTCGCGACTCATAAACGCTGAGCCATTCATCTTCTCGGCACGGTAAACACCTTAAGATTGCGTTTTTGTTACACATAATCTGGACAACACAAGACAGCACAACATTATTATTATTATTATTATTATATGTGAGTGGGACAGCAGAGCCAGGGATCAACATTGGTCCAAAAAACAATGGCCCGTAAGGAAAACTTTAACACCTGGCGAGAAAGAACATTTTGCATAAAACTTTAGTAGACCCAAAAAAGATTCTTCTACCATCACTACACATCAACTGAGGCTTAATGAAACAATTTGTCAAAGCCTTGCCTAAAGATGGTGAATGCTTTAAATATTTGTGTAAAAAATTTCCTCATTTATCAGAAGCTAAACTGAAAGAAGAGATTTTGGTTGGGCCTGATATTCGTAAAATGACGTTCGTTTCCAACTTTGAAGCAAGGATGATTACAAAAGAAAAGGAGGCTTGAATATCATTTAAAGAAGTTATGACTAAGTTTTTGGGGCAATGTGAAAGACCCTAACTATGAACTTATCGTAGCTAATATGACAAGTTCAAAAATCTGGGTTGTCTGATGAGCCTTAAAGTCCACTTCTTGCACAACCATCTTGACTTTTTTTCCTAAAAACTTAGACGATGTGAGTGAAGAGCAGGGGGAACGGTTCCATCAAGACATAAAGGAGATGGAGAAACGGTACCAGGGACGGTGGAATATCAACATGATGGGTGATTACTGTTAGTCACTTCCTAGAGAACAACAAAATGCGTCACATCGGAGAAAAAGCTATACAAGAAACTTCACAGAGAAAAGGGAAGGGAAATACAAAAAAATAAGTACCTAAAATATTCACATTGAAGTGAAATATGTTATCGTGGATAAAAATTGTAGCCTAATCAAATAAAAGTACGGTTTAAGTTTTTATTTGTTATGTGTCAAATTTTCCCTATTTTTAAATTTACTCGATGTCATATTGTAAGAGAACTGTGGGCGATACAAAAAAAACTGACACCGGATACGGTTTCAGCACTCAAAAATAGATGTATTGGTTTAAAAAGTTTTGACAAATATTTTTTTTGTTGGCCTGTGTAATTGTACTTAATATGTTTTTTAATTCAATTACATCAATAACTTTTAAAAAATAGTTACATTTTAAGAGTTTTTTAATATTAAAATTAAAGATTGACTATCCGTTTAGACAGTAACTTTTTTGGCTAAAGATATATTAAGGGGGCAGTTCCACTTGAAAATTGAATATTTCGCGATTTTAGATATTTTTTATATAAATAAAAAAAATTTGGTACCTTGTATGGCTAAGAAATTGTCTAAGATTGAGGAAAAACGTACACACTGCAGTTACTTTCTTAGAGGTGGCAGCTCTGGCAGTGAGCAGAGTCTTAACAAATTTATCAGGCTAAAATTTTTGTTTGTTTCGTTAATTTTAGAAATTGCGCGCAGCCGTTTGTTCAAAAATTGTGAGAAATTATGTAAATATTGATGAACAACTTTTTGAGTAGTCTCACGAACTCCAAATTATGAGCTATTACGTTTTGAGAAGACTCATAAAATTTGTACAAGAGTTACAAAATAAAAAAATACATATATCTTTCAATTGCTTTAAAATGACAATAATAGTTCAATATAATACTTCATCCTTAAACTTAGGTTAAGCAAGATTTGAAAATTTGAACATCAGTTTTTACGGAGAAAGCGTGCGTGCAAGGGTCATTGATATATTTTTAAACGTATTTTGAGTCATTTCACTGTTGTTCACTGTTGTTTTTCTAACCAAACCTAAAAAAACTATATTGATAAGTTTTCTGTCACTTTACTACCAACCAAGATATAGTTAGTGGAACTACCCCCTTATTAAGGTTAATCCCATTTAAAACAATTTGCAGCTGTTTCTATTTCTATTTTTACATTTTTTTTTATGTTAGTATCATTGCATTAAATTCCGATTGAGACGAGTCAACTAAAATTACGACATATTTAGAAATACCATACAGATAAATTAGGTTAGGCTCGTTTTAAATGATCTGAAGTCCTGTTGTTTCGGTTAGTCCGAACGCATCCATTGCTTTTATAAGTTAACTTCTTAATTTTGCAGTATTATCACAAGATGCTTCTTAAGTTTACGAGCATTCTTAGAACCCTTCGAACGTTGTGTTTCTTTGTAGATTTATGAATATTAAGTATTTTTTTTGAATTTTTACTCACATGGAATAATGTCAGCCGCAGAAAAATTATGTCCTTTATAATAGATTAAAGTTTCACCAAATTAAAATTTTTTGAAATTAATTTGGAAAATATTTCAGTCACACTTTTCATTTTTCAAAATGTGTTTGTCCCTTAAACGAAAGATTTTGCATTCCTTCGAAGAGAAACTTCGAAACCCATCCTAAAATATTTGATTGCAAATGGCAATCGTAGGCTTTTATAATTCGTGAAAATAGATTTACTAATATTGAAGCTACAATAACCCCCAATTGTCCGACCAGTAACCCCCAATAAATGCTCCTGTAATTATCATTTTCAACTGCAATGATTGTGGTGAACCTAATATTCGACGGTAAATTCGTTCTTTTATCACGTTTTTCTACTGTAGTTTTGAAAAGATATTTTAGCTCAGAATGATGTAACAATTCAGTACATTTTAAATTAAATAAGATCACCATCTTATGTATATAAAAAGGAGTGAAAAGGATTTTCATGCATAAGGGATTAAAAAAAGATAATATAGAAGAAAAATCAATAAAAATCAAAAGGGGAAGATAAGGTACTCACGTAGGAAGGTCCCCGACTGCGGCTCCACTGATGCAGCAGGCAACACAAAAATACATATCAAATCATGTCATTTTAAAAATACTTTTCGTATTAATTCAATAACTTTTGATTTCTGGAAAATAAAATTTTACAGTTGAACCTCACCATTGAAACAATAAATACAAGAAATGAACAGCGACATATATAATTTGAAACAAAATTATGGTTTTTAGTAAAGGACAATGGATTGGTGGATCTTACATACTGAAATCAATTTCAATTAAACTAAATAACAGTTAGAAGTATTTTATTATTATTTATTTATACACTTAAATTAATTTAAAAAAATTTTATTAAAAAATGATTTCAATTCATATTTTTTTAATCAACTTTAAAAATTTTCAAAAAACTTTCAAATTAGGTTATTGAACTATTGTTTCGTTAAAATAAACATACAACTAACATTCCTGTTAAAAATAATTCTGGAAAAGTATGTCAAATAATAATTCAGCCTGGAACATTATTATCTTAATACGTTATAAGTTATCTCGTTTCGATTAAAACTGGTGTTCCTAATTATTTCTCTACGATTTAAGATAAATAAAAATAATAAAATTCCCAGCTCTATCTATTACATAACATACATTATTATCTATAAATGTTAAAGAAATATTTCATATATATTGTTTGTTTGACATACGTTGTTTTAAAAATACATTTAACTAAATGTTTGGAGATGCTATCGTGGAGCAAACATCGATTTTAAATACAATCCGAGAAATTTTGATTAGAACGGTATAAGAATAGTTGTCGAAACCATAGTTAATATTCTCTTCTAGTATTAGAAAATTAACCAAATAATATTTTACATATATTACTTCCCAAAATCTTTTTTCATCATAAATTTGGATCAAAAAATAAAAAAAAAAAACAGAAATGTTTCAAGTTAAAAATTGGTCAATAACATGGTACAACACAATTCTTGTTTTCAGAGCCGCATAGTAATATTTTTTCTTAAAGAAAACGAATCTATTTAAGAAAATTCTATTACGCCTAGTTTCAGAGATTTTCACAATTGAGATCATAAAAAAACACGGTTTAGAGAGTATTTTATATGAAGTAAAGGTTTAAAATGAAATGAGATATTGGACATTATATGCAAATTGACGGTTAAACATTCAGTATCAAGGACAAATTGATGAATTTCATACTGCATACGTCTACAATCAGTTATTTTCTATTTTTTTTTAGCGGCCGCTCTACCCTCGGCCGTGCGCGTCAAATCCACGTGTCCAGAATTTATATATATATATATATATATATATATGATAAAATTATTCAAATTTATTTAGTAATTTATAAATTGTACTGAATCATTTGTAAAAGTAACGTTTCTTAGATTCCTAACGTACATTTTTGTATAGCTGCGGACAATTTCACTACATATAAAAAAAGTAAAAAAATATGGACTTAATGAATATTTATTTAGATACCATAATCCAATTAGAATATTGAAATTAATTATACAATATATGTGACAGATCTATAACACTTTTCTGAATACTCTTCTTTTACAAACGAGCGTAAGACTGCAGTCTCAACGCGAGTAGTTGACGTACACCACCGAGAATATGCGCAGCCCGTGAAATGGGGAATAAATAATTGTGGAAGTATGGAGTATTAAATAAAATAAAAGTTCCTAATTACTGAAAGTTTTAGCTTACATGCAATATCGACCACCTTATTTGAAAGATAGAATGTAATTAGATAAACTTCCAAAATCGTATTTCTTGTAATTTTCTGCAGAAAAGACTATCAGAGTTACACTACGCAACCCCGGAGACAAATAGTAAGAATTTGTTGTACTGTTTGAATGGTTGCTTCTAAATTTAGTTTTGGAAAAACTTATTACAAACAAAGATATTGCATATAAGATATCTTGTATTCTATGTGTCAGATAGTATCTACTAAGTCAATCTAACAAAAGTCTATTTAGTTTAAACTTCACTTTAATTACATAACGGCTTTATTTTCTACTGACCTCTTAAAGTAATGATGTTAGGCAAAAAGTTTTAACATAATATAGAGTTTCTCATTACAAAAATAATTTGAAAATTAGGTTTGTCAAACCGATTCTGAATTTAAAAAAGGAAATCAAATCCAATTTGAAGCAAATGCCCCTTAAAAAAAGTAAAGATGTATAATATCCGAAGATTTGCAGAGTTCATTATTGAAACTACAAGATAAGCTGCAACATAACTTTCCATTGCAATGTTAGTTACAACATTAATAAACTTTGGCAACCATCCAGCTCTTTTAAGTTTAATTTAAATGAATTACTCTGAGTAAAATTTCGATTCGTTGATGTTGATGCATAAATCAAAATTTCCATCACTTAATTAATTTACATATTAATATAACTTTAGAGGGATACTCGTATTTTATTGAACCTATTAATAGATAAGGTAAGTTTATTTCGATACTTATTCCTTTCGAGCGTCCAATCAATTTGTTAGAGATGTTATAGAGCTAACATTGCTGACGGGAATTACCTAAATCACATAACAGATCACCCATCATATAATGATCTTTTCCTCATGTAAAGTTGCTTTTTATCATAATACCTATTAAGAAAAGATCCCTCTACAGCAACAAAAGGGTCGTTATTTGATTTTAAAGTTACAGTATAATCAACATCGACGTACATCCCGTCGATTAGAGGATAAAATTTTTAAACTTCCCTTGCTAAAGGGAATCACAATCCGAGATTTATATTTCAGGGCACCTGGATCACGAAAAACAGTCACTTATTTCCGTTAGCCTGTCGGTCTGTCAGCACGGGGTGGGAGGGGGTTATTTCAACCTATCAGTATACGCTTGCTGTACGGTGTTGAAACATAGACGTTGAAAGTGTCATCTATTAACAAACTGGAGGCATTTGAAATGTGGATGCTGAGAGTGTCTTGAGTTGATAGAGTGAGGAATTAGGAGGTGAACAAGAAAGCCAACCTGGAAGATCGCGAATTATTCGAGAACATAAAAAGGAGAAAGATTTCATACTTGGGTCATATTATTCGTGGGGAACGTTATATAGCTTTCAACGCCTGATACTTCAGTGTAAAATTCAAGGCCAAAGGGGCATGGCACGAAAAAGACTATCAAGGCTGTGTCACTGGACAGGAATAGGTAATTTTTCAGTCTCTCCAAAATGCGGCTTTAAACAGACTCTTCTGATGAGAGAAGTTTGGTACAGACGCTTACGCAGGAATCTGCACGGCACCTTAAGAAGAAGAAGTATACGCAAATTAAAGCTGTGAAATGGTTATATGAAGAAAATACCATAAAAATCAAAGTCGAAAGGAAACTGACAAAAGACTGTAAAGTTAACAAGGAACTCAAACATGAATGCTGCCTCTCGCCAACACTGTTTCAGATTTACCTAGAACAAGCGTTAAAACCATGGAAACAAAAATGTAAGAAGATGGCAATACCAATAAATGAAGACAAAACTTTATACACTTTATGTTTCGGAGATGATTAGCTCAAGACCACGAAGACCTTCAATACATGACCAGAAAGCTGATTGAAGAATACAAATGCTGAGGACTCGAAGTGAATATGAAAAAGACGGAGAATATGTGTGTTGTCGGAATGAGGCAACATCTGGTACTTGAAGAACACATCATGTTATTAGTCACACAGTCCGGGGACATCGCACAGCCACGAAACGTTCAGTAACTTCATGCAGCCTAAACCGATGCGATGGTACCACACCGGGCGATGCCTGGTGGAATCTGGGCATCTATCATCCAAGTTATTCTTTTAGTAGCCTTCTATGACAGGCAGAACGTACCGGGGGAGATATTCTATCCCGCTCCCCCACGGGGATAGATAAAAATACTGATATCTTGCAGAATTCTGTTTTGGGTTCATACAAAATCTAATAATTCCAACAACAAAATAAAAGTGATTGGAATATGATTTTATTAATTCCAAACAAATAGTTAGATAATCCAATGCTCGACATAAAGTGATGATAATTTAATGCCAAATGGGCAGTTGTAATGAATAAAAATCACAATAGTTTTTAGTCACCATTAATTTTAAGGTGTAAAAAGAGCTTTTTAGAATAATCTCATGTTTTTTTATTACTTAAGACAAAATTTACATATAAAGTTTTCTCTTCTTGCCACTACCGATTAAAAAGTAGCTTTAAAATAATGTTTCATAAAGCGGCCTGGCTTTTATTTTAAAAAAAAGTAAATTAATTTTTGTGTTACGAGGCCTAGTTAGTTGGTAAAAAAGCCAATTAATAAGTTTTAACGAGTTTTTAAAAGCACTTAAAACCATTAAAAATTGTTTTAACGAGGATTTTTTTTATATTTTAGATTTTGTAACTTTAAACTGAAACTAAGACAATAAATAGTAATTTAAAATGATTTTCAAGTCAATTATCCTTTAAGTTTTGTAGTTTTAAAATAGACCGGTGACCAGATTTAAGGTTAAGATTTTTTTTTTTTTAATTTTATTTTTAGTTTAGCTGAGTAAAAGAGTAATAACCAACGTATTATAAATTGCAAAATGTTTAATAATATTCAGTAGGTGGTATTTTCTTAGATACTAAAATTGTATCTGGTTTTTAGTAATAATATTGTATTAAAACCAAAAAAAAACAAAATTAGCTTTTAGAAAACCCCCTTATTTATAAAAGAAAAATTGGTAAGCCCGCCAAAGCCTGTCCCAAGCCAAGTTGAAGAAGAGGTGAGGGGGGAGGAGTAACAACCTCGTAAAAAAACCAGGGTTCATCTGGCCCAGATGATAGCACCCTGTTAGGGCCCCTGCAGGGTACGGCGATGTTGCTGCCTTGTAGTTGGATGTTGGATCACCAAAGGCTAGAGGAAGAAAACAGGTGATGACAAATCACCTGGTCCTCCAGGTTAGGGGTTGAGGCAATGGGTTTGCTCCTCCTTACTTGGAAAAAAATCAAACATGCAAAAAATCCTAGAGATCAGCCTCGGAATAGAGATTGGATTTCAAGAAGACGACGACAGCAACGAAATAGGGAAATGATTTTAGAAACATGGAACGTACAAGGGCTAAGAACAAAATCGGAAGAAGTAATTAAAGATCTAACGCATATGAAGACAGACATCGCAGTCCTTACGGAGACAAAAAAGAAAGGAAACGGCATTGAGCAGATGGGAGAATTTATTCACATTTATAGCGAAGTGCCTAAAAGCACCAGAGCGAGTAAAGAGGTATCAATAATAATAAAGAAAATGCTAAAAAATAAGATTACCAATTGGGAAACCATAAGCGAAAGAATAGTTACTGCCAACCTAACCCTACGAGGACACAGGACAACAATTTTCGGTGTATATGCCCCAAACAAAGATGTTATCATTTCAGAGAAAGACGACTTCTACGAACATCTGGAGGAAGTACTTATAAGAATTGGTGATCAACGAGAAACCATTCTACTGGGAGACTTCAACGCACGAACTGAGAAGAGGGCAAATAATAAAGTTGTCGGACGCCACGGAGAAGATGTTCTAAACGATAATGGTCAGAGACTTATACAAGTATGTGCCTAACATAACTTGCATATCCTAAATGGATTTTACTCACACAAAATTATTCATAAATATACTTGGCATCAGCAAACCAGAGGCTTAAAATCATAATAAAGCAAGACTCTAAATGTCATGTACAAGATACGAGGGCCTATAAAGGAACAGAATGCGGCTCTGGTCACTACCTAGTAAAATCACGTATTAACATTCCTTTCAAACGAACCTAGATCACAAGAAACAAAATGAGAACAAGAGACACAATTTAAACGGATCAGCATAGCATTAGAACACTCTACCAAAAACGTCTCGATGAAAAACTCAATGAACAAAATTTGACACTCAAAGCTAATAAGGCCTATATACATATATATCAATACACTCAGCAGCTCAGGAAGTCCTAGGAAAATAACAAACCAATACACCACAAAATACTCAGCTTACCTGGAACAATGAGATGGAAAACCAAACCAGAAAAAACAGCAAGCATACAATAGATGAACACAAAGAACGAAAATGACAGAGCTATATACCGACTACAACAGCGAGAATTTAAGAAAATGGTTACCCAAACCAAAAACGAAACCTGGGAGAGAAGGCAAAGAAATAGATACATATCTGGGGGAACAAGATCATCAGAAGCATGGAAATTTATTAAATCGGTACGAACAGAAAAACAAATAGGATAAATATAAATCCCATACAACTAAAGGAATGGTAACGACACTACTCTCGGGAACTTGCTGAAAACTGAGAAAAATACATCACACAATCACCCACCAATATCAAGTTCAAGGATACAAGTAACAGAACAAATGGTATGGAAAGCAGTTAAATCCATGAAGAATAGGAAAGCCGCTGGACCAGAGGGAATTCCGGCAGAATTACTGAAATGCGGTACAGAAAAGCTAATAAAAATGCTGACACACTTATTAGGAAAATATGTAAATGGACAAATAATTCCCCAGATCTGGAAGAAAGCATGGATAACGCCAATCTACAAGAAGGAAAGCAGAACTTACTGCCATAACTATAGATGTATATCTGTCACAAATACCTTCAGTAGAGTATATGGCAAAATCCTCAGAAATATTATTGAAGAAGAGTATGGGCCGTGCGAAATAGAAGAACGGTCGGGGTTTAGAGCTGGTAGGTCATTTCTGGATAATATATTTGCCCTTACCCAATTAAATGAGAAAAGTACCTCAACTAATAGAGAGGTTCATTTATTGTTCGTGAATTTAACGAAAGCGTATGATACGGTCCCAACAAAAATACTATAGCAAATATTAGAGGTATCTCCAATCAACAGGACAGCAATTACCCCAATAAAACAACTTTATGATCGGTCGTACTTTAAAATAAAAACTAGCCAACTCGTTCTCGAACAGCTTCCTCGTGACCAAGGGTCTCAGACAGGGAGCAGTTTATCCCCAACGCTTTTTAGAATATATCTAAATGAGACACTGAAAAGATGGAAAAGAGCATGTAGGGGAATTGGAATACAGCTCACAGTCAATACAACACTTTACACATTGCACTTCGCTGATGACCAGGTTGTTATAGCACAGAACAAAGACGACCTTGAGTTTATGACGAGAAGATTGTTTGAAAAATATAATAACTGGGGCTTGACGGTGAACTACAAAAAAACCAAATATCTTTGCATAGGAGGAGAAGAAGACAACCTTACTTTAAATTCTGGCGAAGTAGTTGAGACGTGCGAGGAGTACACTTATCTGGAGACAAAAATGGAAAAGAATAGCAGAACAGAACGAGAAATAGAAGATAGAATCAGTAAGGGAAAAGCGGTGATAGGACACCTGAACTTTGGTCAAGGAACGTATCCCTAGAGAAGAAACGATATATCTATAACTCAATTTTTAAAAGCATCGTACTATACGAATTTGAGACGTGGCAATTGACCAGACGGTTAGAACAAAAGCTTCTCGCGTTGGCAATTGACTACTTCCGAAGATCAATAAGAATATCTAGAACGGACAGAGTTAGGAATGAACAAATACGAGAAATGATGAAATTGGAAACCACAATTATTGAAGAAATCCAACAGAAACAACTTACCTGGTATGGACATGTGAAAAGAATGGTAGCAAATCGAATCCCAAAATCGGTCCACAGATGGAGCCCAACGGAATAACGAAGAAGGGAAAAGCCTAAATCAAGTTGGATGGGTGGTATCCAAAAAGCCATGTCAGAAAGATACTTAAGACCGGGAGATTGGGAAGACTGGAGGGGATGGAAACTAGGAACCGGAAGGCGTAGGACGCTATAGAAACGGATATATATATATATATATATATATATATATATATATATATATATATATATATATATATATATATATATATGTTATATATATATATATATATATATATATATATATATATATATGTATATATATATATATATATATATATATATATATATATATATATATATAAATATATATATATATATATAAATATATATATATATATATATATATATATATATATATATATATATATATATATATATATATATATATATATATATAAATATATATATATATATATATATATATATATATATATATATATATATATATATATATATATATATATATATATATAATTGATACTAGTTCCCAACTTTTCCTTTTTCTTGTGCGTTTTAAATCTTGGGTGTGTATTTCTTATATATTCTGTGACAATATACCGCCTCCGCTCCCATGGATGTAGAATATAGCACCCTTTAGAAACAGGGCTGTTTTAATTATTTTTTTTTCATTGCAAATAAGAGTCCTTGTTTGTAAAAAATCTATCCCCGCCCCCCGGTCATTGAGTGTAAGTTCTTAATGTTTTACTCTAAAAAGGGCTTTTTTTCTATTAAGAATCTTCCCCCCTCCGTACATTGACTATACGTTTTTAACGTTCTAAAATACGAAAGGACTATATTGTTAAAAAGCTCCACCTTCCTTCTGGTCATCGATTTTTAGTTTTTTGGTATTGAGAAGAGCCTCAACTTTTAGGGCACTAGCCAAGAAACAAGAGACTTTGCCCCCCGATTGTCCTTTGGCGCTCCGTCGTTCTATTGTTACATTAAACCACATATGCCTGCATTGAAGTGTTGACTTTGTCAACCACTCTGTCGGCTTGCTGCTGCTGTGTCAGCCTCCGATGGAGTATTAGGCAATACAATTCGTTGTATCTTACCATTATGTTTCGAAAGTATCTGGATAAGGACTAGTAAATTCTATTCTCTTGTTTGTCGATTGGCTATCCCGACTGACGAGCCGTGATACGGCGAAACGTGTCTCGGGATGGATTTGACGAGTAAGAGATACATTAAACCACAGATGCCTGAGGGGAACCCCTCGAAAACCGCGCGGCCTGCGTTGATGTGTTGATTTTGTTAACCATGCATACTTTTCTTTTTATAGGTCTAGCTCACGTGCTGCAGAGCAGTCCCTAAATCTTGAATCGCTGTAAATCAGAGGTTCCCAAACTTTTTTTTCTCGTAGACCACTTTCAAAATTTTTCTGGTTTCGGTGGACCCCCTGCTGCTACATTTCTACCATATTCCCAAAACTCGTCAAAAAATGTGAAGATTAGATCTAACGATGGAAATTTGCGTCGTGGCTGAGTTCCAACCCTAAATTCGGAGTGGTAAAAATAAAAAGAAAAATAATATATTTTCTTGTGTTCTGTTTATTAAAATAGTATGATTACAGACTTAATAGAATTAAAATTAAACATTAATAACGTACCGTAACTTCAACAATGCAAATCAACAATTAAAAAAAAATAGTCATAATTTTAATAGGAGGGATGTACTTGATGGATTGACAGCAAATTATCAATATTTGGCTTTAGTTTTGTAAGGAATAACCTCAAATCTCCCCGTTCTGTGATGTTCAATCTGCTCCTTTTTTTTGTTAATAGGTTTGTAACGACACTAAAACTTCTTTCGACAAGGTATGACGAGGGAAACGCTATCAAAAGTTTTCTCGCAATTTCCCACAGCCCAGGATATTTTTCGGGTATTTCTGCCTGCAGCCAAAATGTTTGATAGCCTTTTTTAAATTTCACCTTCAGCTCCTCATTGGTGCTAAGCTCGAGTAGCTCCTCTTGTAATACCACATTCGCCACTTCCGTTTCATCAAATGGATTTATGATCCATGGTGGTATTTCCATAGTCAGAATATCTTCAAATCTATTTTTGAAGTCATCATGCAGGGCATTTAAATGTTGAACGTATGTCTGAATATCCTCATCAAGACATTCTGCCTGTGACAAGTTTGGAAAACTGGCGCGACAACTAATATTTTGCTTCATAAATTTCAATTTTCCAAGAAAAGCCGAAATTACACCCTTTGTTTTTATTAAATTTAGGTTGTCCCCTTGTAACTGCAAGTTAATGTCATTAAATTTTTTGAACAAATCTGTCAAATACGCGATGTCTGCTTTCAATTTGATCAGGTTTTCTTTTAAATCTGGATCTTTACTTTCCAGAAACTCTAAAACTGATTCAGAAAGTGAGTAAAATCTTGTTAAACATGCACCTTTCGACAACCAGCGTACTTTAGTATGTAAGAGCAATCGTTGGAAGTCTTCATCATTTTCTTCGCACAATTGTGCAAATAACCGGGTATTCAACGCCTTGATTCTTATTTTGTTAACTGCTTTAATCACAAATTGAAGCGATTGGTGCAATCTATCACTCAAATTTTTCGCTAACAGGTGTTGTCGGTGGATGACACAGTGAATTGCAGTTACTCCTGGTATAATACTTTTAAGATGGCTTATAAACCCACGAGCTCCATCTGCTGCCACCGAAATAATGTTTGTAAATGGAATCGATTTTTCCTTAAAAAAATCACTCAGGACTGTTAAGACCCATATAGAGGTTTTCACAAAACGGCTGAACCTATTTTAATGTAATATAAAATATTTTTTGATTAATTATATTTTGATACATTTCTGTAAATTCGAGAGAAAATACTTTTAAAGAATATTTTGACATCAAAACTCCGCGATTTTAATGATTTATTTATTACTTTGATGTACGTTACGAGTGGTACATAAAGACACGTACAATTTATGAAAATATTTTTAGTCATTTAGCATTAACAACTACGAGGGCACTGAAATATGTACAAACATGCAGGTCAATCATATTTCTCTCCTTCAGTGAATCACCACAGTCGGGTAAATAAATAATTTTATAATAAAAAGTACTAAAAGTTCAATCTTTCTCGGCTTTCTGTTCTTTTATAGAAGTATCGAATAATGGCCCTGTTCAGTATTTAATTTTTATTACGTACCTACTACACACAAACATAACAAATATAATATTATTACAATATAAAATAAAAGTATGAATAACAAATAGGCAGGTACTTACTTTTTCCGGCACTGGCAAACACTGACATCGATTCACTCACACTTTTCTTTTCAAAATTCCGGAAACAAATGAGTAACGTTTGTCCTTGGCATTCGTATTTATATTGGTGAAGAATCAAACAAGTTCACGCAAGATTGCAAGCACAGCACAAGTCGAATTTCGTCCCTTTGCACGTCTGAACGGGTTGCGTTGCGGGCGGGCGGGCGGTGCTTTGCAAGTCTCGACGCGCGTTGTACTGAATATCGAATATGTAAGTTTTTACAAGTAACAGTCGCTGACCTTCTTAAAAATACACTACTCAAAAAAATTAAGGGAGGTTTTAAAACAAGAAAATTAATGCTAAATAAACAGGCTATCTGATCCATATGCCGGCCTAACTGAAAAATTTTTTTCAAGCTCGTGGACCAAAAAAAAAGAAAAATATTTGCAATATTATTTTTTCGCGCTATCTGTTAGGATTGCATGAGAACCGTAGCTCCAAAAAAATTTTAGCCAAAAAATCTGAAAATTAGAATCTTAAAGCTTCAAAATGCTTTTTTTTAAAGTCTCAATACGACCATTTTTCACCGAAATACAGCCTGTCAAAAATCACCGAAAAATTTGAAATTTTTTTTTGCTCTCTTAATTTTTTTTGAGTAGTGTATTATCTGCCTACATTGATAGGTAAAGCCAAGCCAACATTTTTGTTCTTTACTATCGAAACCAGATAAATTTTCGTGGACCCCCACTTACAACTTGTGAACCCCCATTTTATTTTCACGCCAACGTAGACCCCCGTCGAGTCTCCCGTGGACCCCTGGGGGTCCACCTGAACCACTTTGGGAATCACTGCTGTAAATAGTACTCGGTGGGAAACACAGTCCACTTAGTATAATTCATTATATCTTACTGTTATGCTTCCCCTTTTATCAATTTGCGCACTGTTTTCAGTGTTCTTTTTCTTAAGGACGCGTATTTGTATCCATGTAAACTCCGCTTCTCGGCTCTTGGACCTGGCCACGCCACTGTATATTTTATCGTTTCTTTTTATCACTTTGATTGGCAAGAGAATCACTATATACCAGGTACAAGTATGAAATGCGGATTTCAGACAACAAATGGTGCACCAATGCAGTTTGTGCTATAAAGATTTGACTCTGCGCCATTTTGTTGTGTTACAATTTATACCGAACAAAGAGCATTCGCGGACAACATTAATTTTTTGTTTTCATTTGAAGAAAACTGCTGTTGAATCATACCGATTACTTCGAGAAACTTATGGTGAACATGCTCCATCGCAAGATACGTGTGAACGATGGTTTCGGCGTTTCAAAAGTGGTGACTTCGATGTTGCAGACAAGGAACGTGGAAAAACCGCCAAAAAAAAATACGAAGATGTGGAATTGCAAGCATTGTTGGACGAAGATGATTCGCAAATACAAAAACAACTCGCCGAGCAATTGGGCGTTAGTCAACAAGCTGTTTCCAATCGGCTACGAGAGATGGGGAAGATTCAGAAGACCGGTAGATGGGTACCACATGAGTTTTTGCATCTTACTCACCAGATTTGTCTCCTCCCGATTACCAGTTGTTTGCATCGATGGGTCACGCACTTGCTGAACAGCGTTTTAGTTCGTACGAAGATGTGAAAAAATGGCTCGATGGCGTGGTATTCACAAATTTCCCGAAGATGGGAAAAATGTATAACAAGCGATGGAGCATACTTTTTATCATTCTTCCGAATTTAACATGTTCTTTTAGAAAAAAAATCCGCATTTCATACTTGTACACCTGGTATATAACTTTACATGATTTGAATTTTTTCCTAGCTAGATAAAAACAACAAATAAAGGTACTTAAATAATTGTATACATTTTTTACTTCTCTGTATTATTATTATTACAATATGGAGAAATGCACATCAACGTCAACACTACATATATAGGTAGCGTAACTAAAATCGATAATTTAATACGACATACAGCCGGAGAGTTGTCAGGCTTATCGTTGCATTACTAATACCATAAAACGGCCATAAATGGTTCACATTAAGGGCTGCAAGATTAACCTCTAAAACAGCGTTCTGCCATTACTAACGACTGAACTAATGGGTCATAAAGCCACTGCAACTTTGCAACCTCTCTAAAAACTAACAGCGACAAAAACTGACCTAAATTAAAGGTAATCTAATGTGGTAATCAACGAAGATACGAGCTTTTTTGTATTTCAAAGTTGTATAAATTTTCGTATACAAAGTAACACGTAGGTTTTGGTCTGACACATAGATGTCGCCCGTTTTAAAAAATCCATATGATTTTTAGGAAGTACCAACCTTCAAACGATACATGTCAAGATTTCATGACATTTCGACGATTAGTTTACAAGTTACAGTGGTCTTAGTGATGCTACTTTTGATATTTTCAAAACAGTGAAAAAAAATCGAATTTCGTGTGTTGATTAAACACTGGGAAAAAATACCGTTTAAGCAAAGCAATGGCTTGATAAGTGTTACGGGGACTCTGCCCCTGGAAAATCACTCTTCATTTACTGGTATGCTGAATTTAAACGCGGTCGTACAGACACAAATGATGCTGAACGCTCTGGAAGCTCAAATGAGGTGGTTACACCGGAAAACATCAAAAAAATCCACAAAATTGGATGACCATAAAGTGAAATTGTGTGAGATAGCTGACACCCTAAAGCTATCAAAAGAACGTGTTGGACATATTTTGCACGAACATTTAAGCATGAGAAAACTCTGTTCGAAATGGGTATCGCGTTAGCTCACAGTGAACCAAAATCAACAAGGTGTTGATGATTCTGAGCGCTGTTTGGGCCTGTTTAAGCGCAACAAAAAGGATTTTTTCATGCGATATGTGACAATGGATAAAACATGGATCCACCACTACACACCGAAATCAAATCGGCAGTCAGCACCCCGCCCTGTCAAGGGCAATAGGACAGAGGAGGAGGGTATTAAAAACAAATAGAAAGTTAATTCTAATTTTGTATGGGTACCTAATGCTTAAAGCAGTAGCTATCAGTCTCAGTACAAATGACAACTTTCGACGAAATAAACCTTCACCATTTTGGCGGTCAAATACTTTTTTTTTACACCAGGTAGATTATCAAACGTAATGTATTTGTGATAATTTTCGCTCAACCTACACTTTATGGGGACTATTCCAGAATTTTTCCTAAATTTTTTGATCAGTACTTTCGAGTTAGGGTGGGTGAACAAGGGCTTTTGACATCATATACGCGTTTAAATTCGTGTTTTCACAAGCTTTTGACACCCCACTCGATGACCTGGTATTTTTTTTTTAACCTCTCACAACCTTAAGGCAAGATTTAACTTTCAACTACCAATTCCTATATATACGTCAAATTTCAATTTTCTGTGTCAAATACTTTCGAAGAAAATCGGATGTGACAAGCAGACAGACAGATGGATAGACGGACACCAAAATAATCCCATAAGTATTCCGTACGGAACACTAAAAACAAATAAAATTGACATAAGAGGAATTAGTCATACATATGCAATTTTAATTAAATAATCCCCACTTAAATAGAGTTATCCTCTTAAAGTAACTAAGTGCAGTTATTCTCTTAATACTCTCTTTATAATAAAAACTAAACAAAAAATTACAGAGAGTCCTTCAAGCATTAAATACTGAATGACCATTGCATTCTCAAGGTGCGTATTATTTTTTAAAACATTTAACGTTAATTAGTGTTAAAATTTTAAATCTTTTGTCATAAAAAATTGTAAATTGGTTTAAAAGTATCCTTGGCAAAGCAAATTATAATGTACGTATCGTTTTTGATATGAAAATAATATGTAATAAAATTTTGAAAATGCTATGAAATATAATTTTTTTAAATAAACACGCGAGCCTAATCATACACATTTGAAAATTAACACAACCATAAAAGATTAAAAAAGTTTCTCGAGACCACTCGGATTTCAATCAATGATTTCAGGGTTTTTCAGCACTTAGCATACCCTAACCTGCCAGTCGGAGATCTGTTTTGTCATTTCCCCCACTATAGTCGAGAACCAATCTTAATTCCCTTGACGTCATGAGCATTGGGAACGTCAGTAAATAAGCCCAACCTTGAAGCCACCGTATTTACTATTTCGTACATTCGTGTCACGTTAAAGAGTTTTTAAACCATATAAATAGGCTTTAATGAAAGAAAATGATGTCGGTTTAAGATGCTGAAACCATGAACACTTTAACAAACGAATCTTGATTAATTATTGACTGATTATATTTTATTGATGAGGGCGCGTCGATAACTAGATCGTTTGGGGCCTAATTTGAATTTAGATATTATTATTTTGGAGTATAGTTTCATTCAGATAATTTATTAGATTTTTGATTCCATCATGGTTCTGTCTTAGAATTTGCGATAATGGTCCTTTCATGTATTTTAATTTCTTGTCAAGAAAGTCGTTTGATTCCAAAATGTGCTTTATAGACAGAGGGCTATTGCACTTAGGACATAGTGGGTGGGGCTCTCCTTTTAGTAGGAAGGAATGTGTGAGATAAGTGTGGCCGATGGCAACTCTCCTCCACATAACATTTTCCTTGTGAAATAAGGAAGGAAGGTACAAAGGGGGAAAAAACGAGAGGTTTTACCTCCCATAGTATGTTAGTACTCTCTTGCAAGTCCCAGTCTAATTGGAATAGATTTTCTATAGTGGTTCTAAAATGGTTTGAAAGATCTTTAGAGGAGAAGATGAATTTTGTGGGGTTCCAGTGGAAATGGCAGATTTTGCATTCAGGTCAGCTGATTCGTTTCCTTTTATTGATTTGTGACTTGGGACCCACAAGAATACAAATGTTAAGCCTCTGTTATGTCCCAGCTGAAGGAGGTCAATATTGTTCAAAACCAGAGGATAAGAAATTTTGGAAGAGGAAATGGCCCGCAGTGAGGACAGAGAGTCTGTGATAAGTATGTATTTCTTACTTGTTTTTGAAAAGTTTGCCCATCTTAGGGTTTCTTTAAGTGCTAATAGTTCCGCTGAGAATATCGAAGATATTTTGTTAAGTTTCAATTTCAAGATAAAGTTCTCAGCGATCACCACAGAATCAGCACCTGAGAGTGACTTTGCCCAATCCGTGTAGATAGGGAAAAAGTCTCTGTACTTTTCTTTTAGTATTGTGATCCTTATAAGGCGGTCAGGGACTAGTTTTTTATCGTATTTGAGCAGAGAGAGGTCAATGGATGGAGGAGTAGAGGTCCAAGAGGGACATATTAGAAATTTAGAAGCTTCGTGGAATTGAAAAGAAAGATTATGAATATCGAAAAATGATTTGATTCTGGTTGCTCTGGAATCAGGAGGAAGAACAGAGTATGATCGATTTAAAAGTAATGAAGACTTAGCATAGAAGAGTAAAAGAGAACGCAATCTAGAAAGGGAAAGAGGGGGAGTAGATGAAATACACTGGAGGGTAGGAATAGGGGAGGTACGGAAGGCAAGTCTAAAAGCCTGATTTTGAATAGTGTCAAGCTTCTTCTTAGAGAAGATTTTTTGCGGAGTCATATATGAAACTTCCGTAATTTAGTTTAGAAAGGATAAGAGAGCTATATATTTTCATTAATGAAGAGAAGCTTCCTCCCCATTTGGTATTGGATAAGAGTAAGTTTAAGTCCTTTGAGGTTTTCTCCTTCAAGTAGTTGATATGGTTTTTCCACTTTAAATTGGAGTCAAATTTTAACCTTAATATCTTTAGGCAGTTCTGCGAAGGAATGGAACCATTTGAAAGGTTTAGAGTATGGAATATAGGACAATTCCTAATTTTACAAAAATGAATGGAGGCAGATTTACTAGGAGAGAAGAAGGAGCCTGAATTTGCGGCCCATTCTTGAATACGAGAAAGAGAATGTTGCATAGATCTTGTGAGTGTATGGGAGTCATTTGAGGATGTATATAATATAATGTCATTTGCAAAATAATTTACTTTAGTATGAGGTGGAACGTAATCGTCAAGGAAAAGCGTAGGACGTAGGATAGAACCTTGTGGAATACCAGTGATCAACGTGTAAGATTCTGACACAGAGCCATTTACTTTGACTTTAAATGAGCGAGGTTGTATAAAATTTAGAATAAATTTGGGGAGGTTGCCTTTAAAATTCATCTTGTTTAGTTGGTTTTGTACTAGGGATGTATTTGTCAGATCAAAAGCATTTTGGAGGACAAGGGACACTCTTAGCAGTGCTAAGAGGTGGTTTTTAGAAAGAAATGAGGATCTAATATCTGTGTTCAGGGATTCTAAATGATCCAATGTATTTTTACGGAAGCCATATTGCAAGGGGAAAGGAGGTTATGGGATTCTAGGAACCAAACGAGTCTAGTTTTGACCATTTTTTCCATGATTTTCGTTAAAATATTTGTCAAGGAAATAGGTCTATAAATATTTGGAATATTTCTAGGCTTTCCCATTTTGTGAATGGGGATGACGATTGAATGTAGCCAAGAATGTGGGAATTCATTTGAATACCATAAGTGATTAAAATAATCCAGAATGATCTCTAGAATGGAAGGAGGAAGGTTTAATATCATGTTAAGTTAAATGCTATCCGGACCAGGCAGCTCGCCAACTCGCCTTAGCAATTGCAACACAAGCGAATTAAAAAAAGTTTCTGGGTACCGGTAGAATTTCGATATACACTACAATTAACCTACAGTATCATAGTACCAGCTGTACGGAGATCTGTTTCGTCGTTCCCCCCACCGTATTCGAGAACTAACCTGAATTCCCTTAATTGTTGATTGGTTGTGTCTTTACCTTCAAGTATTTTCGTGATTTTTCTTTGTTTCGGTATTTTAAAGCGACATCATGTTCTTTCCACAAACATACGAAACACTAAAAATGGTGACTTCAAGGTTGGCAATGCCAATGTCCGGGACGATAAGGGAATTACGATTGGTTCCCGACTGCGGAGGAGAAAACTACGTAACAAATCTTCGAGTAGCAGGCCGGGACGTATACCGTGAGATAGTGGGTTCGAATCCGACCGGCATCGAGAAACTTCTCTTGTAGTGGTTTTTTCATTACTCTACATTATTTTTTATTCTTAAAGCTTATATATACTACTAGCAACCGTATTGCGCCGCCATGGCATTCAGCTGAGATCAAAATTGCATTGTTTTTAAGAGAGAGAAAGTTCTTAAGTCAAGATGAAGAGAGACGACACTCCGGTAAAGTCAACTGTTATAGACGATTTCTTTTAGTCAAACGCGCTGGGAAAAAGTTTTTTCGAGAAATTGGTGATTGCAAAAAGTCTGTTAAGTGTTTTGATTGATATTGTCGGAAGTTTAGTGCCAATTAGTTTTTATTTCAGGTGACACAATTATACAAAAGTAGTGATATGTTTTATGTGATATGTTATTTTGTTAACTAGTATTTGATGTGTTTAATACCTTTCTTAATATGTTTTTTTTTAATTGTTTAGGAGAAACACTTTCATTGTTACTTTTCTTTTTCCAATTTTTCATGCGCGTTAAATATATAGTTCGCTTATAATAATTTCTGGTTACGTGTAACAACGTTTCACTAGTAAGATCGGGGGTATGATTCTTTCTGAAAGTGCAATATCGCAAAGATGAAGATAAGAGTTATATCGGTCTCTATTATTCTTGAACGTATTGGACAAACACAGTTCAGCTTTAGGAACGGACTAGGAACGAGGGACGCACTATTCTCCATCCGTGTTCTAATTAAAAGATGTAGGGATATCAACTCTGATGTTTATTTATGCTTTATAGATTTCTAAAAAGCCTTTGATATGGTAAATCATGAGAAAATAATGGAAATACTACAATCTTGTAATACTGATGACAAAGACTTACAAATAATATCAAGTTTATATGGGAACCAGACTGCCAAAGTAAAAGTTGAGAATCGCATGTCCAAGGAAATAAAAATAACGAAAGGTGTACGTCAGGGTTGTATTTTGTCACCCCTGTTATTTCATCTCTATAAAGCACTTTCTGATAAAAAAGATGGAATTACAATTAATGGTGTGTGTGTGTAAATAACCTCCGTTACGCTGATGATGCTGTTACTCTAGCGGACAGTGAAGAAGGTCTGTAAAGACTCATGAATGGAATTGTTGACGCATGTGAGAAATATGGAATGAAACTAAATACGATCAAAACAAAAACAATGGTGATCAGACAGAATACTAATACAAATATAAATATTAAAGTACATCAACAAATACTTAAAAGAGCAACAAAAATAACGTCCCTAGGAAGTGTAATTAGTGAAGATTGGGACCACTCTATTAAAATACGCTCAAGAATTGAAAAAGCACGAAGCTCCTTTAATAAAATGCGCAGCATACTCTATAACTGCCAACTAAACTTAAAAACAAGAACAAGAGTGCTAAGATGCTACGTGTTCTCGGTCATGTTATGTGATATAGAAGCTGCAACAATCACAGAGACAACACAACAAAGAATGGCGTCATTCGAGATGTGGCGCTATTGCCAAATGCTGCGTGTTCTTTGGACAGCGCATACCACAAACGTGGAAATACTTGATCGAATGGGAAAAGAACGAGAGTTGATTCCAGTTGTTAAAGAAAGAAAAAGCCTTTACTTTGGCCATATTATGAAAAGCCAAAAGTATGAGCTCCTGTAAACTTACGAGGCTGGTTTGAAAAGTCCGTGCAAAGTCCGAGAGATGGCACCACCGGCGCGTATCGAGGTCATGTTTAGTTAGTAGCATCTCTTGAATGAACGCACACTAAGTTTCAGCCATATTGGTCTATTTCTTTGTGTTTGGCATTCGTGTGAATCAAGGAAGTCGAGTGATTTTCAAGAAATGGACGAAAAAGAATTTCGTGTGGTGATTAAACATTACTTTATGAAAGGCAAAACGCCTCAGGAGACTAAAGAGAAGCTTGATAAACATTATGGTGACTCTGCACCTTCGATTAGAATAGTTTATAAGTGGTTTCAAAATTTTCGGACTGGCCATATGGGCACAAGTGACGCTGAACGTTCTGGACGGCCTGTGGAGGTTACGACTCCAGAAATCATTGATCAAATCCATGATATGGTGATGGATGACAGAAGAGTTAAGGTGCGTGAGATTGCTAGTGCTGTGGGCATCTCGACTGAACGGATATATAATATTTTGCATAAACATTTGGACATGAGAAAGCTATCCGCAAGATGGGTGCCGCGATTGCTCATGCTTGACCAAAAACGGAATCGTGTGAAGTGTTGCAAGGATGGTTTGCAGCTGTTCCAGAAGAATCCGGAGGACTTTAAGCGTCGTTTCGTCACTGTGGATGAAACATGGATACATTACTATACTCCTGAGACCAAACAACAATCTAAACAATGGGTTACCAAGGGGGAATCTGCACCAAAAAAGGCGAAGACCGTTCCTTCGGCCGGAAAGGTTATGGCGACTGTCTTTTGGGATTCGCAAGGGATAATCCTCATCGACTATCTGGAAAAGGGTAAAACTATTACAGGTGAATATTATTCATCGTTATTGGACCGTTTGAAAACCGAGCTGCAAGAAAAAACGCCCGCGATTGGCCCACAAGAAAGTCCTTTTCCATCACGACAACGCACCAGCACACACCTCAGCAGTTGTGGTCGCAAAATTAATGGAAATAGGATTCCAACTCGTTTCACATCCCCCCTATTCTCCAGACTTGGCTCCCTCGGACTACTATTTGTTCCCCAATTTGAAGAAATGGCTGGCGGGACAAAGATTTTATTCAAACGAGGAGGTGATTGCAGACACTAATGGATATTTTGCAGACTTGGACAAATCCTATTATTCGGAAGGGATCAATAAACTAGAACATCGTTGGACGAAGTGTATAAGCCTAAAAGGAGACTATGTCGAAAAATAAAAGAGGATTACCCCAAACACATAAGTAGTTTTTATTTTTGCACGGACTTTTCAAACCAGCCTCGTATAATTGAAGGAAAAGTAATCGGTAGGCGAGGAAAAACTTACGACAATGGACAAATATGACATCTACTGAACTATTTAGAGTGGCAATAGATAAAATCAATGGGGAAATGCGAGCGCCAACGTCCTTAGAAGATAAGATTGTTCTTTTATTTTTACACTACAAGAACATTTTTTCATTTTTTCGAGCGTAGATTTTGTTCTCAGATGAAAATTTTTAGCTGTTCACATTAAGTGATGCAGGGAGTTTGTTGGCTACTAATATTTTTAGAGGTATGCTTCTTAAATCTTTGCTTCTGTGCTGCTACAGTGATCGATCGTGCTGCAATTGCTAAAGCGAGCTGGCGAGCTCTTAAATGGAGCACAACATGACGTGCCCTAGTTTGGTAATTGCAAGAGGATACTCCCGGGTTGCTTATTATTCTTCAAAACGAAAAAAAATGTGGCTTAGCTTCTTTGCCACTAATTGGAATTTGGACTTAAAAAGATAATAAATAATTGAGAAGATAGTAGGTAACACTATTATATTATTGGTCTTACTAAATGTCTTTTTTATCTGAAAGAAAAAAATTAAATACGTTACTTTTCATTGTACAGGATGAGTCAACGTCATTTGTTTCGTGAATGACGAAAAAATGTTAAATTCAATAGTTTTAGGGAATGTTAAGGTGCACACTTTAAAATTATTTTTGATTATACAGGGTACTTCCAAAAAGTGTGACCGCTGTAACATATGTTTTTTTTTTTAATGGGACATCCTATTTTCTAATTTATTTTTAAATTTTGCGTAAAATTTTATAACTTTTTTTATTAATAATAGTTTTTCTAATATTTCAATTACTAGTTTTCAGTTTTGTAAAAAATTGCCAGTAACGCCATTATTTCTGAAGGTGGAATACTCATAATTGGTACGAGTGTTCTGTAGAGATGAAAAAACAGATATAAGTTAAGAAATTTGAGTTAGATGCTACAGGGTGTTCAAAATAGATTTATACATTTTGACTATTTTAAATTGAAAAATCTCAAATTTTTTAAATGGCACACCCGGTATATTATTTTTTTCTGATAGATTTTACAAAACCCTCCAACTTTTATTAAGTATGTCATATACCTATTTCTAATAATTTTGGATTTATTTTGAATTTTTCAATTTTTACTCTTGTTTTTAATACACTTACGCTATTGTGAAAACATAAACAAATAGTAATAATTTTAATATAGTTTAACTCATTTAATGATTAATTATTATGACGTAATAAATGTTCAAAAATATGCCCGTCTACTTGAATACACATATTTAGTCGTTTTACTATATTTTCCTTCACTTTCCTTAGCATAAAGGGCGTTATTGTCCTGCACGCATCCCGTATCCTATTTTCCATATCTACTGGTGTTGTAGGGGGATTCACATCAACACGATCTTTAATGTAGCCCCATAAAAAGAAGTCTAAAGGTGTTAAGTCACATGATCGAGGAGGCCACTGAATGAATCCATCCCTACCGATCCATTTTTGTGGGTAACGATCGTTTAAAAATTCCTGAACTTTCCGGTGGTAATGAGCAGGAGGTCCGTCTTGTTAAATCCACATTTGTTCCCTTTCAAAGTTATCAACTTCTTCAAGAAGCTGGGGTAATTCGTTTTGCAAAAAATTTAGATATCTAGGCCCGTTAAGCGGTTCGCAGAAAAAATATGGACCAATAATTCGAAAATTTAATATTCCACATTAAGCGACCAATGGTTTTGGTTTTGAACTTCCAGGACCCAAAATAGATTAACTGTTGAATAATAATGCATTTTATGACTGTTAGCTGCTCCATTACTGCGAAAAGTAGCTTCATCAGAAAACATTATTTTGGATCGGCTTCTGTTGCTCCATTCATGGTGGGACAAAAGTTTACTCATCGTTCAGAATCACGGTCTTGAAGTTCTTGATGTAGTTTCATATGAAAGGGATAATACTTGTATTTTCTCGTGGTGCGATTAAACGTAGATTGGGATGTGTCAGATAAGTCAGTTAGTTGACGGCTGCTGACCTGGCGATTATCTTCAACATGATCTAAAATCTCCATTTCCTTTTCCTCATTGGTAGCATTCTAGTTTACTACTTTCCGTTTCGTATACTCAATGCTACCACTACCACCAAACCGTTCCATTAAGCACTGAAAAGATTTTCTAGATGGTATACGTCTATTAGGGTACTTCGCTCCGTAAAGCCTTATTGCCAAAAGACAATTTTTTCCCGCCTCACCCAGTATATAAACCATATCAATTAATTCATATTTAGGAAAATCCATAACTATTATCTTTATATGTCACTTACTACAACAAATTAAACTATTTTTACTTGCTTAATAGACATGTCAAAATTGGACAAGGCCTACATTTTTGTTTTGTCTTGACAACTATGATGTTATAGCGTAAGTGTATTAAAAACAAGGGTAATAATTAAAAAATTCAAAATAAATCGAAAACTATTAGAAATAGGTATATGACATACTTAATAAAAGTTGGAGGTTTTGAAAAATCTATCAGAAAAAGTAATAATATACAGGGTGTGTCATTTAAAAAATTTGAGATTTTTCAATTTAAAATAGTCGAAATGCATAATCGAAATGCATAAATTTATTTTGAACACCCTGTAGCATCTAACTCAAATTTCTTTACATATATATTTTTTTTTTCATCTCTATAGAACGCTCGTACCAATTATGAGTATTTTACCTTCGGAAACAATAGCGCTACTAGCAATTTTTTACAAAACTGAAAACTAGTATTTTTTTTAAAAAAAATGAAGTATTAGAAAAACTACTAGGTTTAGGTATATAACATTATTAATAAAAAAGTTATAAAATTTTACGCAGAAAAAATAAATTAGAAAATAAGATGTTCCATTTAAAAAAACATATGTTATATCGGCCACACTTTTTTGAAGTACCCTGTATACTCAAAAATAATGTTAAACTGTGCACCTTAACATTCCCTAAAACTATTGTATTTAACGTTTTTTTCGTTATTCCCGAAACAAATAAGATAATGAACTTTACTCTATCGTTGACTCATCCTGTACCAAGAACGTGGGTGGACTGTGGCATACTGCCCTTTATATTTCAATCCTACATAAAAATCAAGTTTTATCTTCTTTGCCGTATCCTATATCAGAAATTAATCCTTTTTCAGGTGAAAACACTAAAAAATTGAACCCTTTTAAGTTTAATCAGATATAAAGATTCAATCGCTTGGAACAAAAATGGCATAATAAATGTTCAAAAAGCCACCGAAATATTAGAAGGATTAGAAAAATATAGCTGTGTAATTGTTCCTCTGGTGTGACTATAGTTGTATAAAGAAACTGAGTCATTGCAAATGGAAACAGAACTTCCATAAATCTACGGACGAAATTCAAGGCGGCGACCGAAAACAGATAGTACAGTCTAACAACCCTCTAACCAATGACTCTAGATTAATTGTCAGTTTCGGTTACCGTCTATGATTTATGGGTGATCAGTTTCAAGGTGACCTTTTCTGTCTTGTAGTGGACCTATACCATTACCATCTGGGCAAGCGTCCATTGAATGTTAAAGAACTCAGCAGTATTATCAAAAATGCCTGATATTAATGGTCAGCTAAAACTGCAACATTTCTAAGGGATTATCCATAAATCAATAAAAACATATGGAGTTCAAAAATTTTTAAACTTGCTTGTAAGTAAAAGTAGTGCCTACCATTTGCGAATTTGACAATGGAATTAAATACCCGGTCAAGTGCAAGTTGAACTTGCACAATTAGTGTTCCGCACATTGATTGCTTTTAAAATAAAAAATGTTGTTACGGTGATATAAAATAATCACTGACTTCACAAAATACACCCTAAATGAGTTTTCAACAACATTTGTTCCCAATCTTTACTGAAAACTGATGACCTTGAAATTTTTGTTTTTTTTTATATACCAGATAAATTATTAAAGGTAATGCACTCGTGATAATTTTCGTTCAATCTACACCCGGTGGAGAATATTCCAGAATTTTTTCAAAATTTTTTGATCAGTACTTTTCGAGATAAGGTGGGGGGCAGGGATTTTTCCCGATTTTTTAAAAATAATACAAAGAAAACTGTGCACAAGTATTACATTACATATATATTTTTTACTCATGTTTTCACAAGTTTTCATTTGACACCACACTCGATGACCTACTAAAAAATTTTTCGATTTCACCCCCCAAAATTAACCCCTTAAGTCAATATTTGACTTTCAAAACTACATGGCTCTGATAAGGCCATCAATTCCTATATTATTACCAAATTTCAACTTTCTATGACAAATAGTTTCGGAGAAAATCGGGTGTGACAGACAGACAGACGTACAGACAGACAGACACCGAAGTCATCTTATAAGTGTTCCGTACGGAACACTAAAAATGGAAACAAACATTCCACTATCTCAGAAACTGTTGCTCGGAGCATACGAATATTTAATTAAAAATATCATACAGAGTGGTATAAAAAAGTTATGACAACTTAAAAGTATACACAGTGCAATAAGTGGCGCCCCCTACAATTTACAACAAAACTGTGAGCTCGTTTCGAATTCTCATCTCAGAAAACCCCTTAGCACCGAATCTTGTACAAATAGTATAATTATTGAGAAAGCTACTTAAGAAAAACTGTATCTCAAAAATTACGAATTTTTGGACTAAGGTACGTTGGGTTAAATGGTCATATTTTCATCCCAGAAAACCACAGTAACTCTATGTACACGGAATACTGGAACACCCTGAATATTGAATGTAAGATCCCGCCCAGGCACGGTATGTGATTCCAATCACGAGTTATTAAAGGCTCACAGAAGATCCAGACCAAACGTGGACAGATATTAAGATGTGGATAACAAATGCTGCTACACAATACTTAGCAAAAATATAAAAATACCCTCAAAAACATTGGATAATCGATGATACTTGAATAATATATGTGAGGAGCTAGAGCATCATGCTACAAACAATCTACCACAAGAACTTTATGAAAAAGTAAAATATCTATCGAAAGAATTCAAACCCAAAATACAAATAATTAGAGATAAGGCAGGTAGAGCAGTGACCTACATGACTGAAATCATTAACGTTTGGGAAGATTACTGTAAAGAACTTTTTGAGCCTCAACTCTTTGGCGACTGCATTGTCGACAACGAAGCCGCAGATGAACAAGAGCCATGTATTTTTAAATTTGAAATCAGGAAGGCTGTTCAAAGGTTAAAGAACAGAAAAGCAGCAGGTAGTGACGAGATAACTGCGGAAATAATACAGATGATGGGAGAAACCGCCGTGACTATGCTACATTAACCTTTTAAGAGTGGAAGATTGGTGTGAAGTTGCATTTAAAAAGGATCCCCTTTAGATTACAGCAACTATAGAACAATCGCGCTAGTATCATACGCTGCTAAGATGTTTTTTTCTGGATCATAAATGAAAGACTCAAAACTTTTCTGCTGCCACAAATATCTAAAGAACAAACAGGCTTCATTCCAGGAAGGGGGACTAGAAAACAAGTTCTCAACATTCGTCAAATAATAGAAAAAGTCAGGGAATTCCAAATAACAACCTATATCTGTTTTAAAGACTACTCTAAATTTCGACTGCATATAAGGAAACAAACGCATTTTTTTTTTTTTTTTTTTTATGGGTCTAGCACACGTGCTGCAGGGAAGTCCCTAAAGCGCTCCAGGAGCGGCACGAGTGCGGAAAAAGCGATTCACGTTGTTCTTGAATCGCTGTAAATTGTACTCGGTGGGAAACACAGCGCTGGGCAAATTATTCCAAAGGGATGACGTTCTCCATATAAAAGATTGCTTGAAAAGCGTTGTACGCGGAGTAACAAGCTGAACCTCATACGGATGCGAAGCACCAGCGCGACGTGTATTTCTAACATGCACCGCTTTGAGAGGAATTAAGCGGGCTACATCCTTCGAACACTTTCCATGAAAATACTTGTAGAACAGACTCAAGTCGCCAACCGTTTTTTTTTTTTTTTTTTTTTTTTATGGGTCTAGCACACGTGCTACAGGGAAGTCCCTAAAGCGCTACAGGAGCGACACGTGTGCGGAGAAAGCGATTCACGTTGTTCTTGAATCGCTGTAGATTATACTCGATGGGAAACACAGTCCTGGGTAAACCATTCCAAAGGTATGATGTTCTCCATATAAAAGACTGCTTGAAAAGCGTTGTACGAGGAGTAACAAGCTGAACCTCATACGGATGTGAAGCATTAGCGCGACGTGTACTTCTGATATGCACCGCTCTGGGAGGAATTAAACGGGCCACATCCTTCGAACACTTTCCATGAAAGTACTTGTAGAATAGGCTCAAGTCGCCAACCGTTCTTCGATGTTCCAGCGAATCAAGGCCGTCGGGTCAGTTCCGGGTGTCCAATCAGACGAACAGCTCTTCTCTGGATAGAATCCAACAAAATGCAGTGTATGTTTGGGAGCGGAGCTCCAAACATGGGAGCAGTATTCCATAGTTGGTCGAATTTGAGCTTTGTAAAGAATTAACAGTTGTTGTGGAGTGTAAAGCTTTCTGGTTCGAAACAATATTCCCAACTTTTGAGAAGCTCTTCTTGCTATGCCTGCAACATGTTCATGCCAGGACATATTTGCTCCCAAATTAACGCCTAACAGATTGAGTGACGATGTTAGAGGGATGGAGTGCCCCGACATAACTATGTCGGGTTCTGCAACGTTAACTTTTTTAGAAAAAACTGCCGCCTGGGTTTTTGTAGCGTTAAATTCCACTTGGTTACTGTCACCCCAAGATAGAATTTCTTCTAGGTCTTTGTTAAGTTGAATGACTTCCTGCTGTCTGCGGATATTCGTCTGAGTAGTCGATGTCCGAGCGTTCAAAGTGAATGAAGAGATAAGTGTACTGTCATCTGCAAAGCTGTAGATTGAATTCTCGGTCTTTTCCAGCAGATCGTTAATATAGATGAGGAAGAGAGTAGGAGACAGTATGGAACCTTGGGGCACACCGGCGTTGATAGTGAAGGTGTTAGAAAGAAATCCGTCGACTGCCACTCGTAAAGAACGCTCTCTGAGGAAACATGAGAGCCACAAACAGAACTTTTTCCGACATACCATAAGAACGTAGCTTAGCCAACAGCCCATCGTGCCAAACACGGTCAAATGCCTTGGATATGTCAAGAGCAACCGCTCGAGATTCTCCAAAGTGTTCAATTGCGTTGTTCCAAACATGTGTTACATAAGTCAGAAGATCTCCTGTTGATCTATTTTTACGAAAGCCATATTGGTGATCACTAATAATGTTGAATCCTTCAAGATATTTTAGAAGATGCTGATTGATAGCCTTTTCCATGACTTTCGATATTATTGAGAGTAGTGCGATTGGTCGGTAGTTATTTGGCAAGGTCTTCTTGCCTTTTTTAGGTATCGGCTGAACTGTGGCACATTTCCAGCAGGAAGGAAATATTCCCTTTCTGTAGGATAAGTTGAAAAGCCTACAGAAAACTGGTGTTAGTTCCCTCGTTCTTCGATGTTCCAGCGAATCAAGGCCGCCGGTCAATTCCGGGTCCCCAATCAGACGGACCGCTCTTCTCTGAACAGAATCCAACAAATGCAGTGTATGTTTGGGAGCGGAGCCCCAAACGTGGGAGCAGTATCCCATAGTTGGTCGAATTTGGGCTTTGTAAAGAATTAACAGTTGCTGTGGGGTGTAAGGCTTTCTGGTTCTAAATAATATTCCCAACTTTTGAGAAGCTCTCCTTGCTATGCCTGCAACATGTTCATGCCAAGACATATTTGCTCCCAAACTAACGCCCAACAAATTGAGCGACGATGCTAGGGGAATGGAGTGCTCCGACATAACTATATCGGGTTCAGCAACGTTAACTTTTTTAGAAAAAACTGCCGCTTGGGTTTTTGTAGCGTTAAATTCCACTTGGTTACTGTCTCCCCAAGATAGAATTTCTTCCAGGTCTTTGTTAAGTTGAACGACCTCCTGCTGTCTGCGGATTCTGGTCTGGTCGATTCTTATCAGCATGGGAACGTCTATACATCTTGTAAACCTTATCCGATCCCTGTATGAGAACACAAATGGCAGAATTCAACTAAATAATTCTTTTTCCGATCCCTTTAACGTAGAAGCCGGCGTCAGATAGGGTTGCATTCTATCACCCTTACTTTTTAACATATGTAGTGAACATATAATGAGGTCTGTTTTGGATGGCTGGAGTGGGGGTGTGACAATCGGTGGAAAAAACTAAGTAATCTTAGATAACAAATGATACTGTTATAGTTGCAACGTCAATACAAGACCTAGAATCAATCAAATCGAGGAGCACGAACGATGGAATTTTTAATCTGCTTGAACGACTTTATCTAGAATTGAATTCTGGTGAACCTGCTGCGGCGGTGTTTTGTGATTTGACAAAAGCTTTCGATTTTGTTGATCATGGGATCTTGCTGTCAAAGCTGGACATTTATGGCTTTAGGGGGTTAGCTTGGGATTGGTTTCGGTCGTATTTGTCGGGCCGGGTCCAGGGAGTGACTTTTAAGGGTCAGTGCTCGGAGGGGGTTGGGATCAGTGTGGGTATCCCTCAAGGTTCTGTACTTGGACCACTATTGTTTTTGATCTATGTTAATGACCTGCCCCGTTTGACAGTGGCTGGCAGATTTACCATCTTTGCTGATGACACCATAATTTTGTGGCACAATAAGGATGTGGGGAGATTTCGGGCCGATGTTCAGGCAGATTTGTCTAAGATGAAGGCTTGGTGTGATGATAACAAACTGTCCTTCAATATAGCCAAGACAAGGATTCTGAGCTTTAGATGCAATATAGAGAATGTTAATATTGAGAATGAGATCATCTCTTCAGCTGATAGGAATTCATTTCTCGGTCTAATAATTGACTCATCGCTGCGGTTTGAGGATCACATTGGCAACATCTGCAGCAAAATTTCTTTAGGCTGCTATGCCCTTAGGGTTATTGCAAGTAGCCTGGGGCTGGATGTAGCTAGAACCTCTTATTTTTTTCACTAGTTGAGGCTCATTTGAGGTATGGGATCTGTTTCTGGGCTTGCTGCTCTCGAGTTCACTTTAGTTCTGTTTTTGTATTGCAAAAGAGAGCTATTAGATATATTTCAGGAGCTGGGCTGCGAGAGTCATGTCGACCAGTGTTTCCGAGGTTAGGGATTCTTACTCTTTGTGCCCTATTTATCCTGGAAACTGCTATCATGATCCTTAAAAAACATCGTCTTGAGGCAATGCCAGTCAGCCGGCACGGCTATAGGCGAGCGTTCGTCCTGCCATTGCCGGCCCCGCAAACGGAGCTGATCAAATCTGCAATTGTTTATAATGGCAAAAAAATATGTAATCATCTGCCTCTCAAACTGAGAGGATTGAATTGCGAGAGGGTCTTTAGACGAAAGACTAGGGCCCTACTTATGAAAAAGGCGTACTATGTACTTGAGGAGTTCTACAATGATAGACTGGAATAAGCATATAACAGTAGTTGAGTCGTTGGCTTATGTGTAATTTTTATTTCTTTTATTTTGTGTTTGCTGCATTGACTGCTAATCTTGTTCTGTTTCTTTGTTTTTTTCTTTCTTTGAATTTGCGTTTGTGTTTATTAATATAATAATAATTTAAGTTAAGCTTGCTTTGTCAACAAATACGTTGTATTTTAGGACAATAAAGCATATTTCTATTCTATTCTAATTATGGAGCGCCTTGAAATCACTAGCAAAAACTATGGATTGACAATTAATAGAACGAAAACCAAAGTAATGATTGTTAGTCGTATTAAAGATAGGTCACACATAAATGAAATTGCTGGTCCGACCAAGTAAGATCTCTTTTTGGGATGGGTATGCACGGTCGCGCAGGATTGAGATGTCTGAAGAATGACTGTTGACGCAGCAGCTACATAGTATCACCGACTCTCCTATTGGGGTGAAAGGATTAAGAGAGAGAGAGAGAGAGAGAAAAAACCTATTAGATCTCCCTTCCAAAAGATGCGTTCCACGCAATACCATCAAAATCATAGAAATATTGACTGAAAAAACTACATCGTAGTTAAAATAAATGAAAACGAGCTGGTATCAGTAGATAGAGACCATAACTTTTTAATATTTAATATATGAAATACTTAAACAAGTTTATATAATAGGTTATACAATGCAGATAAAGAAACAAAAAAAAGATTTTGGAAGCAGTAGTGTAGTATTACCTTACATTAACGGACATATTATCCAAGCGGAATAATATACACCATGGAAATTGACAATAAACCGATATTTTTAATGTTCAAATTTTATCAACTGTTGTTATATAGAGAACATGTTTCAAAATCAAGAAAGATAATTAAAATTTTATAGTACAGGAGAGCTCAAGAATATTTTCGGTAGTTCCCCAAAAATTTAGTAGGTGGGTATCAATTTTATATTTACTAACTTTTAACCAACAGTGACAAATACAACTTATTTTAAAGCAAAATATTTGGACAACAAGTTGTTTTGAGTAATTTTAAAAATAAACAATCGTATCTATTATTTAAAATAAACTAAATATACTCTAAGCATATAAAACTAGTAAAATAATAAAAATTAATATGCTAGTACTTAATCTTGAATTTACCAAAATAAAAATGACATGTCACTTGTTCCATATTAAGGTTAACATCACTATACACAAAAAATATAATACCTAATAAGAAAAGAATGGACTTACTCTGGTGGTGATCCTCTTAACTTGAAAGAGTCAAAAGTGATTTGAACTCTTTGACCTGGGCCACCCAAAAACGTGTACACACAACTAATGGTCTGCCCTCGAGGGTTCAGAAAATCGGTGTTTGCAAAGGTGCCGTTCATGGGGCCACCGGGCCGGCTCACGAAAGTCTGATGACAGCCTTTAAAAGAAAGAAAAGATATGTTAGAAAGTTATAATATATTATATTATATTATATATGTATATATATATATATATATATATATATATATATATATATATATATATATATATATATACGATAAAGATCAATACGGAGAAGAGAAGAATATAGAAGAAGTACGCTTCATCACCAAAATAAACTCGTAACCAAAAGAAAAGGAGAATATTTCTATTAAGATGTAAAACTGATAAACCAATATTCCTGAACCTTAAAATACTTTCAAAACGTAAACCTAGAACGTAGATTCACAAACACACTCTATAATAAGTTCATTACGTCAACGCTACAATTACTAATCACTGACACTTGTTATTATATCGACAAATTGCAGAAAGAAATAACCAATATTGAAAACATTATTAAATCAAATATTCCAGTAGACACATTTAATATTTTAAAATCCAATACCCAAAAAAAAAATGCGAAAAACTATTCCAAAAAATAAAAATCAAAAACATTAAAAAAATAAAAGGGCTTTCAAATAAGGGTCACAATAAAGATAAAAAACTACTGACGGTTGGATTGAAAACCACACAATCCCAGATTATGCTTCTAAAATCCTCAGCTTAGGACCAAACTTAGTTATGGAAATAACAAACGAATCAGAACTGCCAGTTCATAATATAATAGCAAATGTGGAAACAAGCATTAATCACTTAACTAATAGCGAAAAAGGCAAACTTAGATAAAAAAAAACTTGTAATATCTTAACGAATTTCAAAAACAAACTAAAAAGTCAAAATAAAACTATAGATCTCTCAAAAAATTTAAGAAAAACTAAAAAAATTTTAAAAAGAAAATCCTCAAATAAAAATATTAAGAGCAGATAAAACCAACAAAACAGTTATTATGAAATCAAGTGATTACCAAAACAAACTGGAAAACTTATGAATGATAAAAAACTATAAACAAATTAAATTAGACCCACAAACATATTTCAAAAAATAATAATAAACTAATTGACAGATGAGAACAAAAACAATATATATCTCCTAACACTGCAAAATCACTGAAAATCCGGAATGCAGTTCCTCCAAAAATATATGGTCTTCCTAAACTCCATAAAGAAAACGTTCCATTACGACCTATTGTATCACGTATCCAATATCCATTTATTTCACTATCCAAACAATTAAAAGATATTTTACACAAAATTTTATATAAAAATTGACTACTACATTAAAGATTCTTTCCAATTTAAGAATAAACTTAAAAACATAAAACTTCCAAATAATTATATATTATTATCACTGGACGTCATATCACTATATACCAGTATACCTATAGCATTAGCGGTTAAAACCACTAAGAAAAACTGGAATAAAATTGAACAATTCACCGACATCCCTATGAGTGAATTTATTAATGTAACAAAGGTGTCAAACTCAATTTTGCAGAGGGCCATATATTAAATTTAGAATGTGTAAGCGGGCCAGATTCAAATAAAAAAAATGTACTGAATTATTTAATTATATAGTATATAATATACGGCTCTAAAAAACATGATTCTTCTTTCTGTGACTCATTGCGATCGCGGGCCTTATTGATACGTCCCGGGGCCGGATGCGGCCCGCGGGCCGTATCTTTGACATTCCTGAATGTAACAGATCTAATTCTAAAATCCATGTATTTCCAAGACAAAAATAAAATTTACGAACGAATAGATGCAATGGGAGCAACTATTTCTAGCGTGACTGCACAATTAGTAATGGAAGACTTGAAAACTGGTGTCATACCAAAATTACACTTCAACATTCCATTTTTTTTACAGATACGTTGATTGTTTGACTGCTATACCTAAAAACCAAATTAATTATATCCTAAAAAACTTCAACGGCTACCACAAAAGTATTCAATTCACATTCGAAACAGAAGACAACAATACGATAAATTTCTTAGATGTAACTTTACACCACATTAATGGAAATATAAAAACTGAATGGTATACCAAAAATACATGGTCTTCTCATGGTATCTCAATTATGAATCACACCACCCGGATTCCCAAAAATAATCTGTAATCATAGGTCTAGCAGATAGAGCAATCAAGCTTTCTGACACAGAATACAGAGCGAGTGCAATAATCAAAGCTAAAGAAGCATTAACGCCTAATAAATATCCGGTGTCTTCAAACAACGAATACATAATTTTTATAATACCATAATAAGTAAAAAACAAACTAATAACAACCATAATACATATATTGCTCTAAAACCGTTTATACATGAACTATCCCAAACACTCAACAAACTTTTTGAAAACTACAAAATTCGGTTATGTCACAAATCATATAATCTGCTCTCATCCAATTTTTCCAGGCTTAAAGCCAAAACCCCAAATAATAAAAAAGTAACATAGTCTAGGAAATCAAATGTAATAACTGCGAAGGAATATACGTCGGGCAAACAAACCAATACCTAGAAAATAGAATCAAAGACCATAAATACGACAAAAAAAAGAACAGTACAGCTCTTACAAATTATGAAATGAGTAAAAATCATACCTTTGATTTCAAAAATATTAAAATTATCAAAACCGAAATAAATAAAAAAAAAAAGAAATACTGGAATCCATACACATCCAGATGACACCCACTGCAATAAACGAAAAAAAAATGTAGATAACCTAAATCGTATCTACCTACCAGTCATAAAGTCCTTCACGTTAACTGGTTGTTTGTAGAAAGTAAAAATGTGTTTTTAACAGTGATTTAAAATTAACACCCCAATACAATGAACTACTTTCTAAGGTAAGAGCCTCATTAATTTATACAGTAAAGTGTCTTAAATTAAAAACTACGAAAAGCTACACATATTTTAACCCCGAAATACACGACAAATTGATTAATTACCTACCTATATTTAACTCTTCTAATGTCATCTTTTAGAGCAAATTTTGAAGAAGACCTCTTCCGAAGGTCAAAACGTCAATAAATATATAACAAATCCAAGAATTGTTTTAATGATCTAATTCCAAGAACACGTAAATTATAAAAAATATATAAATACCAAGATCAAAGAACCTTACACTCAACAAAAAAATATATATACATATATATATATATATATATATATATATATATATATACATATATATATATATATATATATATATACATATATATATATATATATATATATATATATATATATATATATATATATATATATATATATATATGTACTGTTAAACCCGAATGGTTGGTTAAAAATAAAAACAAATGTATTAGCAGCTGCAAACTCAGAACAAAAACACCATGGTTCAGTGCAGAAATCAAAGAGAAATTCCAGGAAAAGAAAGAAAGCTATCTAAAGTACAGGTCAATTAGGACAGATGAAGTCTACCAAAGATATAAAAGAATACTAACAGAAACCCACGAATTAGTAAGAAGAACAAAAACGGAATACTCGGAGAGATACACAAAAAAATTAGAATCAGACTTCTATGGTCAATAAAAACAAATTTGGAGATTTATAAGACAGCAGAGAACTGAGATGAAAGAACTAATAGAGTATCTTCACGTGAAGAAAGGAACATGGGTAACATATCTTACACAGTTATATAAAAGGGAACAGAGTGTCACACTGCCACAAACACCAGAAGTAACGATAAACGAAGAAACATATATAAGGGAAGAAGACGTAATAAAAGCACTGGAAACTATACACTGAAATTAACAACAAATATAACAAAAATAAACGCGAGAATACAACTGGAAGAAGAACAGCAAGGATTCAGAAGTGGGCGCTGATGCACCGATGCCGTATTCATTCTGAGACAGGTATAAGAAAAATCCATAGAATACAACATTCCAGCATACTTGTGCCTGATAGACTTAAAAAAAGCTTTAGACAATGTGCAAATAGAAGACGTTATTCATCTATTATATAACAGGAACGTCCCATTAGACCTAATTAAAACTGTCGAGAATATATATAAAGATAATAAAGTAATCGCAAGATTAGCAGAAGGAATAATAAAACCAATCAACTATGAATCTGGAATCAGGCAGGGAGACTGTTTAAGTCCTCTTCTATTTAATGTTGTCATCGATCAAATTGTAAAGAATGTCAAAAGAAAGAAGGGATATAGAATGGAGAACGATCTGCAACGGCTAATTTACGAATTCTACCTAGCAGCAAAACAATATAATATTTTAAACTCAACTGAAAATACCAAGACAATAGTAATAGCAAAAGAGCCAATTAGGTGCAAGCTGGGGGTGGAAGATAAACCAATTGAACAGGTGATGGAGGTCGATTACCTGGGCGTCAAAATATCTAGTATCGGAAAAATAGAGGAAAAAGTAGAACATCAAGTCAACAAGACTAATAGGATAGCGGGATGCCTCAATGATACCATATTTAGAAATAAATTTCTCTCCGTGAAGACCAAAACAAGAATATACAAAAGCGGGATACGACCAATAATGAAACAAGACCCGATATAAGTATAACACAGAGGATGCTGGAAGACACTGAAGGACAGAGAAAGGATTGAAGACATAAGACGCACATGTAATATAGGAAATATCAACCAGTGAATAAGAGGAAGAAAAGTGGAATGGGATCAACACATAAGAAGAATGGCAAACAACAGCCTAGTACGCATAGCAAGAGACAAGTCAACGAATGGAAGAAGGTCAATGGGACGTCCAAGAAAGAGATGGAACGACGATCTTTAGAGCAGGGAACACAGAAAACAGGCAATAGTGCCTAACTATAAGTCGGAAGGGAAAGACTTTATCTTTTTTTAATATCAGTCAGTAGGTTTTTTTGTGGGCGTAGTACACACAAAAATGCTATTAGAACTACGTTTTTTTCTATTGAATTATTTTAGAAAGTATTGTTTCCGATGATTTTTACTTATCCCCACTACGAAAGCGATTTCATGAACGACATAATTAGTTCCATGGACATTGATCCAAACATAATTTTAGCCATTTTTTACATTATATATTTTTTACTCATAATATTGATAAATTCTACCGATTCACGTTTTTTTTTACTGACAAATTTTTTAAACAACTTTTTCAGTATACTACTACTTTATCTAAAATATCAGAAAATGTTCCTTAGTCCCTAAGCTTTCATTTGAGATACTTAACATATATATATATATATATATATATATATATATATATATATATATATATACCTATATATATATATATATATATATATATATATATATATATATATATATATATATATATATATATATATATATATTACGGAAATTTGTATAGTTCAAAAGTTCTGCAAAATAACAGTCAAGGGGACAAAAAACACATAATAAATGTAGCCTTGGAGAATCTTTCATAAATCACAGAAGATGGGATAAGTTATGCTTTACAATCAATAAACCACAACAAAGCACCGAAAAATGCTGAAATTTAAACAAAGATGTTTAGATATGGTGGAACTGTACTGTTGACAAAGCTATGCGAGTTATTCAATGAATACATATATCGAGGCGGAATCTCTAATAACTGGAATAACGCCGTTATGACAATCTTATATAAGAATGGGGACAAAACCAAGTTGGAAAATTACAGACCGATCTCCCTTCTATCCCAGATGTACAAATTATTTATAAAGGTCCTCAGCAATAGACTTACCAATAAACTAGATTAGTACCAGCCAAAGGAACAAGCCGGCTTTAGAAAGCAGTTCGGTACATACGATTATTTTTTAGCAATGAGTATTCTAACAGAAAAAGCAATCGAATATGATATGGTGTTTGTTGGTTTTAAAAAAGCGTTTGACACTGTAGAGAAATGGGCAATAATAAAATCTCTCCAGAATGCAAGAATAGATACCCGCTACACACAAATTTTGACATATATATATATATATATATATATATATATATATATATATATATATATATATATATATATATATAAAATATATATACCAAAACGCCTCTTCTACAATACAGACCAATGAAATCACAAATTCGATAAGGATAAAAAGAGGTATAAGATAAGGTGATACTATATCCTCAAAATTGTTTACACTGGCACTTGAAGACGTGTTTAAGAAGTTGCACTGGCAGGATAAGGGAATATCAATCAATAGAAACAGACTCGGCCATCTGAAATACACAGAAAATATTGTTCTTATATTTGAAAATAGCGAATAATGGTAGTGGAATTGAAAAAAAAAGTCAGCGAAAATCGAACTTCAAATGAATCTAGGGAAAACCAAAGTAATGTGTAGGGAATATCTACATATATTAATAAGAAATCAAGTCATAGAAAACGTATCAACTATATTTTCTTAGGACAAACAATATCCTTGGAAAAGGAAAGTCAAACACAAGAGATAATTAGAAGGAGGAGATTAACAGGGTCAGCATTCGGAAAACTAAAGAACACAATGACAAATAAAAATATTCCGATGCGTCTGCGTTCCCGTCTGTTCAACCAGTGTATACACCATGTAATGACTTATTGCTGCTAAATCTGTAGAATAAGGAAGAAATCGGCAGCAATGCTCAGAATAATGCAAAGAGCTATGGACTTAAGACAAAGAAAGAGAAATGAAATAAGGGGTATAACAAAGGATATACTAAAGAACCTGTTGCCGAACTGAAATGAGGATTGGCGGGATATGTTGCGAGATGCCATGATGAAAGTGAAACAAAATCATACTACAGTGGAGATATATATATATATATATATATATATATATATATATATATATATATATATATGTATATATATATATATATATATATATATATATATATATATATATATATATATATATATATATATATATCTATATATATATATATATATATATATATATATATATATGTATATATAATATATATATATATATATATATATATATATATATATATATATATATATATAAAGGATTTTCCATTAGGGAGGTCCGACTTTTGACAGCTAATAGCGGCCATGTGAGTTGGCAGATGTTTGACATCTGCTGTCAGTTGTATTTAGTAAGGTTTGCCATTCCAATCATGAATCGTTTCACGTTAGAAGAACACTTGGAAATTGTCCAAAATTACTCCAAAATAACTCGATGCTGCAGGAATATTTCTTCCCAGAATTTGAGGAAATGTACGCAGACTACTTTTATTTCCAACAGTATGGCGCACCGCCCCATATTTCCGGCCCAAACCTGACTTTATTGCACGCCAAGTTCGGTGAGTCATTAATTTCACGAAATAGCCCTACCGCTTGGCCGTCGAGATCGTGCGATTTAACGCCTTTTGACTATTTTCTTTGGGACCAAGTTAAATTACAAGTTTACAGCAACAAACCAGCAAGTCTTGATACACTTAAAGCCAACATTTGTCGTGCCATAGCCGGCGTAAGGCCGGAAATGCTGGCTCGAGTCATGGAAAATTGGTGTAAGCGGATTCGTGTCTCCAAAAAAGAGTCGCGGCGGCCATTTGTTTAAATCTGTATAAAAGTTTCAGAATGAATTTTGCTTAAAAACTCTTTATTTTATTCAATTTTAAAGTTAGGACGCTCTTAATGGAAAACCCTCTGTAAATATATATATATATATATATATATATATATATATATATATATATATATATATATATATATATATATATATATATATATATGGTATATACACAATTATAATATCAATGGTTCTTTATGAAAATCTCTCCTTCTTGGTCATCGAGTTTTAAATTGGGTGTAAGTTGTTCAACATCTATTTTATGAACGGATTTTTTTTGTGAAAAATGACTCCACACAGTTATTGATTTTGAGATTATTGTCTTTGAAAAGATCTTAAAGTTCCTATGCAAGAGAGGTTTTCCTTTGGCACCACCTCTATAAGCATCTTCGAGTGTTCTCGTTCTTTCCTTAAAGAAATGCTTCTTGTATTCATACGCATGCTCCCCGTCCCCTAAACCTGGCTACGCCACTAATTTTAGTGAGCGTATATTTGCATTGACGACCTTAATTCTCATTTTGTAAAGAATGCTGAGTAATTCATCATTTAATTTATTTATCCACATGGGTAATATCGCTGATATACCAGGAAAAAGCTGCGAGAAACTTATATGCGTCCAACAAAAATTTGTAAAAAAATCAATATATATGAATAAGTTTCATATTTCGGTAATCAAATATCGGGTAATTCTGTTTCAGAAAACAATAATCGAACAAAACTCTGTATTTTTTGTATATAAGTTCAAAAATGCTTTAGTAGTAAATTATACTCCAAAGTAAATAAAATGTTGCCTTTCACTTTTCTCCCTTTAATAATCCGTAATCCATTGTAGCACGGCCAAGATAGACAATATCAGAGTATCGATTTATTACACGAGATCCAGGGCGGAGAGGTCCTAAAGTGGCGGCAGAAAGGACCGTGATTCCTTTTTGGCGTCCTGTTTATGTTTTTGCACAGGCTTGGATCTTTATTGATGTCTGAATGAAACATAGAAACGCTTTAAAGTTTATTTGACTTCAGTATATTTGGCTTTTGTATGTATCGCAGGATCACAATTATAGTTTTGTTAACTGAGAGTAGATTATGTTTTCTAATAGATTTAAAATCATTGTCATAGAATATAAAATGTTATACAGTAAATTAGTGACCAGTAAGCATTATATATATATATATATATATATATATATATATATATATATATATATATATATATATATATATATATATATATGTATGTATATATAAAATCGAAACTCTAAATACTGGGGAACGCCCTTATGAGGAAAAGAGATGAGCAATCAAAGATCTGTAGGCTCTAGTATCGGCTTTTTATTTTTTGTTATCAAGCTTTCGCTGCCTAATTGGTAGCTTCTGCTGGATACGGAAATGCAAACAAGGTACAGAAAAACAAAGTTAAGACGTTCCTTAGGGTATGTGATACAACTTACAAAATTCAGCAGTTAATTTCTCTCTGGTAATGCACAACCAAATTTGCAGGTTGTAAACATAATCATACAAAAAACATGACAAAAGGACACTCGGAGAAGTACACAGGTATTAGAAATTAAAATATTTCTAATAACATTCTTTAAAAACACTTTTAGAAGCAAAAACAACTGTGAGAAAGACCATGATGTTAAAACGGTACTCCATTTTAAATTTTTTTGACATAGCGTTTAGTAACTTTTAGTAATTTTTGAGTCCGACACAAACCCGATATTGTTGGTACTCTATGTCGTCAGCGGGTCGACAAAAAACCTAAACATTAAGGCTAGAATCTTAGTATGTTTTGGTGAATGCTATTGTTGGGAAAGTTATATATTATTTATTATATTACTTGTTTTAATGTTATAACAAAAAGACTCGTAAAAAAAACAATTTAAATATTTTAAAACGTCACTGATGTACTCTTGAACCTACAAGAAAACATATGTAGATATATATATATATATATATATATATATATATATATATATATATATATATATATATATATATACATATATATATATATATATATATATATATATATATATATATATATATATATATATATATATATATATATATATATGTATGTAAGCCTCCCCAAGTTGTCTCCAATGGGATTTGTTATTTGCTTTTTGTATCCAATCCAATCCGATTGTATCCAGTCTTGTCCCGCTAATCTTTTTATGTCATGCGTCCATATTCTCTGTATCTTTTATGTTCTCTAGGCCTCCCTTAAAGTATATGGCGTGTCCATCGGTTATCATTCATCCTTGCAACGGATGGGGCATATTACAAGGAAATATTAACATAAACATCGATAAATAAAGAAAAATGAATACAAAATTTTCCTATTTAAAAAGTCCTAGGCCAAAAACTTGTCAAAAAAAGACAACGTCAGAAACATAGTGAACATAACCTAAGCTACTATTAAAAATTATTATTTTTTTAATTTTTTGAAAACTTCAAAAATTCTTAAAAACGGGTTAGGACAGATTATCGGCGAGTAGCTATTTCCCTATCTGCCAGTAGTCTATCCAACCTGGCAAAAATTGTTTGTAAAATAATTTTATATTAAATAAATATCTTGATAAGGGACAGAAATATATTGCCGGGCGAACAGTTTGATTTTTGGCTGGAACATAGTTCAGTACGTCAAACAAACAGGCTGTCATCTAGTATTTTGAATAAATGATACACACCGGAGATGTATTTTTGGGTGTAAAACCGGTGAAAGCTGCCAGAAGCGACCAAACAGTCGGCTGGGAAGGTTTTGGTCTCTGTATTTTGGGATATGCATGGAATAAGTTTCATCGACTATGCTAAGAAGGGAAAAATCATCAATATCGAATATTATATGAACTTATTGGTTCGTTTAAAGGCAGAAATCGCAAAGAAACGGCACCAAACGAACAAGAAAAAAGTGTTCTTTCATCAAGACTCTCACAAGTCAATGGTTACGACGGCAAAATTGCACCAATTGAAGTTCGAATCGCTTCCTCATCCACCGTTTTCTCCAGATTTGGCCCTCAGTGAATATTATCTATTCGCAGATCTCAAAAAAATGATGGCGGGAAAGAGATTTGGCTCCATGAAGATGTTATCGCTGAAACTGAGGCCTATTTGGAAGTCAAAGACAAATCCTTCTACAAGAAAGGTATAGGTAAAGGAGACTATGTTGATGAAAAGAGTCGAATTTTGCAAAAGAATGTGTTTTAAGTAGCTAGACCAAAAATTTGTCAGCGTACGTGTTACTTCAGTAAATTCAACTGTAGGCTCCGGTAAATTAAAGTTTATAACCTTTTTATCGATTGGCAAACCAATGTGAAATATTTAGGACTCTATTTTTATCGAAGACTCAAAAAACGACCCAGATAAAGTTGTTTAAAAAGCATTGAAAGAAATACATGTCATTTTGCGCTTCCACTAACAAAGATTTTTTCATGCGATATGTGACAATGGATGAAACGTGGACTAACCATTATACACCGGAATCAAATCGGCAGTCAGCTGAGTGCACAGCAACAGGTGAAAGCCGCCCGAAGCGACCAAAGACACAACAGTCGGCTAGCGCCTCTGTATTATGGGATGCGCATGAAATAATTTTCATCGACTATGCTGAGAAGGGAAAAACCATCAATAGCGAATATTATATAAAGTGATTGGTGAGTTTGAAGACAGAAATCGCAAAGGAACAGCCCCAAATGAACAAGAAAAAAGTGCTTCCTTATCCACCGTATTCTGCAGAGTTGGCCCCCAGCGACTATTATCTATTTACAGACCTCAAAAAAAATGCTTGCGGGAAAGAGATTTGGCTCTAGTGAAGACGTTATCGGCGAAACTGAGGCCTATTTTGAAGGCAAGGACAAATCCTGCTACAAGAAAGGTATAGAAATGTTAGAAAAGCGTCGGACTGATTGTATCGCTCTTGAAGGAGACTATATTGATGAATAAAGTCGAATTTTGCAAAAAAAAAATGTATTTTAAGTAATTAGACCAAAAACTTTTGGAACTACGTGTTACAATCAGACATTCAATGTTAAGCTAGCAGCACGTAACTATTACCTAAACATTGGTCAAGAAGAATCTTGTTTAAATAGACTCAGCACTATTTAGTGTCTACTTTTTACCCTTTAACTAACCAATGTCAGCTCTATTTTTAACAAAACTATTGACTAACTAACTAGTTTCTACGCTATAACTATTATACATTGATTGGGTTAGAATATGATTTACAATTTGGATTTTAACACATATACATGACAGTGACCTAACTAACTTAGCCTAGGTGAGGAGTTTATATAAATGTACTGAGAGAAGATATTTCATAAACAGAAAATTTAAAATTAAACGTATTATTAATTAAGATTAACTAACTAAGGCAATCTAGTGGGAGGGTCGCTGGGTCTTAGCAGACCACCGTGGGCTTGGCGTGGAGGGGGACGGTAGGGGATTCCGACTGTGGAGTTGAGGTGGTGAGTGGCTTTGTCCAGGAATTTGAGCTGGGCTCTCCTGATAAATTCCAAGATTGTAGGCTACTGGAGGTCTCTGTGAAGATGGGTGTTGCGGACGAACCATGAGGCTTTGGCGATGTTAGGGAGGGCCTAATTTTGGATGGTCTGGAGGGTAGATCTGCAGATACGTTACATTTGGCATCATGCTGGGCTAGAATAGGTCATTCCGGATCGAATGATCATCTTGTAAATTCTCAACTTGTTGCGAGTTGACAATTTGCTGGTCTTGCTCAGGAGTGGATACGGCTTGCCGGGGCTCTTAGTTAGTGGATAATTTGTAGGATAAAAAATTATTATTACTCTAAAAAATACCATAACTGTTGAATCGTCAATTAGCAAACTCATCACCTGACCTGGCTGATGTGATCTGGTATGAAACAGTCACAATTTAAAATTAGGCTAAACTACGAAGGTTAAACCGTAAAAGAAAAATGTATTTTAAAAAAACTTAATAACAACGAGTTAATACTATCTGTTGTGGCTGACAAAGGAAACGCAACAGTAGTAATAGGTAAGAAGAAATACGCGGCAACACTTCAAATGATTCCCGTTAGTAAAATCGAGAGACGAGCTAGAACCCTAATTAACGAATCTAATTTATCTTCTAAATAAAAGAAATCCCGTGCCGTGCAACTCAAGAATTCCTCGATTTTATAGACTTCCAAAAGTTTATAAGGCCATGGTACTACTCCGTAGAATAGTCAGAGCAATAGATTGTATAACATATAAATTAGGTAAATATCTTGCAAATCTCCTAAATCTTTTACCAATTTATTTAATAAAAATTCACAACATTTTATTGGGGGGTTCGAAACTATAAAGTTCAATTCTGGTCAGTTTTTATATTGAACCACTGTATGCAAATATTCTAATTAAGAATTTAGTTTCTATAATATCTGACATGTTTTGACATAAAAATTCAATTTTGGTAGAATTAACAAAACATATTTCTTTTTTCCAGAAACATCTTATGAACAAACTTCAAGAGGAGCCGTGGGTTCCCTACTATCCCCTGTAGTGGCGAACATTTTTATGAAAGCCTTTGAAGAAAGCGCCTTGAACTCAGCTCCTTTCAAACCAAAAGTTTGGTACAGATATATTGTCGGCGCATTAGTTGGTGAAGACGATATGAATGCCTTTTTGAATCATGACAATGGAAACTGAATCAAATTGTACACTTTATTTCCTGGAGGTAGTGATACCAAGGAAAAGTAAAGACATCTTGAGACATTCCGTTTATAAAAACCAACATTCGCATGATCCTAAAACATGTAAGAAAATTGGACAATATCGTGATCACCAAAAGACACGATTCGTTTACAAACGAAAGGTGTCTATAAAATTGCCTATTAATGTGGTACAGTGTATCTAGAAGAAACTGGATGATTAATATTAGCTGGAATCAAAGAACATGAAAGATGTATCAAAAAGTAACAAATTGTACAATCAGCTGTAGCCGAGCAGCAATACTCTACAGGTCGTTCCATCAATGTAAGAGAAACCAGAGTTCCTGCTTCTGTCTTCAATGTTTATACATGAGTTTGGTTTAGTAAATTAATCGAAATTTCTAAAGACGTAACGACTTGAATACAGACTTGGGTTACGGTTTGCATCACCCCTGGAAAACGATCACTAAACTGGGTCTTTGATTCAAAAAATAGTCTAATTAGATCTTTTTTTCTTCAATCCTATAACATATCGTATGCAAAATACGAAAACGTTGGCTAAAAATAACTCCAGCAAGTATAATTATTATTCGTCAGAAAAAAACCTAATACCTTTAACTGATTTAAATACTTACCGCTTGAACTACGTTAAGTAGTCGATAATTGCCTACATAATTAGCTTCGACATTAAGGATTCAATTACCGACGATTTACACTGTAATTACGCCGTCAATAATCTAGGAAGCACCCGTCAAAGCGTTCCGGCATCGTAATCGAATGATTATCCTTTAAATGAGTTAGCGTTATCGAGTTTGATAAGTGGAAGTTATACTATCTGCTTGATGATTATGATGAATTAACTTTCTATTAAGTGTTTTAAAAACAAGACGTTATATATTTAACGGTCATGTTTCGTAAATTGCAGAGAGTTAGAGGCAGTTAGAGTAAGTTAACTGCAAAAGTTTGGAAATCTAATAATCATTTTTTATTCTGTTTAATAAAAATAACACAAATTTTGATACCTGAGTCGCAAAAAGTAATTTTGACAGCACTTTTCTGAAACGTTTCCGTTTATGATATGACCTGTGCACTCTTTTATAATAATAATAATAAACAATTTTATTCAAAGTATGCAGTATACAATGAACAGGTCAGAGTGCAGCTGAACAAAGATAAAAGAAAAAAAACAACTTAACTGAAGCAAAATATATGTCCATCTGTCTTTACACTTGCCCCTAGGCAGCAACACACTAACACATGCACAACCAAATAATGATAATAATGCACAACTAAATTATATGATGCACAACCAAATAACAAACAAAAAAAAAAAAAGAAAAGAAACGTTATGTCAGTTACAGAAAGCCATGATTTAAGATTAGAAAACTTACATTCTTCAATTATTCTGCAATAACAAATGTTTTAGGTACTTTTTGAAACATCTGACTGATTTAGATTTCAGAATGTCCGGTAGGTGGTTATAAATTTTAACTAAATTGTAAGTGAAAGACCTTTCAAATATGCCTGTTTTATGAAGTGGGGGCGTAAGTAAGCCTCTGCTTCTTATATTTATATTATGAACGTCAGTCTTGAACGGAATTTTTTTTAAAAAGATACGTAGGGGAATTGTGCGGATAATTTTATGATACACGGTACAACAATGCAAATATTGTCTTGACTTCATGTCAATCCATTTAGCTTCCTTCAGTTTATAAGTAACTGGATTTCGTTTCTTTATACCGTAGCTAAACCGTAAACAATATTTCTGAATTTTTTTAATTCTTTTTGTATCTTCTGCAGTCAAACAGGAGCCGTAAACAACATCACAGTGGTTAAATATTGATAAAATGATTGCAAAGCATGAGTTTTAATTGAGTATTTAGTAAATGTCTTAAGTTATAAAGACACCTAAGTAGACCCACTACCCTCTTAATGCAAGCCGACACGTGTTTTTTAAATCTTAAAGTTGAATCCAAAATTAAGCCAAGATTTTTAGCCTCAGCTCTAACAGGTAACCTTTTATTAGAAATATTAACGTCAACTAGTGAAGTGAGTCTCTTTATAACAATTGGTCTACCGAAAAACATTGCGACACATTTGTTGGGATTAAGTTTCAAATGATGTTCCTCCGAAACTCTCTGTATAACCTCCAAATCACCATTTATCAGTCGACAACCGTCAAGCATTGCATTCTCAGAAAAAGAATAAAGCAACTGAGTATCGTCAGCGTACATCTGACAGTTACAGACTTTGAGAAATGATGGAAATAAATGGGTATAAATACAGAATAGAATAGGGCCCAAAACTGATCCTTGCGGAACGCCTCTGGTCACCCTTTGGAGGTCCGAGAAAAATCCACTCAAGACAACTCTCTGATGACGATCTTTGAGATATTTTCCAATAAACTTAACAGCGTCTTTGTCCACACCTACAAACTTCAAGATATGAATTAAAAGTGAGTGGTCGAGCATGTCAAATGCTTTTGAATAATCGAGCAAGATTAAAATAGTACATTTATTTCTATCGATCTGCCTAAATATATGGTCGGTCAAATTAAGAAGTGCAGTAGCACAACTGTGTGATCGCCTAAAGCCAGACTGCACTGTAGGGAAAATATCATATTTTTCTATATATTCTACTAGTTGTGATTTTAGAATATGTTCAAGAACTTTTGATAATACTGGAAGTATGCTTACAGGACGTAAATCACTATATGCTATTGGGTCTTAGGTAATGGTACAATATGCGCAGTTTTCCAGGCGGATGGATATACTGACATCGGGATACAAAAGTTTACAATATGACAAATATATTTTAAAATAAAAGGACAGCAAAAAATGATAAAATCAATAGGAATATTATCAAAACCCACAGCTTTTGTCCTTATTCGACACAAAGCTTTTGAGATCTCGGTTTCAGTAACAGCACAAAGTTTTAAAGCAGTCTTATTTCAGTTATTATTTATGTAATAATTTTTAGCATCGAGATCAGAGTTTTTAATTTGAGGTATTGAATTGACAAAATATTGATTTATTTCGTTCGGATTACAAAGATTGTCAGGAAGTTTTTTATTTTTAGTTTTAATAATATTTAAGTTTTTAAGTGCTTTCCATTTTTCTTTTTGGCTTGATTTTATTATAACGCTTGAATATATGCTTTTTTATTTATTTTACTAGCTAAACACAATTTAAAAAAATAAATAAAAATGGACTTAATAAATACGAGGGTTGTATGATAAGTACCTGGTACTATTTAAAAAAAAATCGTAAACATAACCTTTTACAAGAATCCTGTCAAATTTTCAAGTCGCTGATTGATTTAGTTTGTGAGTGGCAGCCGTTTAAATAGAACAACTTTTGTGATTTTGCAAAGGAAAAAATTGAATATCGAGAAGTGATAAAATATTTGTTTTTGAAAAAGTAAATGAATGATGAGATAAGAGCGGAACTCGGCGAAGTTTATGGGGACTCGGCACCTTCGTTTACTACTGTAAAATATTAGACAGTTGAATTCAAATGCGGTCGTACAAAGCATTTTTGATAAAGAAGGTCCAGGTCGTCCAAACGATATAATGATAATTGATCGAAGAGTGAAAGTGCATTTTAACAACTCATTTGAATATGACAAAGCTCTCGGCAAAATTCCATGAGTTAAGATAGGAATTGCTTTCGCATCCACTATATTCGCCAGATTTAGCCCTCAGCGATTATTTTCTCCTCTATTTTTGAATATGAAAAAATGGCTCGGCGGAAAAAAATTTGGCTCAAACGATGAGGTGATTACTGAAACCAACGCCTATTTTATAATGTTGAAGAAATCTTAGTCTTATTTTTATTATGCATATATGTTTAGAATTTGTAACTTAGCGGTTTTGGTATTTATACTATTCTCAAATATAATAAAACTGATGTGTATATTATATAATAGAAGATGTAGAGTCAGTAGGAATGGGACACAGAATGAGTAACAACAGGATTAGTCTGGTCTGGTCAACGCAGACAATGCAGCTCGGAATACCGAAAGTGAAGACGACCTACAGAAACAACTTTTTACATTTTATCAAGCTTGTCGACAGTATAATATGAACATATCAACTGAGAAAACCAAAAGCATCACTATTGCTAAAGACACCCTTAGATGCAAACTCGTAGTGGGAGATAAACGCATAGAACAGTTAACCCTGTTCAAATACTCTCGTTTGGAACTATCAAGCTATTACTACCCAGTTAGAGACCTTAGAGAATTAATTAATAAAGCAGCAGTTATCCCAGGCTGCTTAAGAAATGTTGACTGTACAAATCGTTACATGCGAACAGACAGGAAGGTTAAAATACAATACAAAACTTGCATCAGACCCAAAATGACCTACGACTATAGAATCACGAGAAAACCTCAATAAAACAAGAAATATGTTACGTACCGCGGAAATGGAAACCCCAAGACCAACAGTTGGTGAAACAAGGAGAGATAAGATACGAACTACTGATATCAGGGAACAACAGATGTAGTAAGATGGGGAAGATAAAGAAGTGTCAAAACTATGCAGAAACTACCAAGGATCGCTCTGGAACGAAAACCAGCAGGCAAACGTCCACCCGAGTGACCAACAAAAGTTGGCAATTTACCTCTTAAAAAATTGCGCAACCTCGAAATTAGCAGATCATCAGATCTATAAAGAGTATACGAAGAAGAAGATCCGTTTATTTTAAAAATACCATATAAATTATTTTAGAAAAATCCAGAACAACAATTTAGCTTGGTATTAATTGACACTATTCCTTAGCAAGCAATTTTTTAAAAAGTTGTGACGTAAACATTCACAGCCCGATTCACAAATCTCGAACCAAAACTAGCTGTCGTGGAAATTAGAACATTTTAGTTTTCCATTTGATTTTTTCGTCTCCGACACTGTTATATTTTACATGGTAAATATCACCAAAGAGACGTTTTTAAAAGGAAATTTCTGACAAAAATCGAAAAATGTGACCTTAGAACAAGCAAAAAATTAACTGTTTCCAAAATTTTACAATAACTTTTCATTTTTATCGGTTTAATCGCAAATAAAATAATTTTGTAAACTTGTACTGCACGGCAGCATAAATGTACTTTTCTGAGTGTTCTTGCGAGTTTCAACCTTCAACTGTCAAATTAGACCAGTTTAAAAGTTAGGCCTTTGCAATGAATTAGACAATGCTTCGTAGTTACGAGGCGCGTTTTTTAAATAAGTACCGTTTTGAATTAAGGCCGCTGAAGTCGCCGTTTCGCACCCATTCATCCGAGTTTACGTTTGTTTGTGCCTCATTTTCCAAAATATAGTTAAGCGAGTTCAAACTACGGAAGTAGTCAAAGAATTTTTTGGGATCTTGCTTCAAATAGCCTATTAAATGGTGAAATTCCTCATGCTATTCTCTCTTCAGATATATGTGGTTAACCTATTTCGTTCTTCTTGAACATCGTTTTGGTGTGTGTGTGTGTGTGTGTGTGGTTGGTGACAGTAACCAAGTATAATTTAACTCTCCAAAAAGCGGTAGTTTTTTCTAAAAAAGTTAACGTTGTGGAATCCGACATAGTTATGTAGAGACGTTCCATTCTCCTCCTAACGTCACTTAAGTTGCTGGACGTTAATTCGGGGGTAAATAATGTCTTGGCGTGAACATGTCGCATGCAGAGTAAAGAGAATTTTTAAAAAACTGGGAATATTATTTCGAACTAGAATGCTTCACACTCCACACCAACTGCTAATTCCGTATAAAGCTCAAATTCGACCATCGATAGAATACTGCTCCCATGTTTGGGGTTCTGCTCCCAAACATACACTGCATTTGTTGGATTCTATTCAGAAGAGAGCTGTTCGCCGGACTGGAGATCCAGAACGGTTGGCAACTTGAGTCTATTCTACAAGTATTTTCATGGAAAGAGTTCGATGGATGTAGCCCGCTTAATTCCTCACAAAGCAGTGTATGCTAGAAATATACGTCGCGCTAATACTTCACGTCTGTATGAAGTTCAGCTTGTCACTCCTCGTACAACCCTTTTCAAGTAGTCTGTTTGTGGCTCTCAGAGAGCGTTCTTTACGAGTCGCAGTTGACGGATTTCTTTCTAACACCTTTCTCATTTATATTAACGATCTGCTAGAAAAGACCGGGAATCCAATCTACAGCTTTGCAGATGACAGTACGCTTATCTCTTCATTTACTTTGAACGCTCGGACATCGGTTGCTCAGGCGAATATCCGCAGACAGCAGGAAGTCATTCAACTTAACAAAGACCTGGAAGAAATTATATCTTGGGGTGACAGTAACCAAGTGGAATTTAACGCTACAAAAACCCAGGCGGCAGTTTTTTCTAAAAAAGTTAACGTTGCTGAACCCGACATAGTTATGTCGGGGCACTCCATTCCCTAGCATCGTCACTCAATTTGTTGGGCGTTAATTTGGGAGCAAATATGTCCTGGCATGAACATGTTGCAGGCATAGCAAGGAGAGCTTCTCAAAAGTTGGGAATATTATTTTGAACCAGAAAGCTTTACACTCCACAATAACTGTTAATTCTTTACAAAGCTCAAATTCGACCAACTATGGAATACTGCTCCCATAGTAAGACTTTCGAAATAAAACGCAAACGGGTTATTTATTTTTCCAAATTTATTTCGTCCCCTTCAAAGTAATCCCCCCTGGATGCAATGCATTTATGCCAATATTTTTTCCAGTCTTCGAAACAGTTGTTGAATTCGATTTCTGGAATGACCTTTAAAGCCTTCTTCGATTCGGTTTTAATCGACTCAAAACGATGTCCTCGAAGCGGTTTTTTGGGTTTAAGGAATAGCCAGAAGTCCGACGGAGCTAAATCAGGCGAATAGGGCGATTGCGCGTAGAACCAATACTGTATGAGAAGGCGCATTATCGTTATGAAAAAACCAAGAGTTATCGGCCCATAATTCCGGCCTCTTGAGACGTTTGGGAAGCCGAAAAAAAAAAAAAATATAAAAAAAAAAACCATTTTTAAAACAAAATTGCAACTTCTTTGCTAAATTTTTTCACTCATGATCTTATTAACTACTGACGCTATGGGTTTAAAATTTGACACAGATGGCAGTTAAGGTTCTACCAACATAACGAAAAAAAAATTAATCCGATTTGGAAATGCCCGGGCGATTTAAAAGTCTTACTATTTTTTTATCACAGTAGTATATACATATTTTACAAGTTTATGGATTTTGTTTAGCATTTTTCACTGCACTATTGCACTTTGTTTAAAACTTTTTATTAACTTTTTACACTTTTACAAGAATTACATTATTTATATAACAGTTAGTTTATATTGACCGAATGTTCAACTAATTGCAATTCTTTTTGCTTCTATTTTTAAGTTGTTTATTTCTGCACGCTCATCTGCTTTAGGTCAGCGTACCGTAGCGTGTTTTAGCACGTTTTAGGCGCACTTTAAATACTTTATCAGCTGGGCCTCGATTTCCTGTACGTAAGTTTTTTATTTGGCTCAGAATTAATCCATCATACTAATGGGAAGTGGTCTGGGCTAACTAGTTTATTCAAATTTGTAGTACTAAAGTACTACTACTACTATATAATACAATATTTAAATTGTAATCTTATAAATAGCGAAGTGTATTTAATTCCATGCATACTATCACGGTTTGTGGGTATATTATATTACAAAATCCTTATCGCTCGAGGCTGCAAGTGACATTTCCCGTAAAAGACAAATTTTTGCTTAACAATTGAGCTTCCCACGTCTGATTCTCAACAGGGACGCCTACAATTCTTTAAAAGAAAATGTAATACAAAGCGTAAAAAATTGAATAAATTAATTGTACCTTCATTTTAAAATAATAAAAGGTTGTTATTATAGATCAGATATTCCGTCCAAACATGTATTTAATGCCGCAGCTTACTTCCGTAGCTAAGGGAATTTAATCACTTTTGAAGGTCCCTAGATCGTGAAAAACATAGTTTCCAATTTCCATCGGTCTGTCGATTTATTTGTTGATAAAGTAGGAATGTAATGTACAATTTGAACGATCTAGTTTTAAGGAAAGGGAGTAAAATATGTGAAAGTGGAATCTTGGATAGTTTCAACAGTATTATGAGAATTTTCGTTGTTTTTAGTTTTGAAATTGAACACATTTTAAGCTTAATTATTTATGGTCAACTATATAAGAGCTTAAAGGCTTGAAGGAGCTGACACGGGGGGGGGGGCGATATATTTTGTACAGTTATGCTATTATATGAGTATGGCCAGGTTTTTGTTGGAGATAATGAACAAAGTGTAAACAATATTATTTATCCCATCAAAAACATAAAATGTAAAAAAAGTCTCGCAACGCAGTCCTTCCACCACAAAAAGTTGTGAGATCTCATGTAAAACCAAGTCAGTTATTTTAGTTAGTATCTATGGAAGCACCTGTTCAACAACTTTGTCATAAATTGTTATTTAATAAGTTACCTACCAACATTTATAGTGACCGTATCAATATTAGACATCTTTACTTCTATAATAAATATAATGACTTGGCAATCGCACGGCAACATAATCACATAAGAATAATCTACTATTTAAAATACTTTATTCTTAAGTGCACTGTTTAGACTTACTTAGCATTTTTTTACATTTTATGTTTTTGATGGGACCTCATTTATTTTTGTAGATAGTCCTCTTTTTTTTCTTCTCGGGTAATATTTCTTGTACGTCAGCTATGGATTTTCTTAAAGCCCGCTCCCTGTCTCTATTGGTTTTTCTCAAAGGCTATGATGTAACAATTTTTGACAAGTCTGGACGATAAGTGCTTCTAATCATATTCAATGATTGCAGACTCCTGAGCTTTGAGACTACCGAAGTCGACATTAATTAGATGTAATCCGCCCAGACTTGTCACTCTCGAAAGTGCCACGTATGCTTGACCGCATGTGAACACTGAAGAACCGATGGCCATCAGTACACTGTTTAGACTTAGCCCCTGACTTTTTTGTATGGTAATAGCATAGGCTATACATATCGGAAACTGTTCGCGATGAACATAAGCTCTATTAATAATTTTAAATTTAGTTTTGACTCGACCAAGCTCGTAAAGATGTTCATTATTAAATGTAATATATATTTTTTTTATTTTATTTGTATTTTCAGGATCAACCTTTACTCCTTGTACTATACCGATAGAACCGTTGACTAAGCCAAGACTCACGTCAATATTTTGTCTTAACGTGACTTTTGCTCCTATTTTAATAACTATATTCTCTTCTAGCCCTGCTGTCATGGAAGCATCATCTTCATACGTTTTTATAATTAAAATATACTTAAAGTATTTTACTTAACAATTTTTTAATTACACGAAGTAGATAAGTATTATTAAACGAATATATTTGATAAATGAAAAATATTATTAAATATAATATATTAATTAATAAATAATACAAATTATTCATCATTATGGATTTTTTAGTAATTAATTAACTTTATACGACGTATTATTTACCGGGACTCACGGTTGACCTTGCATTATGCTATGTATGGCTCAGCGCTGCGCGCTCTCTGCGCTCTATCCCAACAATGGTTAAGCGTATAAAAAAATATTTAGAACAAAATTTGTAGAGAAACCTATTTTTGTGACTTTTGACCTTGAATATCTTAGGATGCGGACACGAGATTTTATGAGACTTTTGAGACAACTTTTAGAATGCCAAAATAAAGGTTTATACAAGTTTACAGCTTATTATCTCTCATTCCGAGGTTGGCCTTCTTTTTTGGGTTAAGTGACTGCACAGTTTAGAAAACGGGACTGAAATTTCGGGATGTTTCAGTTTTTCCTTCCTTTATAGGCTAAACACTAACTAAATTCAAAATTTGAAGTTTGTGTGTCTGCTAGAAGTACCTTAGAATTTTGATGATCGGTGAGTGTGTCAGTGACAAAATTAAAGAACTTCGACTGGCGATAGTTCGTAAACTATAAGGTATAAATAGTAGGTAATTTAGGAATATATCTAGTATAGTATGTCCTCTTGGTCACTGAAAATTCAGGCATCTAGCTTTATCCACAACGAAGTTACAAGGGGGTCGAAAGTGCCGTGAGTGGCTTCGAGAAAAGGATGGTACGGCTGTGCTTTCTACTCGACTTGGCGGGAGCACTACTGTGCCCCCAGTTAAGAGAACATGTAAGAAGTTAAAAGAGTGGATGAGAGGACAAGAAGTGTTGCTTAAATATACCATGTTAAACATCTAGTTTTTGGGTTCGAGGATTTTGTAATGTTTCTTATGTTTTCGTTACTTCAAATCTTAACAAAAATAATTTTTAAGAGGGTGTAACTATTTAGTGACCTCAAAGAAATATATATCGGCTACAATTTGTAACTGCATTTACTGGATAAATAGGCTGATCAACTTTTTTGTTCCATTTCATTCAAAAGACAAACGGCAAATTATTACATTTATTTTCTTTGTCGCAAAAGGCGTGAAAGAGATTGATATTGATGGCCTAAGGTGACTGTCAAGTAATTCAACTGTTTTTTCTTTGTTTGATCAAGTAAAAGAAAATCCGATTTATATTAAAGGAATTTGATGAGTTGTAATCTGTAGATGATAGAAACGTATATTTTACTTAGATATTTTTCTTTCTCTAAAAGGCCAAATGACCTTATTGTCATAATTTCTATACATTCTATACATATAAAATTTTTTCTAAAGTTTGGTTATTTTATTAGGGCGTATTAAAGCATTTTATCTGCGTATTTTTATGTTTCGCATGAACGCCTCAACTAATATTGTAACATTCATTTTTTCCTGGATTTTAAGAGCATGTTATGACACTGTCTCCACTTATAATTTATATTTTTTTACTTTACTTTACTTACTTCCTAACTTTTAAGCAGTGTAGTTTAAAAGTGTTTCGAATTTTTGAGCCGTTTTTTTTACAGTATGCATTGCGGGTTGACTACTGTACTCTTTAATTTGCATTGAATGCGTCCGATTGGCTAAAGATTTGTATCCGGGAAGTAGCCATCTTAAAGACATGATTTTAAGGAAGGTAGAAAAATATTTAAGGGTCCGGATGGCTTGAATATTGGCTTTTTCCAGCCAAGTAAAGGCTTTTTCCTTCAGTAAGCCGCCCAGTAGGTTTTTTTTACCACGTTGCCGTACTCGTTTATTAGTGATGTAGTAGTGCAGAAACGGTTTTAGTTTTCAAGTTCAAGGCCTTTTCCTTGAAATATCCTGCTTATTTCCAGATCTTTAGGGATAAAGAAATGTTTAGCAGCTCAAAGGGAACTGGGGTAGCCAAGGTGGAGATATCAGTGTTATGAATATCTCACCAGGACAGGCCAAAAAAAACTTATAGACAAACCGTAAGTAAGTATGTCAATCCATAGACCTAGTTTCCTGCTGACAAGTGCGTTTACATCGTCTATTCAGCACGTGTAACTCGTAAAGTTAATTCTACGAACTTATAACATCGTGTTTAGCTAAGCCTTTAATTAGAATCCTCATTTAAAGACTCTATATAATCGTACCATCTACTAGATTAAGGGATTTTATTTAGTAGTAGTAATTTTGAAGTGTAGCGAAATTAGAACTTTTAATTTTGTCATTAATAAACCCTTTTCTTTATTTAAATCTAGCGTTTCACTGAATCACCCGTTTTATCTTTCAGGACACAACGGTTGTACCATATTAAATTTTTTTAACAACTACATAACCCTTCAGTATTTTTTCATTTTTTTGAGCTGAAGTTAGATTCTTTTTATTCTAAAATGAATGGTGCCCAAAATCTGTACAACCAAAATTTTAAACAACTATAGAGACTATTTTCAAAAGACGTACAAAAATTATCTCCTATCCATAATCTCTCCAAATAAACTGAGCTAGTTTTTGTATAATTTCTTTAGTTGTTTCAGTATTTATATCCACTCAATCCATTCTCAGAAATTATGATATAAATAAGGGGCAAATAACGACGTTTCAAAATTGCGCCTCAACGTGCGGGCGTTATTAAAAGGTTACAAAATTGCGCCCAAACGGGAGGGCATTTTTTTAATAACAAGCTACAATATTAAGAAAATTTAAAAGTAATGCATAAATATTTATCGGATATAGGATGGATTAAATCTAATCCAATCGAGTGAATGTGGCATTATCTACAGCAAAGCGACAAGAAACATATTTGTTGTTATTTTCCGTACTAAAGAAAAGTATTATATTTTTACCTTTCTTCATGGTTAAGAGCTTCTAGATGACGAACAATATAATTCCTTATTTCCCTTGGTCTGTCTGTCGGTCTGTTGGCCGATAACTTTCGAATGAAACGAGATTACAAGATCAAGTTTAGTAATAATTAATTAAAACCTAATGAAGAAATCAAGCGTACGGCTTTTGAGTTATATCGATTAAGGCGAAGGAGGTGAACAGGGTGGTGGTCAATAAATTTTGTATCGTTTCAATAGTTACCTAGTAATTTTTCCTGTGTTTTTGTTGAAGGGATAAACAAGTGTTTTACATATATATTTATAGTAAAACATAAAAGTGGGGAAAGAGGTGGAGGAGGAGATTATAGTGGCTGTTTCGTTTAATCATTATATGTCTTTTTCTACTTTCCCTTGGTTAGACGTTTGTTTTCGATCCGACGACCCATTTGAGTGCGCCAGGGAGGTTTCCAATGTTATTTTGGCCGGTATGGAGGCTTACGTCCCATTTTCGAAGAAGTGCCGTTCCAACGGCAATCCTTGGTTTGACCGAAAATGCAAAGAAGCTGTTTCATCTAAACATCTTGCATACCGACAATGGCGTGAAAATCCTAACACCATAAATCGTAACACCTTTGTTCGTGCCAGGAACAGATGCAAAGAAATTATCGACGAAATCAAGGAGGCACACAATCAACGGATTAGTAACTAACTTCTCGCTTGTCCCAACAATTCCAGGTCCTTTCGGTCAATCCCACGGCCAGATAATTCTATTCCAACGACACCTGTTGAGAAAGCGAACTTGTTGGCTGAACTCTTTGCATCACATTCTACTGTTGATTTCCAGGGAAAAAAACCACCTAATATTCCCATAGTGCAATCAAGGAAGCCCGATGTTATCTTCAGACAGCGTATCATAAAACGTATTTTGATGAAGCTAGACACCAAAAAGGCTTCTGTCGCTGACGGAATACCTGCTATTGTTCTCAAAAACTGAGCGAGGGAACTAACACCAGTTTTCTGTAGACTTTTCAACCTATCCTACAGAAAGGGAATATTTCCTTCCTGCTGGAAATGTGTCACAGTTCAGCCGATACTTAAAAAATGCAAGACCTTGCCAAACAACTACCGACCAATCGCATTGTTTTCAATAATGTCGAAAGTCATGGAAAAGGCAGCATCTTCTAAAATATCTTGAAGGATTCAACATTATTAGCGATCACCAATATGGCTTTCGTAAAAATAGATCAACGGGAGATCTTCTGACTTATGTAACACATGTTTGGAACAACGCAATTGAACACTTTGGAGAATCTCAAGCGGATGCTTTTGACATATCCAAGGCATTCGACCGTGTTTGGCACGATGGGCTGTTGGCTAAGCTACGTTGTTACGGTATGTCTGAAAAGTTCTGTTTGTGGCTCTTATGTTTCCTCAGAGAGCGTTCTTTACGAGTGGAAATCGACGGATTTCTTTCTAACACCTTCAGTCTCAACGCAGGTGTACCCCAAGGCTCCATACTGTCTTCTACTCTCTTTCTCATTTATATTAACGATCTGCTGGAAAAGACCGAGAATCCAATCTTCAGCATTGCAGATGACAGTACACTTATCTCTTCATTCGCTTTGAACGCTCGGACATCGGCTACTCAGATGAATATCCGCAGACAGCAGGAAGTCATTCAACTTAACAAAGACCTGGAAGAGATTCTATCTTGGGGTGACAGTAACCAAGTAGAATTTAACGCTACAAAAACCCAGGAGGCACTTTTCTCTAAAAGGTAAACGTTGCTGAACCCGACATAGTTATGTCAGGGCACTCCATTCCTCTAACATCGTCACTCAATTTGTTGGGCGTTAATTTGGGAGCAAATATGTCCTGGCATGAACATGTTGCAGGCATAGCAAGAAGTGCTTCTCAAAAGTTTGGAATATTATTTCGAACCAGAAAGCTTTACACTCCACCACAACTGTTAATTATTTACAAAGCTCAAATTCGACCAACTATAGAATACTTCTCCCATGTGCTCCGCTCCCAAACGCACACTGCATTTGTTGGATTCTGTTCAGAGAAGAGCTGTTCGTCTGATTGGAGACCCGGAACTGACCTGCGGCCTTGATTCGCTGGAACATCGAAGAACGGTTGGCGAGTTGAGCCTATTCTACAAGTATTTTCCTGGAAAATGTTCGAAGGATGTGGCCCGCTTAATTCCTCCCTGAGCGGTGCATGTTAGAAGTACACGTCGCGCTAATACTTAACATCCGCATGAGGTTCAGCCTGATACTCCTCGTACAACGCTTTAAATGGAGAACATCATCCCTTTGGAATAATTTGCCCAGGACTGTGTTTCCCACCGAGTACAATTTACAACGATTCAAGAATAACGTGAATCGCTTTCTGCGCACACATGTCACTCCTGTAGCGCTTTAGGGACTTCCCTGTAGCACGTGTGCTAGACCCATAAAAAAAAAAAAGGTTTTTGGAGTTACGGATTTCAAAAATGAGGTTAGTTTCATTATTTTCAATTTTAATCCAAGAAGGAGATGAAAGGGGCGAGGAAGTTGTTAAATATTGTATAGTTTCAATACTATTTTGAGAATTTTTGGTTGTTGTAATTGAGAGATTTTAAGCATATTATTTATTACTCAGTATATATCACCACTACACCAAACACTTTATTTTTGCACTCGATGCGGGTTTCGCTAACCATGTTAGCTTCATCATCGCTCCTGATGAAGCTAACATGGTTAGCGAAACGCGCGTCGAGTGCAAAAATAAAGTGTTTGGTGTAGTGGTGATATATACTGAGTAGTATCATTGTGCCAAAGATTCCACATTCCCAACTTAGCATATTATTTATATTAAAATATATTAGGGGTTCATGGGGCTGGGTAAGGGATTAGAAGGGTTGCTTTATATATATCGTGCTTTATACTCTTTTTAGGGTTCTTGGACTGTAGAAATATGAAAGTTAATTTTTTTCATTACTATCAATTTTAATAGTATTAGAAAAAATTTTTCCAGGGCTTTAATTGGGGTATTAAATATTTAGTATTAAAAAAAATTCTATAGCAAAATATATACGGCGTGAAAGGGATGGGCTAGGAGGCTAAAAGAGATTTCGTAACGTACTTCTATTTTGAGTGTTCTTGTTTTTCCAATATTTCCAATTTTCACAGAAACAGTATCTAGAAGGTGTTGAGATCTGATTACAGAGTAACATAAAAAATGTTGAGTTGAATATTGAACAAGTTTTAGGAATATAAACGGTTAAGTTGACGGAAATAAAATTCTGGAATAGCAAGTAAATTATTGTATTTACTTTCCCTGCTAGCAGGAAATATTTCATTCTTAAAAATTTACCCTCTTAATTTTTTTCTTTTTCAAGTCTATAGATCACGAAAACCGTATTTTTTTTAACTTCCAACTTTACAATAAATGATATTAGAAATCGCAAAAATAATAATCTAGCCACAGATCACATAAAAGGTTCATTTTTAGTGTTCCGTACGGAACACTTATAAGATCACTTCGGTGTCTGTCCGTCTGTCTGTCACACCTGATTTTCTCCGGAACCATTTGACATAGAAAGTTGAAATTTGGCACCAATATAGAAATTGATTGCCTCATTAGAGCAGTGAAGATTTAAAAGTTAAATTCCGACTTAAGGGGTTAGTTTTGGGGGGGTGAAATCAGAAGTGAAAAAAAATACCAGGTCATACATATATATAATGTAATACTTGCGCACCTTTTTTTTGTATTATTTTTAGAAAATTACGAAAAATCGCTGTCCCTCCCCTTATCTTGAAAAGTACTGACCAAAAAATTTTGAAAAAAGTCTAAAATTTTCTCCATAGGGCGTAGATTGAACCAAAATTATCACGAGTGCATTACCTTTAATAATTAATATAAAAAAAATATTTTCAATAAAAATCGGAAAAAAACTTTATTGAAAACTCATTTGGGGTGTGTTTTGTGAAGTCATTGATCATTTTACACCTCCGTAACAAAAAATTTTATCAACTTACGGAACACTAATTGCGCAAGTCCGACTTGCACTTGGCCTGTTATTTTTTATTTGCAGATTAAGGAGCCTTTCTTAGCATTCTGACAGTTTTCTTATCTGTATAGAATTTTATTCTTCATAACCAACGTATTTCGTTGGCAATGAGCATACATATTCGATGCGATTTTAAAAAAGAGGATAATAGTTTTTCAATTGTTCAATTTTTCTTTGATTATTTAAACGAGATAAATTTCTAATTATTTTTTATCAATATTTCACCATAAAGTGAATTGAATTAAGTTATTCTTTAATGTGTGTCAGAATAAGTGTTTTTTTTTTTAGAACTGCAGGTTTGCAAGGAAAGTATTGTACCTTTTTTTTTTGATAAGCTACACCTTGTATGATTCTTCATTATCGAATTATATTCGAAACTACCAATATTCACGTGTCAAATAGTGTGGGTATAAATTTAAAGGTTTCGAATATATAACTATCTGAAAAATTAACAATTACATCACAACATTTATTTACTGTCAAAACGGCCAAAACCTGTAAAGCATTTGAGTTTATATGAAATAACTTGTCACTATTTGCACACAGTCAATCCCACCAAGTATGTTGGGAATATGGAATTCTTGGCACAATGATATTACTTAGTATATATCACCACTACATCAAACACTTTATTTTTGCACTCCACCACACGCTTTGCAATATCTCCTTAGAATCAATGACTTTGAAGACGAAATTATTCATGCATACTTAAGATTATATTCACTTTGTATAGAACAGAATTATTTTGAATATATCAATCAATTTTATGTTCAGAAAAAAGGAACAGCTATCGGTAATGGCTTATCACCTTTCATAACCAATTTATTCATCAGTAAGTTTGAAACTGAAGCCAATCAAGAATGTGAGTATTGTGGGTATAGTATAGGTATGTGGATCATGTGTTCGCGATTTTTGATACAAAAAAAAAGCAAATATAGATGATCTTGTTTCCAAATTAAATAGCCGATATGATTCTATTAAATTTACTTACGAAATTGAGAACAAAGGACCTTTACAAAAATAATAAGTTAGAATTTGATATCTATAGAAAACAGACAGTATCAGCCAGATAAATTCCTAATGATTAATTTCATTGCAAACAACATAAATTAGCCGCATTACATTTTTTAGTTTATCGTTTGGTCACTTTTCCTCTTAATGTAATAAACTTCAATAATGAAAGGAATCGTATTAGGAATACAACTAGAGTTAATAGATATGAGGATGACTTAATGAACACGTTAACAAATAGACATAAGTTCATGTTAAATACTCAAAATCCCACCTTTTTTACACGTGGAGCAGATAAGACCAAGTATGTCTCCTTACCATATAATCCGAAATATAACAGGGGGCTCAATAAGGTATTTAATAAGGTAGACATCACCTTAGTCTATGAGTCATCAGGCAATTTGAAGAATATCTTAGGAAATTCCAAAGACAATATTCCTAATTGTGAAAAAAGTATGTTTATCAAACTAGAACGTCAATTAAAACACAATTTAAAGAACGTTTAGTCCATTTAAAATACGGTAGAGCAGAAAAGTCCAGCATTTCCGAACATGCCCTTGAGGCTGATCATATTGTAACATTAGATAATCTAAGATTAATTAAAGATGTATCTGATAGATTGTTGAACGCATACGGAAGTATGGAAATAATAAAGTGTAAAAGTAGTTTAAATAAAGACAGAGGGCTTATGCCTTATAGTCCCCTCTACTGGTTACTTGACCAGAACTGATGGCCTCGCCCACCTAATTAGTTCCGCTTTAGTAATTCAGATATTAGACTAAGTCTAAATAGAGTAGATTTGTAGTTGATCTTTAGTCAATCATCGCTCCTGATGAAGATAACATGGTTAGCGAAACACGCGTCGAGTGCAAAAATAAAGTATTTGTTGTAGTGGTGATATATACTGAATAGAATACCACTTAGGATAAAGCAGAGGACAACGGATAGTATGATTAGACGTACAAATTAATTACCGGCCCCTTGCCATTTATTTATAAAGAAACTGATACAAACTTAATCTATAGAGTAATCTCCAATATTTTCTACACATTCTTGCCATCCCTTAAAAATTGTCGAACTTCATATAATAGATTCGTGGTAATAACATAGATGCACATTTCCTAGATTTAACTTATCAAATTCCCTATTAGTAGCTTGTTAGTTATTCTTGGAATTATGGTGTATACGATCTGTCACTTCTCAGAATCAAGAAAGTGTGAACTTCCGATTGGTATTGGTAATTATCATTTCTCATAAACTTGAACATTCAATATAGTATACAAGAGATTATTTCATGGAATCTTGGTGATAATTTCATTTCCCTGATTTATGCAGTTTAGCTTTTGATTAATTTTTACTGAAACCGTCTTGATACAAAATAATTGATAATTTACTAAGGAGTGAAATAAAGATCTTCAGATTTATTGGAATAAATAAACTAAGTTAAATACCAGTAGTAAAAACGGTTACTATATTGGTACCAGGTATTAAAATAAAAATTTATGCCTAAACTGGTATCAATCAATCACTATTCATTAGATAGTCACTTTTTGTTGATACAGTTTCATTCATAATTTCTGTAATTGGTATATCTAAGCAAGGGATAAATGAACTTGAAGCTTGAACTTTGTTATATACTAATATATATACTCGTATAACACGTAGGCTGAAAAGATTTTGGTCTAGCTACTTAAAACACATTTTTTTGCAAAATCGACTTTATTCATCAATATAGTCTCCTTCAAGAGCGATACAATCAGTCTAATGCTTTTCCAACATTTCTATACCTTTCTTGTAGAAGGATTTGTCTTTGCCTTCAAAATAGGCCAAATCTCTTTCCCGCGAGCATTTTTTTGAGGTCCACGAATAGATAATAGTGGCTGGGGGCCAAACTTGGAGAATATAGTGAATGAGGAAGCAATTCGAACTATAATTCATGCAATTTTGCCAACGTAACTTGTGATTTGTGACACGGTGCATTGCCTTGATGAAAGAGCACTTTTTTCTTGTTTATTCGGAGCCGTTTCTTTGCGATTTCTGTCTTCAAACGCACCAATAACTTTATATAATATTCGCTATTGATGGTTTTTCCCTTCTTAGCCTCGTCGATGAAAATTATTCTATGCGCATCCCAAAATACAGAGGCCAAAACCTTCCCAACCGTCTGTTGTGTCTTTGGTCACTTCGGGTGGCTTTCACCGGCTGCTGTCCACTTAGCTGATTGTTGATTTGATTCCGGTGTGTAGTGGTGGATACATGTTTCATCCATTGTCACATTTTGCATGCAAAAATCCTTTTTATTGCGTTTAAACAGGTCCAAACAGCGCTCAGAATGATCAACACGTTGTTTTTAATCCACTGTGAGCAAAGGCAGTACCCATTTCGAACAGAGTTTTCTCATGCTCAAATGTTTATGCAAAATATGACCAACACGTTGTTTTGATATCTTTAGGGTGTCAGCTATCTCAAGCAATTTCACTTTACGGTCATCCAAAACAATTCTGTGGATTTTTCTGATGTTTTCCGGTGTCACCATCTCATTTGGGCGCCCAGAGCGTTCAGCATCATTTGTATTTATATGATCGCGTTTAAATTCTGTATACCAATAAATGATGAGTGATTTTCTAGGAGCAGAATCCCCGTAACACTTATCAAACCACTGCTTTGCTTGAATGGTATTTTTTCCCATCAAAAGACAGTGTTTAATCAACACACGAAATTCGATTTTTTCCATTGTTTTGAAGATATTAAAAGTAGCGTCACTAAAACCACTTTAACTTGTAAACTAATCGTCGAAATCTCATGAAATGTTGACACGTATCGTTTGAAGGTTAGTACTTCCTAAAAATCATATGGATTTTTTGAAAAGGGCGATATCTATGTATCAGACCAAAAACTTTTCAGCTTACGTGTATAGATATATATATATATATATATATATATATATATATATATATATATATATATATATATATATATATATATATATATATATATGCATATATATATATATATATACATATATATATATATATATATATATATATATATATATATATATATATATATATATATATATATACTTCTCTGTTAATAAAAACAATTTAAAATTAGATTATTGTATTCCTGCACATTTCAGGTTTCCTAGACCACGAACGAAAAATGGGGTCTCTAATTTCCGTTTATCTGCTTGTCTGATGGAACGCTAACTCTCGGGCGAAATGAGATATAATTTTCAATGTTGATACATTTATTGTTCAAAGTAGGAATGCAACCTACGGCTTTTGACCGATATCATTTCAAGCGAGGGAGGTACAAGGATTGAAAGTCAATACATTTATATTTTCAGTTGTTGCTGGCAAATTACCGGGTAATTAAATTTTTTAAATTTTTTTCCGCAATTATTGTCACATTAGTTAGTTAGTTTTTGTAAGTATATAGTATTTTGGTAATATTATTTATGGACAATGTTAAAATGTATAGTTACACAATATAAAAACAACTGGTGAAGTTACTTATGCAGAACTTTGCTTGCAAATACAAATTGTGTGGTATTATATTTTAAAGTCACTCTATAATCAGATCCCTCTACATACTATTTTTGTTAAAATTGTAAAACATTATATAGTTTTCAGATTTGCCAACTCTAAAAACCCTTCAAAGGAGTGTTATAAATAATCATTTTTACTTGATAACAGTTATCATCACTACACAAAACATATTATTTTTGCATTCGACGCATATGTATGATAGCCTTTGGTATATATATATATATATATATATATATATATATATATATATATATATATATATATATATATATATGGGGTGTTATCAAATTCACTGCATGTATGGGAACTGGCGCCCGTTTGTAGCAAGACCGATTGCAAAAAATTCACCTTAAATAGCTGATATCAATAATAAAGGAAAAAATCGACCCTAAAGAAATGACGTCGTGAATATTTTTTTCCCGCCGTCACTGGTGAACCCTAGAACTCCCCGATATCGAAAATCGCAAATCAGACGTAAGGTGGTTGTTTAGATTTGAGTCGGCTTTTTTTAAACAAATTTAATTTAAAAAATAAATTAAAATAGTTTTTTTATTTTATTATTCTAAAACCGACAATGGATTTGTTGCTTCTTTGTTGTCTGCATTTCAGGCTGACATTAAAAGGTTTGTGCCGCCGCCAACTCGTTTCCTAAGAAAGTTTTTACTGGCTCTCTGCTAGCTGGCAGCCCAGTGACCGCGCCTGCTAGAAAAACTTCAAATTCACGTTTAGTTTGTTTGCTTTTTAGAGAATATTGGCAAATGCAATATGTCGTGGATAATATGAGATAAAGATCAATGATATTGAAGGTTTTTTTAAAGATAGATGAACTAATATAGTAGTATTTATTAAGAAATTTGTAGAAAGTGTAGAATATAGCACTAAGTGTGACAGATTGTGTCATTCGGTACAATAGGATTAGTTATAAATTTGCCACGGACAATTTAGGATATTTTATATGGAGATCTATTGCTAATTTAAGGTACGTTTATTTATTTATTCCGTATGGATGTACTATAAAAGTTTCTTATTCACGGTGTCCTTATTTGTAATTTCATTATTCGCGGATCCGAAACTAACGATATTATAATTTTTTATAGAGAAATATGTAAAAAATAAAAAAATTGCATACTTACCTATTTACATACATTTTTACTAGCTAATAAAACGCAACAGCATAACCTTTTGACTAATTGCCGCTGAGGTTCTGAATAGTTAGAATCGAGTGACATTTAAAAGTTGCTTGAAGTGCAAGATAAGTATTTGACTGAAATGGATTTAGAGAAAATGCGATTCCACTGAAGTGGAAGTTACAACCAGCACTGAAAAGGTGATATTAACCTTAAAAAATCTGAGTGCAAGTTTACAAATGGCTATTGAGCTTTATGAGGTTTTAATAAAAATTGATCCGTCTACGGAAAAAAGCCTTGTTTTCAAAAGAAAAATCGTCCACGCTGCTGTTGAATATCAATCTGAGCTAAAAGAACTTTCAAAAGGAGCAGAACAAAAAAAAAAAAATTACAAAATTTTAATTAATTTAAGTTTGTAAACTTAGAACGTATCCCCTATAATCCTATACAATTTACCATTCCGTATTCACGAATTCTGTATTAGCGGCATATTTACTGAACGTCACCCCCCGCGAATAAGGAGCTTTTACTGTACATTGCACACAGCACAATTGAAGTCAAATAAAATAACCGAAAAGAATTATACAAAAATAGTAGTAATGATATAGCACGTCACTCCAATAGGGTATCAATTTAAGGGACATAAAAACAAATCCATTTTTTCACTTTAATACTAAACGAATCGTACATTTCTTACAAGAAAAATGCTTACCATTTCAATATTAATCTTGAAAAAGTTAAGAGTAAAACCTATTTGAAATTCTTATAACTAATTGTTAACAGATTCTTATAACTAATTGTTAAAGGTCAAAGCCAGTTGTTAAGGGGTAATGACCGAGTTTTTCTCGCGTCTTACCAATATCGCTAGAAGACGCCAGTATCAAAGTTTTTTTTGCCCATCGACCCAGTCTTCGTAGTTTTTTAGCTCAATAAGTAGTATGATTTTAGTTATTAACGTTTTTTTTTTATTCCTTCTTTTGTTTATTGATATCTTTACCTTTTTTAGTTGTATTTTTCTTCGATTTGGCTACTGATAATGCATTCAAAATATTTTTGTAAGGACTTGATGTAATTTCCATAGTCTTTTGTACAGTATTTTTTTGTAGTGTCGGACCTAAAGATTTTACAATCTTTTTTAAAACTTTATCGTTAAATCCCAACGCAGACAGTTCACTATTTAAATGTGATAACCCATTCAGAGACATCAGGTTGCTAAGCAATTTGTTTGTTTTCATTATTAATAATAATAGAAGCATCTAGTATGATTAATGTCGTTTCATTACTAGAGTTTGTTATAGAGAAGGAGAAGTTATATTTTCAGCTGCTTTAAACAAATGTTCGGGAAAGACGTTTTGTCCACGGGCCAAACTCCAGCAGCCTTAAATCCAGTCACAAAAGTGCCATTTCTTTGGTAAGCTTCTGTAAACAAATTTGCAACTTGATATTGCATTAATTGACGACCTAGATTTCTACTCTACTTGAATATAATAACTGCTCATGGGTTTAAAGAAAAGATACATCTAGTGGCTGAAGCCGGTGAATAGTAAGGCCTGGCAGTCGCAACATTATTATCCTATTAACCTTTGCTGTGTTCAACGCTTCCAGGTTCTTCGAATGCATTATATTTCCATCAAGCAGAAGTAACATTTTATTTTCGGGGGTTGGCTTTACCCCGCTTATAAAATATTTCATCTTTTTTTCAAATAAGTTTGAGTTAATATAGCCAGAGTTTGTAATGGTGACAACATTCTCAGAAGATGTGCCATTCCCCAATTCAGGATTTTATCTTATTCTTTTGAATATAAGCATTGGAGCCACAGACTGTCTAGCCACACTAGCACAACACAAGGCTGTCGTATTAACTTCTTCATAATTGTGGTGATTTGTTTCTTCCTCTTTAATCCTAAGACTATTTGTATTTTTTCCAAACGATAAAAAATCCACTTTCAAATTGAGGGTCGATTTGCCCTACTTTCCTCTATTCAGACATATAGCCCTGCACCTGAGCTAGTTCATATAACGGCAATCTTTCATGGGTGGGTTGATTTTATAAATAATCTGGTAAAATGCAGTTTTGCATCTTTTTTTAATTTTTCAAAAATTTTCGAATTTGAAAAAAGTATTGAACGTGCTTCTACATGACTCACCCATTATTTATACATATATTTATATATTTAAAGGCGCTACAGGCCATGAAGGCCTAGGGCTTACTAAACTTGTCTTCCATCATCCGGCGTCCAAGTATTGTTGGATCGTATGTCTCCACTCTATTCTGTTCTGCGCCTTCGCCCTCCAGTCTCTGACCCCTATGGCTCTTAAATCCCCCTCAACATGTTGCAACCATCTCCTTCTCGCACCCACAGGTTTCATCGCCAGCACCATTTTCGGCAGTCTCTCTCTTGTCAAACGTTGTACGTGTCCTAATCATCTCATTCTCTACACTCTTATAAAAGATGTGATTCTAGGTCCGTCATATAAGTCTTCCAGTTCCTGATTTGTCCGTCTAATCTGCCCTTCCGGTGTGTTTCTTCCTCCGTAGATCACTCTTAACATCCTTCTTTCCCACCTCTCTAGCGTCTCTTCCTCTAATTTATTCATTACCCATGTTTCACATCCATAGGTGACAGTAGGTCTTATGACCGATGTATAAATCCTCAGTTTTGTCTTTCTAGAGACGTATTTTGATTTCATTAAAGCATTCAGGCTCCCACATTTTTGGTTGCCCTTTGCTATTCGCGCCTTCAGTTCGCTCCCTTCATGCCCGTTTTCTTCAGGCAGTACCCCCAAATATACAAATCTATCCACTCTCTTAAATTTATATTCTCTTCCATCATAGGTCACTACATTATATTCTTTTTCTTTCTTAGTTTCTGTGCTTCCTGCTATCGTATATTTTTCCCGGAGTTGATTTCTAATCCATACTTACTTGCCTCTCTTATTAGTCTTTTCGTTCCCTTTACTAGTTCTCTGCTAGACTTTGCTATCAACATATGCTATACACTGGTGCTCCTTATTAAAAATTGTACCGTTAGCCTCTAGACTGCTCTCTCTCTTATTATCCCCCCAAAACTAAGTTAAATAACGTCGCAGACAGTGGGTCACCCTCTCGTAGTCCCCTTTCCACTATAAAATCCTTTGATTCCAGGCTATTCCACACTATTTTATATATATAGATGCATAATATCATAAGTTATGGTACACACATTTGAAATATCAAATCCTAGCATAAATGGTGTACCTAAACTAAATAGTTTCCGAGATAATTTCAGTTAAGAAATTACATTTTCCACCTTTTGACAAGGTATGTATCGCTTGACCCATGCATTTTCAACTAAAAATGAATTTAAAAAATCAGGTTTAGACTGTTGCTTAGTAACTAAACTAGTGACAAAAAATGATATTGGAGAATGATAAACATGCCTAGAACTTTTTACACGGATTTATTTTTAAAAAAACTTTTTTAAGTAAAAAACCCGAGGTAAGGTTTCCTCCAAATCCTGCTTATCATATTGTGTGTATGATATCCTTTCCGTCGTCACATTATACAGTGTCATATGCTATAATGGACATTTTATATGTCTTAATCCTAGCATTCGTGGTGTACCTAACGCAATAGTTTTTAAGATAATTTCAAATAAAAAAAAATATGTTTACACTGTTGTTTGATAACTAAACTATTTTCGAAAATTGACAGTGCTGAATAATAATTGTATTTCTGTACAACTGATACAAGAATCCATTTAAAAAAAAAACTATTCATTTTCAAATGAAAATCGGTAGGTGGGGTTTTCACAGAATTTCATTATTATATGCGTATGAGTTTTGGTCGTCATATTACATAACATCGTAAGTTATGATACACACATTTATGTATCAAATAGTAGCATATAACAATTACAATTAACCTGTCGACTTAACGAAGTGCAGCATCTATATTTTATATATAATATTTAAAGCATAATCTACCATCACAATGATCATGGAAAGTTTTCTGTATATGGAAAATGATCCACAAGCGAAGTTAGGATAGCTGGCAGCCTATGGAACTTTTTAATTTTCCTTTGATGCTGTATATGTTTTATTATTGTTTACGAGGGATCCAATTTCAGTAAAAAAAACGGTTTTCTTCTTTCCGGTTGTTCACCTAATAAATTACTAGAATGTCATTTATTTTGCATAATATTGAAATGGATATCTCGTTTTATTCGACAGTTTAGGTATCAGTAGACCAACAGACAGTTGTTTTTCGTGACTTCCAGATACTGAAAGGTAAAGAAATACGAATCCATTACTTCCCTTAGCAAGGGAAGTAAAAAGTTGTCGCATGTCCATTAGATTAGAGTTCATCTTATTTGGGCATTAGTTTCTAGGCATTTTTGTTTACTTTACTACTCCTGGAATGTCTTGAAATGCCTCAAATTCCATTTTAATTTAAACGACATGAAACTTACTATGTTAAAAAAGTACTATTTTTAAATTATCTGCTGGTTATTATAAACTAAACGTTAACACAAAGCAATGCGATATTCTGACATTGACATCAAGAATCAATCTTTACAAAATTTTAATTATCGACGTAATAAAAATTCCGATGTGAAACAATATAATTAAAACAGTCACAACGGATAACAGTATTATCCGGGAATGGCTTTCAGCCAAAAATATCAGCCCTCGATCTTTCTCGAAAGTGGACAGTCGATAGCAGAGGCAGAGGGTTCCAGATTAAAAGCTGTATCTTTTACCACTTTGTTTTATGATCCTTGATAGTAAGGGTAAGCTTTTTATCTGTTTGTTAAAATGCTGGTTATTATATATATATATATATATATATATATATATATATATATATATATATATATATATATATATATATATATATATATATATATATATGTATATATATATATATATATATATATATATATATATATATATATATATATATATATATATATATATATATATATATATATATGTAGTAATGGTTTTTCGGGTATCCCGTGTTAGCTTGAAGTCCCTTGATGGACGGTTTCGCTGACGTTTCGATGGAATCTCATCCATCTTTTTCAAAGCGTTGATCACTGGTCGGTGTCTTGGCGTTGAATGTCGAGTCTGGCCCTGAGTGCGCCGGTTTTATGTACTCGGGGGTGTTTCTATTGGTCGGACGGATCTGGCCAATAGAGGCTCGGCTTTGGCTGCGCGTTGTCGATCCTGTGGTTCTTTGTAATGTTTGTGTTGGTGAAGTAACATATGGTTAGGAATTATTGTTTCTCTTGGTTGGACTTGGTACTGGGATAGAATATGTTTCCAAGAGTTCGGTAAACGTTGGCTATCATCCCGATTATTTAAGTTGTTGGGCCTCTTTTCTATTTCTATGGCTTCTTTGATTACCCTAGTGAATAGGTTATTACTTTTTTGTAGGGTTCTGGTTTTGTCAAAATCGATTTTGTGGCCGGTATTGTGTGCATGTTGTGCTAGAGAGGAGGTGGTGGATTTTTGTTTTACGGCGTTTTTGTGCTCGTCTCTTCTGGCACTAATTTTCCTGTTTGTTTGGCCTATGTATGAAAGACCGCAGTCCTGACACGGAATTTCGTATACGCCTTGGTCTTCTAAGGCTATAATGTCTTTTGGTGTAGGTAGAATATCTTTAATTTTTTGGTTGGTTGTGTAAATGGTCTCAATTTGGTGTTTTCCTAGAAGTCTTCCTATTTTGTCTGTAATGCCTTTTACATATGGGAGAAATGCTTTTGTAGTATATGTCTTTCTTTCCTGTTTGTGTTGTTTATTTAGGGCCCGCCAGATCGTGTTTTGACTATATCCATTTGAAAGTAAAACGTTTCGAAGGAGCTTGGTTTCTTGTTGCAAATGTTCCTTGTCTGTTAGGGTTTCTGATCGGTGAGCTAAGGATTTGGCAACGGAGAAGAGTTGGGCCGGGTGATGATGTGAGCTGGCATTTAAGTATCTGTTTGTATGTGTCGGTACACATACTTAAATACAGTACAGATACTTAAATGCCAGCTCACATCATCACCCGGCCCAACTCTTCTCCGTTGCCAAATCCTTAGCTCACCGATCAGAAACCCTAACAGACAAGGAACATTTGCAACAAGAAACCAAGCTCCTTCGAAACGTTTTACTTTCAAATGAATATAGTCAAAACACGATCCGGCGGGCCCTAAATAAACAACACAAACAGGAAAGAAAGACATATACTACAAAAGCATTTCTCCCATATGTAAAAGGCATTACAGACAAAATAGGAAGACTTCTAGGAAAACACCAAATTGAGACCATTTACACAACCAACCAAAAAATTAAAGATATTCTACCTACACCAAAAGACATTATAGCCTTAGAAGACCAAGGCGTATACGAAATTCCGTGTCAGGACTGCGGTCTTTCATACATAGGCCAAACAAACAGGAAAATTAGTGCCAGAAGAGACGAGCACAAAAACGCCGTAAAACAAAAATCCACCACCTCCTCTCTAGCACAACATGCACACAATACCGGCCACAAAATCGATTTTGACAAAACCAGAACCCTACAAAAAAGTAATAACCTATACACTAGGGTAATCAAAGAAGCCATAGAAATAGAAAAGAGGCCCAACAACTTAAATAATAGGGATGATAGCCAACGTTTACCGAACTCTTGGAAACATATTCTATCCCAGTACCAAGTCCAACCAAGAGAAACAATAATTCAACCATATGTTACTTCACCAACACAAACATTACAAAGAACCACAGGACCGACAACGCGCAGCCAAAGCCGAGCCTCTATTGGCCAGATCCGTCCGACCAATAGAAACACCCCCGAGTACATAAAACCGGCGCACTCAGGGCCAGTCTCGACATTCAACGCCAAGACACCGACCAGTGATCAACGCTTTGAAAAAGATGGATGAGATTCCATCGAAACGTCAGCGAAACCGTCCATCAAGGGACTTCAAGCTAACACGGGATACCCGAAAAACCATTACTACATTTCACACCCGTGAGAACATTCGTCAAAACATATATATATATATATATATATATATATATATATATATATATATATATATATATATATATATATACAGGTGTACAAGTATGAAATGCAGATTTTTTTCTAAATAAAACATGTTAAATTCAGAAGAATGATAAAAAGTGCTTTATTCAAAGTATGCTCCATCGCTTGTTATACATTTTTCCCATTTTTCGGGCAATTTGTGAATACCACGCCAGTAAAAATCTTCCCCTTTTGCTGCGAACCATCCCTCGAGCCATTTTTTTCACATCTTCGTACGAACCAAAGCGCTGCTCAGCAAGTGCATGGCCCATCGATGCAAACAAGTGGTAATCGGAAGGAGCCAAATCTTGTGAGTAAGCCGCATGGGGTAGAACTTCCCAGCTGAGTGCTTCCAACGTGTCGCGAACTGGTTTTGCCGTATGTGATGGAGCATTGTCATGAAGAAAAATGACTTTGTGTTGTCTCTTTCGGTATTCTGGCCTTTTTTCAAGCAGCAAACGGTTCAAATCGGTCAATTGTTGTTGGTAACGTTTAGTATTAACCGTTTCCCCAGGTTTTAATAGCTCATAATAGACCACGTCCCTCCGGTTCCACCAAACACAGAGCATCGTCTTTCTGCCAAAGCGATTCGATCTTGCGGTCGATGTGGATGGTGCGCCTGGGTCTACCCATGATTTTTTGCGCTTGGGATTCTCAAAATAAATCCACTTTTCATCCCCTGTAACTATACGATGCAAAAAACGACTTCGTTTTGTACCGAGCGAGCAAAATGTCACACATGTTTATGCGCTTTTCCATTTGCCTGTCGTTCAACTCATATGGTATCAATCTACCGGTCTTCTGAATCTTTTCCATCTCTCGTAGCCGATTGAAAACAGCTTGTTGACTAACGCCCAATTGCCCGGTCAGTTGTTTTTGTGTTTGCGAATCATCTTCATCCAACAATGCTTGCAATTCCACATCTTCGTATTTTTTTGGCGGTTTTCCATGTTCCTTGTCTGCAACATCTAAGTTACTACTTTTGAAACGCCGAAACCACCGTTCACACGTATCTTGCGATGGAGCATGTTCACCATAAGCTTCTCGAAGTAATCGGCATGATTCAACAGCAGTTTTCTTCAAATGAAAACAAAAAATTAATGCTGTCCGCGAATGCTCTTTGTTCGATATAAATTTCGACATATTGAACACAACAACACAACACTATGCACACACTTTTCCAATTTATCACTCGTGCGCGTCTGACACTTGTCAAATCTTTATAGCACAAACTGCATTGGTGCAACATCTGTTGTCTGAAATCCGCATTTCATACTTGTACACCTGGTATATGAGGCGTTCAAGATATATCGTGTTAGATGTCCTTTTCAGAGTTAAAAATTATATATTTTTTTTATTATTTGCAAGTTTATTGAATATTGTATATATAGGTTTTAGTTGCAAATATCCCTAAAGCTATGCTTAACTTTTTATGAATAACCATTTAATGAACCTATCATTTAAAATATAGAGTTTTAATGCTAAGAATAAGTTAACATTTAGCGTAAGAAAGTCAAGTTTAGTAGTTATTTTAGAATTATATGTTCGCAAAAAAAAAGTAGATAAATTACTTTACGAATTTTTGTACAAATGAACAAATTAAAATTGAGCCCGAAGGTTGTTCACAAAAATCAGCCATTCTCGAGGTATTTTTGCTAGTTTATCAATATCCTATGTAAGGAAGGGGTTTTGCAATACTCAATACAATCACCTCAAACAATAAAACTCAAGAAGTTTAAGAAAAATTATTTTACTGAAAAAATATCTTAAGCGCGGCAGTGAACAGATTATAAAAACAGAACAAAACTCAGACATTAAAACCCACATGGTGCGCTATAATAGAAAATAATCTAAGAGAAAAAGAGAACGATGTCGTTGCACATTTTCCAGCTTACGAGAATTCTCGAGACGGTCGGAATTTCAATCAGCTCGGTATTTCATAATTAAAACTAGACTTCGGGCGAAAAGCCGCCCATGTTACTGACTAGAACTCGACAGAAATTTAATACCTATCAAGGAAGTTCGGAGTTTTAAAGTGATCTTTTAAGTTTACCGAATATTTTTAGTAACTGTTTATCTTTTTATATAACGTATTTTAAAGATAATTCTCGACCACTTTATTTAAAACTTTGTAAATGTAAACTCGCTTGTGCATAAATAATATGTTACCAATTAAGCGAAAATATAAAATTTTCCCGGAAAAGTTTCAGAACACAATTTAGAAAAGGCATAAGCAATTGTAGTGTTTTTACAAATACGCTACCTAACGCTAAGTAGAATCTCTGGATAGAGATCAATTTCCAGCCCATTTGTTTCAAATTGAGGGATTAATTTCAAAAACAGCATAAGTCTAAAAATCGAGTTTCGAGAAAATCAAGAAAAACAGTTTACCGTAATGACCATTAAACTTATTTATCAAATCCTTATCTATAACAATTTTAGATCTCTACTGATTTTGATTGCTGGTACTTATTTATTTTAAAATTTTTTCCTTGAACAGAAAACCTAAAAAAAAAGTTGAAATGATGTTGTTTTTGTCGAAATTAAAGGAAAATATGTTTCTTTTAACAGAAACAAACAATGGTATAAGAAAAAACTCCTGTATTACTTACAAGACTTACAAAGAAATCTTTTTAATGAAATACAATGACATTCAAAACAAAATATTTTTATTAATATGAAATCTCAAATACTGCCTAATCTTCACAGCCGCTGCTGTTTTTCAGAAATCTCATGAGGCTTTTCAAGTTCTGGATTTTGATTGGAGCTATCTCATTAGGTCTGTTAAATAAAACATTAAGTTGTAATCCTTCAGGAATGCGCACCTTGTACGCTGCTGGATCTCCATGGGCCATGGTAACTCTCCTTCAAGAAAATTAACGGTGAGTTTTTTTTTTCTCTTCTTAATATTCGAACATCCTTTATTTTCACACGTAGTTTAGCACTTTGGATGAACTCAACATCAAAATAAGACTGATTAGTATAATCAATAAAACCATACTGATATACTTTGGTCATATAACAAGAGGGAGGCACACAGTAGAGCGATTGATTGAGGAAGGCAATGTCGAGGGCAAAAGACCGAGAGGTGTTCGGACCATATTAAAACAACTGGCCTCACATTTCCAGAAGGATCACATCAAGCACAAGACAGAGAAACATGGGCTAAAATAATGGCACAAACACCATGATATTACCACGTCCTTACATAGGATGTCGGATAGAGGAGGAGAACGACGAGGTTTAGTACTTTTAAGGAAAAACTGGTTAGTGGCTGTTTTAATATCGTATATGTGAGAAACGTCGACTTTTACCAAATTAAAAGGTGATGTATTGAGAATAATCTTGTCTCAATCATCTGGAATTTCAGCTTTCCCAACTTTTCTCTTTTTTTTCTATCAATGAAAAATCTTGATCATTTGGTAAGTATGAAAAGATGGGGAAAATGTACTCCATTTTGTCGACTATCTTAAAACAGGGTATAAACATGTAAAGAAAATGGAGCAAAAAAAATTTTTGTTCTGGACTGGACATCCGTCACTGGATAGCACCAAATTTCAAGAATGGAGGTCTCTATTATTCAAATAATTGAGAAGCATTGAGGTAACCTCGTGCACTCCCTTTCTACACTGTCCTTCATACTAAGCATACATAACGGCATCGTTATTTGCTAAGTCGTGAATTCCGAACACATAATACCGCAATTCCGAGAAGAGAATACAGGATTTGTATTAATATGAGGCAGGGGAAGATTTTGAGCCTTTCTTTTGTAATTTTTTTTCACGGTCCTGGATGATTGGGCTTTTCATAGATGTAAGTTCTTTTGGATTTAAAGCCTACCCTTTTCTTTGTCTCTTATATCTCTGACGTTAAGTTTATTCAAAAACGAGTCACAGTCGGCACAAGTATCGGATCTAGGAAATCCGAATTTTATATTGAGTTTATTCATATCTTTGACTGTCAGAGATTCGCAAAGAAACATTCTCTCAGGGTTTTTTCGACGAATATAATGGTGGGGTACCATGAGACACTAAACTGTTTTGAATTCTCCGCAATCTAGCTACGGTAATCCTCTGTAAATTAACAAAAGCATTTTTACATACTAAGAGTTCTTTTCCCTCATATCTAATTTTAAATGAAAAGGACGATGTGTGTGGTTTTCGCCTTTCTTTTGGAATGTTATGTCTAGCTCTGCCCCTTGCAATAAGCTTCAGTGTAATTAAACCAACCAAATAAGAGTTCCGTGCATTTTTTTATGTCATTTTATTAAAATCATGCAAAATTTTTAATCCTCAATCTTGATGCACTTTCTCATAACATTTTAGGAGCTTACGTCTAAAAAAGAAATTACGTAGTTTTGCATTTTAATGCTGATGGGAAAAAATAGTTAAACAGATCAACTTTCTTAAGATCTATTTTCGGCCTTCCTCCCTTCTCAGTCCGAACCTCTTAGCAGAAGTGTGGTGACTGCCAATGACACTAAGTCCTTCCACTGGTTCCTATCGTCACCAAGATGAACTACATCATGCATTTCAACTCCACTTAGCTGCCGAACCTGATCGGACCACCGACATGGAGACCGGCCACTAGGTCTACGACCATTTACTTTTCCTTCTATGACTAGCAGCTTCATATTGTTATTCCGCCTAGCCCAATGGTCAAAATATCGCCAAATTTTTTCATGTATGGTGTTAGTTATTGTTTTAGCTACTCATAGTTCTTCCAGAATCAAAATACTGGTTCTGTGCGTAGTCCATGGTATACGCAGTAGTCTGCGATAATACCACATCTCAAACACCTTGAGTCTTGGGCGGTCTCTTTCTTTAAGCATCCATATCTCTGCAGCATATGATAAAATAGAAAACACTAAAAGAACTATTGGCCAGGCAACTAAAGTAAATAACCGGTCAAGTGCAAGTTGAACTTGCGCAATTAATGTTTCGTACGTTGATTGCTTTTAAAATAAAAAATTTTGTTACGGAAGTATAAAATGATCAGTTACTTCACAAAACACACCACAAATGAGTTTTCAACCAAGTTTGTTTCCAATCTTTACTGAAAACTGATGACCTTGAAATTTTTGTATTTTTTATATAAGATAAATTATTAGAGGTGATGCCCTCATAATAATTTTCGTTCAATCTACACCCCGTGGAGAATATTCCAGAATTTCTTCAAAATTATTTGATCAGTACTTTTCGAGATAAGGGGGAGAGACAGCCATTTTTCGTGATTTTTTAAAAATAATACAAAGAAAAGTGTGCGCAAGTATTACATTATATATATATATATATATTATATATATATATATATATATATATATATATATATATATATATACATTTTACTTGTGTTTTCACAAGGTTTCATTTGTATGACTTTTGTATGACATCGAGTATGACCTAGTAAAAAATTTCTTTTTTCTCTTCCGATTTTACCCCCCAAAACTAACCCCTTAAGTCAAAAGTTAACTTTCAGAACTACATGGCTCTGATGAGGCCATCAATTCCTATATTATTACCAAATTTCAACTTTCTGTGACAAATAGTTTCGGAGAAAATCGGGTGTGACAGACAGACAGGCAGACACCGAATCTTATAAGTGAACACTAAAAATTAATACAAATACAACAAGAATAATAAAATTCACATACCTGCAATCACCACCAGTTGCACGTGCTGGAACTGGCGTGTTTTTATGGTTTATATGTTTTAAATCTTTTATCTTTGCATCCCGTATTTGCAGAGATTTTTTAACTTTTTGGGCTTCTTTATGGGCCGATAAGTTTGTCCGTTATCATTATCATTAAAATTAACGATATTCATGTTTTAATATCTTAACACATTAACGTCAGCAAATACAATGCATTACACTGGTTTACAGCCAAAAAATACCAAGAACGCCACATGCCTAGATAAGTTAATTGGGACCTCCTGAACACGAAAAACGCTATAATTTTTTTTTTTTTTAAGTACCGTTTTTTAGATAACGGTACTTTTGTGTTTTTCGGTGTATGGTCCCACTCAAACCCTTATGGAGCCCAACCGAAAAGTCCGATCGAGATAAATGTCATACCGTTGGAAAGGCAACTAAATGCCTTTTCCGGCGGTATACTATAAATTTCTATGTGACAAGAAGTGGCTGAGTTATAACACCTCAAAGTTCAAAATTTGCCTATTTTTTTACGTTTTTTTCAAAATTTTTCATTTTTATTTGGTTTTTTTTCTACGTTATTGTAAAGATCTGGAATGTTTTTTTTTTTTTACCAAGTAGTTTATTTAATAACCAACATTTTAAACGTAATTTGAAAAAAAAAGGATGAAAAATAAAGTTTTTATTAAGGATTTTGTGGAACGACAATATTTTCATTTTCATTGCTCACACGCTATATTCGGCGTAAATTAAAAAAATTTAAATTAAAATGACGAGCGACTTGAATTTTTCCGTTTTTTTTTTTTCGGATGTATCTTCGCGAATGAGGAACCAACAATAGTCTGCCATCATTTGTTCATCCCACCAGCCCTTGTAACGTCTCTCGATTTCTTGCATTTCCTGGTGAAATCTTTCACCCTGCTCATCACTTTCGGATCCCAAGTTCATGGGGAAAATATCCAAATAACTGAATAAAAAGTGTAGTTTAGGTGTCATATTTGAACCTAAAAGTTAAAAAGAATAAATTTCAAATAATTTTCAAATGATAACGGCCTTTTTGATATACATGCTTTCACTCAACGCTTACCAATGGCATTGAATTTTTGCAGTAATGTATCGATCTTCTCAGCGTAATCAGGACTTCTGTAGTTTCCCAAAAAGTTGTAAACGATGTCCTGGAATGCTTCCCATGCCTCCAAATGAGCTGGACCTAAACACTCATTAAATGCTTGGTCACCGTACAGAGCCCGAATTTGAGGTCCATCAAATATACCAGCTTCAATTTTGCTCGCTGTGGCTCTCGGAAATTTTTGTTTAAGGTAATTCATGGCAAGACTGTCTTTTGGCAACGTTTTCACAATATTTGTAAATAACCCAAGCTTAATATGTAGTGGAGGAAGTATTATCTTCTCCTGAGGAATGAGTGGGTCATTTTTAATATTGTACTCTCCGTGCGTACGCCCACTTCGTTCGGGCCAAACTTTTCGGATGTAGTGATTCTGACGGTCACGGCTGTCCCATAGACATAGAAAACAGGGAAACTTCGTATTGCCCCCTTGCAATCCAGATAGTATGGCAACTAATTTAAAATCAGAGCAAACTTTCCATTGATGTTGGTCATATTGTATGAGAGCGAGAAGTTCTTTCATTGCTTCATATGTTTCCTTTATGTATTTTCCATATCCGATTGGAATTGATGGTTTCGTATTCCCTTTATGAAGCAAGACTGCCTTCAAACTATCCTTGCCTCCATCCAGAAAAAGACGCCATTCCACTGGGTCATAACTTTGTTGGAGAGCATTGAAAAGACCACGTATGTTGGCACAAAAACAAAAGTTTCCCGTTTTTGCGAAAAAAACTGCAAGTTGTTTGCTACGATCACGGTAATATGTAACACGTGTCTCAGGAGCACAATATCCCCACTGTTGCAATCGCGATGCAAGTAATTCAGATTTCGATTTCGGCAAATACAAATCTCGGCACAAATCATTAAGCTCGGCCTGAGTAAGTAAATGGGGTTTCTTATTTGATTGCATTTCTGATTCACTGCACTCATCTGATGAATCACTTATTGTTGTTCTTTTTCGTATTTTTGTGGGCTCTGCTACAATCAGCTGCGGTTTGGGGCACGATACTGAGTGCGGCACTGGCAGCGTCACCGAGCTAACAACTGGATAAACTGGTTCAATTCTACGTCCGACAGCTTTTTCCGTTAAACAGAAATAACAATCTGTTGTATGACTGATCGGGTTTCTCCATTGCATTGGCTTTCCAAATGTGAAGAAACACTCTTGACCCTTACCAATTTTATTTAATATTGTTCGGCAGTTGTTACATGCATTATTCGGTGTCCACGGTTTGTCCAGAGACGCAGGTCGAAAGCCGAAATACTTCTTATACGCTTCAGATAAATTTTTCGTATTCATTTTTCGCATCAAATGCTGTGATTTCTTTTTCACAAGAACTCCACAAACATAACAAAATTCGTTGGGATCGATTGAACACATTTTATTTTTTGCACGTACAAAGCCAAACTGTTTACTGTGATCAGATTCAAATTCTGATGGACGCCGAATATAGCGTGTGTCAGGGCTACCAACGTATACAGTGATTCAAATTCTGATGGACGCCGAATATAGCGTGTGTCAGGGCTACCAACGTATACAGTGATTCAAATTCTGATGGACGCCGAATATAGCGTGTGTCAGGGCTACCAACGTATACAGTGATTCAAATTCTGATGGACGCCGAATATAGCGTGTGAGCAATGAAAATGAAAATATTGTCGTTCCACAAAATCCTTAATAAAAACTTTATTTTTCATCCTTTTTTTTTCAAATTACGTTTAAAATGTTGGTTATTAAATAAACTACTTGGTAAAAAAATAAAACATTCCAGATCTTTACAATAACGTAGAAAAAAAACCAAATAAAAATGAAAAATTTTGAAAAAAACGTAAAAAATAGGCAAATTTTGAACTTTGAGGTGTTATAACTCAGCCACTTCTTGTCACATAGAAATTTATAGTATACCGCCGGAAAAGGCATTTAGTTGCCTTTCCAACGGTATGACATTTATCTCGATCGGACTTTTCGGTTGGGCTCCATAAGGGTTTGAGTGGGACCATACACCGAAAAACACAAAAGTACCGTTATCTAAAAAACGGTACTTAAAAAAAAAAAATTATAGCGTTTTTCGTGTTCAGGAGGTCCCAATTAACTTATCTAGGCATGTGGCGTTCTTGGTATTTTTCCAAATTAAAAATTTGTAAACCTGTGTTATTGAACAAACAACAAGCAATGAACGTTAAAAGAATTTATTTCCAACGATAACTGCACATGTATTGGACAAATTCTCTTTTTAAAAGAAACCGTGAATATATGTCGTTTTTGTCGAATCAGCTGGAATTTGAAGTGCGATAATTCCGTTCAAGTGAGATTTTTGCAGGAACTGCCTAGACTATTGAATAGCTTGCTAGATGTCACTAATATTTCAATTTTTATAATTTTAGACTTATGCTGTTTTTGAAATCAACGCCTCAATTGTATTCAGGACCTGAAGAGCCCTTTGAAAAATGCTTTCTAAGGCAGGTTTGTATTTAAATATTTTAACTTAATGATCGTATATAAAACAAGTAACATTTTAATAAAAAAATATTAAAAAATATAAATTATCTGCTAAAGATTGTAGAATAAACTCATTTTTTTTCAATAACATTAAAAATGGAAAAAATGAAAAAAAATAAAAACAAATCGATAAATTTTGTTTTTTTTTAAATGTTTCCGGAAATAAATAAAAACCGGTCAGGTGCAAGTTGGACTTGCGCAATTAGTGTTCCGTGCTGTGATTGTCTTTAAACTAAAAATTTCTTGGTTACGAATGATCAGTGGCTTCACAAAACATACCGTAATTGAATTTCAATAAAAGAATTAAGAGCCCCGATTTCAAACAAGTATTGACTCAGCAGGCTAATCAGACCAACTAGAATAAGATAAAAGTTCCTGACATGTATATGTCTTAAGATCCAATATATATTTTCACGTTTTTTCTTAGTCAATAATGTATAATAGTTATAGCATCTTAGTTACCTAATAGCCAATAAATCAATCTAACTCAATCTAAAATCTAGTGGTAAAAGTTTGAAATAAATATTTACTACCTAAATATTTATTTAAATATAAACAAATAAAATAAAATTATTTTGTCTTGGTACCTTATGCTTAAAGCAGTAACTATTAGTCCCGGTTCAATTCCCAACTTTTGACGAAATAAACCTTCATTTTTTGGCGGTCAAATAGGTTCTTTTTTATACCATATAAATTATAAAACGTAATGCACTCGTGATAATTTTCTGCCAATTTATACTTTATGGAGACAATTTCAGAATTTTTCAAAATTTTTTGATCAATTGATACAAAAAAAAGTACGAGTAAATATTAATTTTTGAACTCGTGTTCTCACAACCTTTCATTTGCCACCCACCCGCTGGCTGGTAAAAATTTTTTTTCACTTCCCATTTCAACCCTCAAAACGAGCCCCTTAATTTAACTTTCAAAACTACACGGCTCTGACTGGGCCATCAATTCCTATATTTGTGTCAAATTTAAACTCTCTATGCCAAATAGTTTCGGGTGTGACAGACAGACGGACAGACGCCGAATTGATCCCACGAATATCTCGTACGGAACACTGAAAAAAAATTTTTGAACCCTGTTTATTTCAGTTTTGTTGCTTACCTAACTTAATAAAACTTTTCTCCTTTAATTGTTCTCCTATGTTTTATGGTTTCCGAAATCACAATACACCATTCTGGGACGCATAGTATAATACCTTCCAGAAATGTCAATATTGGTAAAGCACTAAATTACCTCTATAATATCCCACCGGCAATAAATTAAAGCGAAACTTCTGTAAAATAATCTTTGATATAGAAGAGTGAGTGTTTATCATTATGCGGGGGCACGATCTTTATATACCATTAAGAGAACTGTTGAGATCTTTACATTTTCTCGATTTTGCGAAGTGGCGGATTATGAATAAGGGACATGGTGAATGTAGGAGCAATAATCCATTTTTAGTGATAAATTAAGTCGAGCGAACTGCCTTATTAATTCTGATTACGATCATGTAATCAAGATGTTAAGTCTCTTTTTGATAAAATATTGTATTACGACACATTTAAAACTGGTGTCAAAGTATTGTTTAAAATAAGAAGCTCCTTGAAAACGTGAAGGCTGTTACTGACTAGAACTCGTCAAAAATTTAATACTTATTCAGGAAGATTGGAGTTTTAAAGTGATTTTTTTAAGTTTACTGAATATATTTAGTAACTGTTTATCTTTATATTTTTTTGTACTTTAAATATATTTCTAGACTCCTTTATCAAAACTTTATTATTATATACCATCATTATTAGCTTATTCGATCCATAGTCGGATGTAAGCCTTGACAGGGTACAACCGAAAGAATAAGGATTCTATTTCATATGCACGTGTAACATCTGTGACTTTACCAGTTCTTATGGAAACAAATTCTGATCATATCATGGAAATTAATGAATTGGGACAAGAAGTGGTAACTGATGAAGATATGCCAGATGAAACATTCGAACACGAAGAAAGAGAAAATTTCAGCACAGAAGAATCAGATGTTGAGGAAAATTTTATATCGGAAGTCGAAACATTTAATCAAAACGAATTAAGTGATCTGTGCAGAGACTTGGGACTCTCAAAAGATAGATCAGAGCTTTTAGCATCTAGGCTAAAAGAAAAAAATTGTCTATCCACAGGAACAAACATTTCTGCCTATCGTTCGAGAGAACGTCCATTCAGAAAATATTTTACTAAAATGAATAATCTAGTCTATTGCGGTTAGTGCAAGAATACGGTATAGAATACACAGCAAGTGATTGGCCACTGTTTATAGATTCTTCAAAAAGAAGCTTAAAAGCTATCTTGTTACATAATGGAAATATTTATGCCCCTTTACCAGTCGCTCATTCTGTTGTATTAGATGAAGAATACCATAATTTTGAGCTGCTATTGCAAAAATTGAATTACGATCAAAACCAGTGGGAACTTTGTGGGGACTTAAAGATATTTACAATATTACTGGGACAGCAATCTGGAAACACTTCTTATCCGTGCTTTATTTGTGAGTGGAATAGTCGGGCTCGATATGAGCATTATGTGAGGAAAGACTGGCCATTGAGACAAGAATTAATTCCAGGTGAAAAAAACATCATAGGTCCAAGTTTGATATCAACCAATAAGGTCCTACTTCCACCTTTGCATATCAAACTAGGTATTGCAAAGCAACTTGTCAAGGCCATGAGCCGAAACGAAAGTCCTGCTTTCATGCATATTTTTAACTACCTAATCTTTCTGAAGCTAAAATAAAAGAGGGCATATTTACTGTACCACAAATAAGAGACCTCCTAAAAAATGATGCATTTGAGAGGAAAATGAATGCCAAAGAAAAAGCAGCATGGCAAAGTTTTAGAGAGGTGACGACTAAATTTCTTGGAAATCATAAAGACCCTAATTACAAAAATATTGTTGGAAATTTAGTACAATATTATAAAGAAATGGGGTGTTTAATGAGTCTGAAACTGCATTTTCTCCATTCACATCTTGATTGGTTCCCTGAAAATCTCGGAGATTTTAGCGAAGAACATGGAGAAAGGATGCACCAAGACTTGAGTGAATTTGAAAAAAGGTATCAAGGTGTTTGGGGGATAAACATGTTGGCAGATTATTGCTGGAGCCTGAAGCGAGAATCAAATAAATCTCATAAAAGAAAAGCAAGTCGAAGATCATTTCACGAGAAACGAAAGCGTTCTCGTTTAGAGTAGTACTTCAAACATGCTTTGATAAATACTAAAAGAAGCAAACTCTTATGTTTAATTCATATTAAATACTGACTGCGCGATTTCGAAAATCTACTTGGACACTCGAGACTCTTTACGAAGTATGAGCCGAATCATTTTTAGTAGTTAACTTACGCATTGAGGTATTATATAAGACAATATGAGAGTATAAGTAGATATAAGGATTACTGTACAAGTAAGTTATTAGGTTCAAAGGTATTGGGTATTAGAGTTTCTTTGTCGACAAGGATTAAGTATTGAAGTATACAGATTAAGGGTTACTTGATAACAAGGTTGTTCGACATTAGAATTATTAATTTGATATGTACTGGGAATTGAGTTATAAAACGAAATTTAAACATAACATAGCGCACAATGTTTCATTTATACCTCAAGAAACACAGTCGGGCTGGACTTTAAATTTACTAGATATATGGAACGAACATCGAGAGAACAAAAATTAGGTCAAATTTTTTTTTAGATTTTAAAAGTCTCTTTCACAGTCACAAAACTAGTCAAAATATTTGTATAGTCTATTTTTGATATGAACAATATTTTAAGTTTTACTAATAAGTACCTTTAAACAGTATTAAAACATTTGCTTGCATCAGTCTACCTGCCATTATTTAGCTTATATTTCACATATTAATTCCCTTGTAATGACCGAGCAGCATAAAAGACATTTTTGATTGTGATATATTAACGTAAATGTAAAATGATATGTATAAGATATAATCAATAAAAATGTACCGTAAATTAACCTCTGTATGCTTCGCAAGTGTACGATAAAAACAAAATTAAATTTTACAACGCAAAATGACCATACATATTTTTCAAATAAACATAAACTGATGGTGAAATGACCTATAATGACCTCTGAAAGGCGGCTTGAGTCAAACAAACTACGGGTTCGGACTCAGGGACCTCAAAAACATACGCATGAATTTTTTCAGATTTTTTCCACGATTTTTTCTCTATTTGACCTTCAAATGACCTCTGGGAAAAGGCGTAAGGTCAAACAAATCACGGATTCGGACTCGGGGACCTCAAAAACAAACGCATAAATTTTTTCAGATTTTTCCTAAGGTTTTCCGAGTGTTTTTTTTTAGATCAAATGTTGACCTGTGTTATTTTTGTCCTAAATATGAATGTTTGTACCTTTCCTATTCTTTCATCTTCTATTAATAATTCTTGGCTGTTATCTTCACTTTCGTTGTTCAAATATTTGGCTTTCGTGGAGTTTATTTTTACACCTATTTCTCTAGACTTATTATTTAATTCCATCAGCATTTCTTGTAATTCTTCTTTTGTGTTGGCGATCAGAGTGACTTCATCTGCGTACCTTAAGTGATTTAATCGTTCACCGTCCATTAGTATTCCTCTATTTTCCCACTTTGGCGATTTGAGTCAACGTGAACCGCTTTAGGGATATTGAGTCGCCTTGTCTAATTCTTCTTTTAATTTTGATTTTATTTGTATTGTTGTGTAAGCATTATTTGTGATGTGGCACTTTTATGTATGTATTCAAGAAGAGTTATGTATCTTTCGTCCACTCTGCTATAACTTAAGGCGTTAAGGACTGCCCATCTGTCTACCGAATCAAATGCTTTTTCGTAGTCAACCATTACTATCCACAAGGTGACCTTATATTCATTTGGTTTTTCCACTAGTAATTTAATTCTTTGAAGATGGTCAAAGTGATGTATCCCCGTTTGAATCCCGCTTGTTCACGTGGTTGATAACTGTCTAATTTGGTCGTTAATCGATATGTTATGATTCTAGGATTTTGTATAGTACCGATAACAGGCTGATGGGTCTGTAATTCTACAATTTAAATTTGTTCCCCTTCTTAAAAATAAGCACAAGTAAGGCGTTTTCCCCAAGATGTTGGTATGTTACTTTCTATAAGTCACCTGTTAAAATTTATTATTATATATAAGTTATATTTTAACAGTATAAGTTTTAAAAACAAGGTAAATTATTATAAATACAAGTTGTAAATAAAAAGGGAAAAATTTGTCTGTCTCACACTAAATAATAACACTGGTTCACTAATTTTGTCACACGAAATTGGCATTGATAAGATACGATATTCAGGTACCCTCATTATAAGACGGCAATGATTTATATTTGCTATTTCTCAGTTTTTTGTAACGGTAACATATTTAGTTTGACAAAAACCCGAGTGCTGACGTTAAGTTATTGCTACTGAACGACCATTAACCTGAAAAATTATAATTTATTTTATTACTTTCCTTGTTAAAGGAAAATATTATATTCGTAAAAAAATTACACTTTTTTTTGCGATTTTTGCTTCAAGTTTTAGGGTTCCGAAATCACGAAAAACATAGTCATTAATTTCCGTCATAGTTTTTGAACGATATCGCGTCAGGCCAAAGGAATAAAAACGGTGGGGTGTATGTTTTATGAGTGTAGGACACGTGCTGCAGGGAACTCAATAAAGCGCTCCAGGAGCGGCATGTGTGTAGAAAAAGCGATTCACGTTATTCTTAAATCGCTGTAAATTGTACTCGCTGGGAAACACAGTCCTGGCAAATTATTCCAAAGGGATGATGTTCTCCATATAAAAGACTGCTTGAAAAGCGTTGCACGCGGAGTAACAAGCTGAACCTTATACGGATGTGAAGTATTAGCGCGACGTGTATTTCTAATATGCACTGCTCTGGGAGGAATTAAGCGGGCTACATCCTTCGAACACTTTCCATAAAAATACTTGTAGAACAGACTCAAGTCGCCAACCGTTCTTCGATGTTCCAGCGAATCAAGGCCGCCGGTCAGTTCCGGGTCTCCAATTAGGCGAACAGGTCTTCTCTGAACAGAATCCAATAAATGCAGTGTATGTTCGAAAGTGGAGCTCCAAACATGGGAGCAGCATTCCATAGTTGGTCGAATTTGAGCTTTGTAAAGAATTAACAATTGTTGTGGAGTGCCCCAGAACCATGTCGGGTTCAGCAACGTTAACTTTTTTAGAATAAACTGCTGCCTGGGTTTTTGTAGCGTTAAATTCCACCTGGTTATTGTCACCCTCAAATAGAGAATAGAATTTCTTTCAGGTCTTTGTTAAGTTGAACGACCTCCTGCTGTCTGCGGATATTCGCCTGAGTAGCCGATGTCCGAGCGTTCAAAGTGAATGAAGAGATAAGCGTACTGTCATCTGCAAAGCTGTAGATTGGATTCCTGGTCTTTTTCAGCAGATTGTTATTGCAAATGAGAAAGAGAGTAGGAGACAGTATGAAGCCTTGGGGCACACCGGAGTTGATAGTGAAGGTTGTAGAGAGAAATCCGTCGACCACCACTCGTAAAGAACGCTCTCTGAGGAAACTTGAGAGCCACAAATAGAATTTTTCCGACATACCACAAGAGCGTAGCTTAGCTAACAGTCCATCGTGCCAAACACGGTCGAATGCCTTGGATATGTCAAGAGCAACCGCTCGCGATTCTCCAAAGTGTGCAGTTGCGTTTTTCCAAACATGTGTTACATAAGTCAGAAGATCACCAGTTGATCTATGTTTACGAAAGCCATATTGGTGATCGCTAATAATGTTGAATCGTTCAAGATATTTTAGAAGATGCTGATTACTAGTAGTGCGATTGCTCGGCAGTTATTTGGCAAGGTCTTCTTGCCTTTTTTAGGTATTGGCTGAACTGTGGCACATTTCCAGCAGGAGGGAAATATTTTCTTTCTATAGGATAGGTTGAAAAGTCTACAGAAAACTGATGTTAATTCCCTCGCACAGTTTTTGAGAACTATGGCAGGAATTCCGTCAGCGCCAGAAGCGTTTTTGGTGTCTGGCTGCATTAAAATACGCTTTATGATACGCTGTCTGAAGACAACATCGAGCATCCTTGACTACAGTATGGGAGTAGTAGATGGTGTTTTTCCTTGGAATTCGACAGTAGAATGTGAAGCAAAGAGTTCAGCCAACAAGTTCGCTTTCTCAACAGATGTCGTTGCAATGAAATTATCTGGCCGTGTATGGTGGTATGGTGAATTTGGTGAAATTTTGACTAACTGCCTTAGCGACTGCCCAAAAGGACCTGGAATTGTTGGGACAAGCGAGAAGGTTGTTTCTAATTCGTTGGTTGTGTGCCTCCTTGGTTTTGTTGATAATTCCTTTGCATCTTTTCCGGTTAAAAACTTATTAGGCAGTCATATGGCAGAAAACCATAAATATTTTATTAATGGTCTTTTAAAATCTTACAAAACTTTGGGATAGTACGTCTGGGTACTGGCAGCGCCGAACGTAGCGAAGGTTTTCACCCAGACATTTTCAACATGGGAAAGCAGTACCCAGGAAATATAGTCCTATATGGTTGGCAGACTTTAGATACTTCTAAAAAAAATAATTATGTTATTTTACACCTTAATTGTTCAGCTTAAATTTAATTGTTGACGTTCTTAATGAAAAAAATAAAATTACATGTTACAAGAAACGTCGTATATCTTTTTGAAGTCATTTTGTTTTTAGAAAATACCTAACACTTCCAAAATATGGCACATATTTCTGTGTTACAAAAAAAAATCAAATTTTGTAGACCAGTGTACGCTTTGATATTTTGAAGAAGATGATACCCTTATGGTGGACATTGTTTATTTTTCTAACCTAAAACAGATAAAGTATAGAATAGTGGTGTGGATTTTCTTTGAGGACATGTGAGGTTTCTCCACCTACTATTTTTCTGTTAAGATTAGAAATAGTGAAAACATAATATGATTTTAAGATCCTGTATTCTGAAAATACTAAAATGGGCATATTCTAAAGACTTCTCTAACCCCCCCCCCCTCACTTTGCTATAAAAATATATGATTATATTAGGGTAAATCCGGGATATATGCCCAACTTTTTTTATATTACTCATACCTCTTAACATACAAAAAATAAGCACATCACATATGAAAATGTGCACTAACTTTGATCCTTCGTTTAATCACCTCGTACTGGTTTTTGTAGACTAGTCAATAAATAAACCGTATATTTTGAGTTTAAAATAAAACTGCATAACGGGATTGATGCCTCGCTTGCGGTATATATGCCCCAGACCTAATTTTTTGGAGGGGATAGATGCCTTTTGTAAGAAAACAAACATTTTGAATATATAAGTTTTAATCTATACTATTATTTATTAAATATACATATATATATATATATATATATATATATATATATATTATATATATATATATATATTCTTTTAGTTATTTTTTTCAATTATTTAAGATGATGTTACTAGTTTACTAAACATAGACAAAAATAAACACTTTAATTAAAAACACAAATTTAATCATCTTAAAAACTGCAAAACTATTTTATCGTAGGATGATGTTACTACTTAACATAGACAAAAATAAACATTTCAATTCAAATACTAAAGTGATCAATCATCTTAGGTACAAAAATATAATCATTAAAAACTGCAAAAGTATTTAGCAATTTTGGCAGCAATAATCTTCATTCGCCCACATTTGTTGCAATAATTGCGATATAATATGCATGTTTCGTGGAGCTACTTTTGGCATATAACACAACGGATCCAATCTACTTTGGATTTGGTGTTACTATAATAGTCAAGACATTCCACGCAATGATTGTCATCTAGATTCTTATCATCTACTCCATCATTTTCATCATTAGAACTATATATTAAAGCAGGCTTTGCCTTTTTAAATGTTTCTTTGATTTTGAAATAAGTTTTGTCGTGTTTTTGTTTCTTTCTCTTTTGATTTTTTATTTCTTCAACTTCAAAACTACTGTTTTCATTCTCTTTATTCTCATCTTAACTAGAACTGTAAAATTTTATAGCTGTTCGCTTCCTCAGTTTTCTTTTGATTACATAATCAATCATTATCTTTTCTCTGTTTTTCAATGCTATTCTTTTTGTTGTTTTCTTTTTCATTTTTATCACTTTCAATACTATGCTCAGTAATATCTGTATCGCTTGGCTTATAATCATATGATTTATTTCTTTTTTGCTTCTTAGCTTTGGTTCTTTTCAAATCAATTTTTTCTTTATCTTCTTGCTGATCTTTTTTGCTTCTTTTCACTGATATGCCTTTTGTAGCTTTTCCTTTTTTTTTCTCCGTTATTTTGGAATCGGAATTCAGTACTGCAGCACCTTGTTTACCCCTATTTGAAAAGGGCGTCGGAAGCGTAGGAATTGGTAATGATTCATAAAGCAATTTCGATGGAGTTTCTTTTTCCGTAGAAGTAGCAATATAACCAATAACTGACGGATTATCTGTATCTACTGTATTATTTGTAACTGCCAGATTGTCTGCATCAACCAAATTATCTGTAGGTTCCGGATTGTTTTTATCTGCCAAATTTGCTGTGACTGCCAGGTTGTCTGTAACAACAGAATCACCTGCCACCTCAACTGGTTCTATTAAATCAATTTGTGGTCTCTGTAGACTTGTTCCTGGCTGTCTTTCCATTCCATGATTATAATCATCAATGATACTCGGAGAGTCACAGTCATGGATATCTGATGTCGTATTTGAGGTGCTCGGAATTTCAGCTTGATTTTTATTTATTGTAACTGCATTGTTTTCTGTCAAAAATTCACTTTCTGGTATAGCGTTATAATTAAGTGGATATATCCCACTGCCTCTAAACCCTGCTATAGCGTCTGCGGGAGTTGTCCCTCTAATCCATGCTCTTCCAATCAGTTTTCCGGACTGTTGACGGTTGATTCTTTTCTGTGGGTTTGTTCGCATACGGAGATTAGTTTCAGCAGTAAAGAAGGTTTTGAATGGCTTAAACACGGCTCTGTCTGGAGATTGGAGTGCGGAAGTTGTATGGCTGGGTAAGCAAAGAAGGATAATGTCATTATCCTTTGCTATTTCTAGCATATCAACGGCAGAAGAATGTGAGCTGTGGCCATCCAAAATGAGCAAAACTTTTTCCCTGGGGTTTCATTGGGACAAAATGCTCCCTCAGACATTTCAGAAATAACTCTGCATTTATATAGGCAGATTTTTTATTCATAAAGACTTTTGAACCAACTCCTTTGATTATCACCACTGGAGGGAGAAAATTACCCACTGTATTACAGCAAGCTACGACTGTCAATGTTTCACCTTTTTCACTCGAAGTTATAGAATGAACGGATCTCGTTCCTTTAGTAGCTAGAACTTTACCTACTTTATTGTTCATTTGAACACCAATCTCGTCCATGTTGAAAATTCGATCTGGTTTATCCAAAAGGTCATTTTCTTCCAGAACTTTTGTAAGTCATAGAAGCCATTGATTTCTTCCCTGCTTAGAGCCAATGGACGTGAGACTGAGAGACCTTCGGCCTATCTAATAGATAAAATAGGATTCCTTTCTAAAAAACTCTGAAGCCAATCAGTTCCAGCCAATTTTCTCTCTGTGTTAAAATTATGTTTTATTTTCAACTTTTCTCCAAATTGATAAGTTAAGGCACGAACAGTTTTTCTGTCAGGAGGAAACCCGGATCGTTCTAGCTTCTGAATATGAGTGACCAGCAGACGTTCATTTTCGAATCCAAGAGTTGGATGTTTTCCTAAAAAAATTATAGGTATTAGTTAGGTAAAATAAAAAAAAAATACTACCTGTCCATAATTATACGAGGTAGGTAAGTATTCTCAATCCGAATCAATATTATTATAGTATAGATGCGAAAGTGCAATCATAAAAGTAGGTACCTACCTAATGGTATTATTTTCTTATTTTGTGTAGCAAACCGGCGACGTAACGTCCTAGATGGTATTCCGTGTCTTTTATCTTGCATTTCTGCTATAGCTGCAGCCAATGTGTCCTCGGTCCAAGTAATGACACGCGGTTGGACGCCGGCTTTACACTTGTATTTACGGGGCATTTCCAATCTGAATCATATAACATACACTTAAGTACGGCAAGGGGTAGATGTCCTTAAAGCCAGCATGCATTAAAGTGAAATAGGGATAGATGCTCTTAGGGGCGACTATCCCAAAACATAACGGGACATATATCCCTTTTCATAGGGATAGATGCCATCGAAAAAAAAATGGTAAATACGTTTATTTTATCCTAAAAATGTAATTAATAATAATCTACATATCCCATTCCTTATTCAGAAGTAAAAGTAAAATAAACTCACATGTTAACTCCAAAGTTTATAGAGGGCCGAAAATCATCCACAAAGTAAAATCTCGACTGTCTGGCTCGTCACTGACATTAGCGCTCCTACGCACAACCGCAGGAGCCAACGCTTTGTGGTGATGATTGAAGTGATGGAGGGGCACGTTCGTATTATAAGATATTCTTTTGTTTATGCGTCTTATATTTCACACAAAAGTACTGAGGCGTCTATCCCGCTGGGGCGTATATCCCGGACTTACCCTATAACTTGTCTCAGGAACTCTTGATGTTGCAAGATATCTCCTTATTGGTGTACCCTGTATTTCTGGATGCTATTAATATGAAAAATACGACAAATATTTATAATAAAATTTGGAACTAGAAACGCACAGCTTCGAAAAATTCTTACGTCTAAACCTATTATTTACTTTTACATTATAGTTGAGTGCTGTTTATTGATTTTTCTTCTATTTTTAACTTCCATTGTGCAGAAGGTAATCTATTTTCCAACTTTATACAATCATTTAATTACTTTGGAGAAGCGATTTTGTTCAAATCAACGTGTTCTCTTCTTTGCATGTGTTTACATTCCATTACAATGCAAATAATTACTAAAGAGGCTGATTTAAGCTGATATTGAGTTCAAGAAGTCGTCTGCTATAATTTTTCTACATCTAACCAGCTTATCAAAGATTTCAGATATTGGAATAATAAAATTAACAGTAAAATGTTCTACTTAATTTAATTCAGCAAGTTAAGGATCATTTTTTTTATCGCGACTAATTAGACTGACGATGGACTTTTAAAAAGTATATTTAAATATTAGACATAAAACCAAATTGGTCCTGATTGACTTTTAAAATCGATTTCAGTGCTCTCCTAAATTTGTATCAAAATATAAATTGAACAGTTCTGTGACAACGTGATTTAGATTTTATTAAATTTAAAATTTACATTTGTAATTATTTAATTCATCAGCTTACACCGTCCACTGCCGGAGGAAAGCCCCCCTCAATCTTGCTTCTTCTGTTCTAGGCCACTTGTACCCAATTTCCTGATACTCTTTTCAAATCATCAGTCCATCGACTTGGTGGTTTACCTCTATTTCGATAGGCCTTGGTCGCGAGTCTATAATTTTTTTTGTCCATCGTCCATCTTTAAACCTTGCAACATGTCCAGCCCATTTCCATTCAAGATGTACAGGGTGGCCCAAAATTACCGAAGGGGTTTGAGTTCATTATAACTTTTTATTTAAGACACAATTATAATTTTTTTTTTTAAATACAGTATATTAATGGAGAATATTTTTAATTTAATTATGAAAAATTATATCTCGCAAGTGGTGGCCATTTTTTGCTTCGTATATTCGTGCTCTTTTCCAAAACATTTTTATTCCATAACCTTTCGCAAAACTTCAGGTGTTATGTTGTTGATTTCGTCGCGTATATTGTTTTTTAATTGCTTGATGGTTCTAGGCTTATTAATATAGACTTTTCCTTTCAAATAACCCCAAAGGAAAAAGTCGGGAGCGGTTAAATCCGGTGAACGCGGAGGCCAATTAAAATCGCTTGTACGCGAAATAATTCGTTCACCAAAGATGTCGCTTAAAAGAGCCATTGTGTCCCTCGCAGTGTGCGCTGTGGCTCCATCCTGTTGGAACCATACTTGCAGATGGTTTTCCACGGCTGGCCTTAAAAAATTTTCCAACATTGTCCGATATTGAACACCAGTGATGGAAACGGCGACACCGTGTTCATTTTCAAAAAAAATATGGGCCAATTATCCTTTCCGACGAAACACACCGCACCAAACAGTACACTTAAGTGGGTGTAATTGTCGCTGTTGCACTACTCTTGGATTTTCCGTAGCCCATATCCTGCAGTTTTGCCTATTAACGAACCCATTTAATTGGAAATCGGCTTCGTCGTTCATAATTAAATTATGAATAAAATCATGATTTTCTTCTGCTTTTTGCCGGAAATAAATTGCATAATCAAGTCGTTGCTGGTAATCTGTCGGTTTCAATTCTTGGACAAGCTGAATTTTGTTTGGAAATATTCTTATTGTATGCAAAATTCTCTGCAGCGACCCTCGTGAGAGGAGTTGTGTCGAACGTCTCCTGGTTGATGTTTCTCCATCTTCCCAAATACTCTCCTGTACCCGTTCAATATTGTCATCCGTGTGCACCGTTCGTCGTCTGCCGGCACCAGGAAGGTTCCTTACTGCCCTTGTTGTAGAAAATTTGCAACCAGATGGTTTATTGTTGACTCTGAGAGTCCAACCCGCACATTAAAATAACGACGATATGCACGCTGAGTCAAAACAATGGACCGTTGATTTGAGAAATAAAGTTCAACGATTTGGGCACGTTGTTCAATTGTGTACTGTTCCATTTTAAATTCCCCAAGTCTTCTTTACAAGATACTGAAAAGAAATAAAAAACAAAATTATAATAAAAAAGTTATAAGGAATTCAAACCCCTTCGGTAATTTTGGGCCACCCTGTAGAATGAATTTGACTTCGTCTTATACCCCCGTTCTTTTCCTGATAATGTGATTTAGGATATGATGTCTAAGAGTAACGCCTAACATTGACCTCTCCAGTTTTCTTTGCATGACACATATTTTGTTGACATTTTTCCTCGTCAATGTGAGAGTATCGGCTCCATACGTAAGAATGGGTAGTAGGCATCAAAAACTTTTCTTTTTAAACACATCGGAAGATTAGATTGACATATATAGCTCAGTTTGCCATATGCCATCCAGGAGAGACCTATTCTCCCCTGGATTTCATGTGTTTGGTTGTCTCGCCCTATGCTGACTTTATGTCCTAGGTATTTATATCGGTTATTTAGTTTTATAGTGTCGTTTGATACAAGATTTGTCATAACTGAGTCTTGAATATATTGATTTTTAACCCAACGCTTCTTGAAGCTTCTTGAGACATGTGCAGCATAGTTTGTGCTTCTGGCATATTGTCTGTTATTAAGACAATGTCGTCGACAAAACAAAGATGATTTAACTTTTCACCGTCAATGTTAAGCCCCATTTTTTCCCAGTTTATTGATTGTAGCGTACTTTCTAGAAGTGTTACGAAAAGTTTGGGAGAGAGCGTATCACCCTGGCGTACTCCTCTTTTGATTTAAAATTTGCTGGTGGATTAGTTAGTTTGTCATTTGACATTAATGATGGCACTTTCATGTATGTATTTAATTATACTGGAGTATCGATGATTCATACAACATTTAGCAAGCGCTTTTAGGAGTCCCATCTTGTTTACAGAATGAAAAGCATGAGGCTTATTATATTCTATACTTTTCGATGAGGACTTTAACTGTAAGCAGATGGTCGTTTGTTCCATACCCTGCGCGGGAACCCGCCCGCTCTTTTGAACGAAAAAACACAAATTTATTTGTTAAACGTTTGGTAAATAATTTTTTTTTTTTTTATGGGTCTAGCTCACGTGCTACAGGGAAGTCCCTAAAGCGCTCCAGGAGCGGCACGAGTGCGGAAAAAGCGATTCACGTTGTTCTTGAATCGCTGTAAATTGTACTCGGTGGGAAACACAGCGCTGGGCAAATTATTCCAAAGGGATGACGTTCTCCATATAAAAGATTGCTTGAAAAGCGTTGTACGCGGAGTAACAAGCTGAACCTCATACGGATGTGAAGTATTAGCGCGACGTGTATTTCTAACATGCACCGCTTTGGGAGGAATTAAGCGGGCTACATCCTTCGAACACTTTCCATGAAAATACTTGTAGAACAGACTCAAGTCGCCAACCGTTTCTTCGATGTTCCAGCGAATCAAGGCCGCCGGTCAATTCCGGGTCCCCAATCAGACGGACCGCTCTTCTCTGAACAGCATCCAACAAATGCAGTGTATGTTTGGGAGCGGAGCCCCAAACGTGGGAGCAGTATTCCATAGTTGGTCGAATTTGGGCTTTGTAAAGAATTAACAGTTGCTGTGGGGTGTAAAGCTTTCTGGTTCTAAATAATATTCCCAACTTTTGAGAAGCTCTCCTTGCTATGCCTGCAACATGTTCATGCCAAGACATAACATATTTGCTCCCAAACTAACGCCCAACAAATTGAGCGACGATGCTAGGGGAATGGAGTGCCCCGATATAACTATGTCGGGTTCAGCAACGCTAACTTTTTTAGAAAAAACTGCCGCTTGGGTTTTTGTAGCGTTAAATTCCACTTGGTTACTGTCACCCCCAAAATAGAATTTCTTCCAGGTCTTTGTTAAGTTGAACGACCTCCTGCTGTCTGCGGATATTCGCCTGAGCAGCCGATGTCCGAGCGTTCAAGGTGAATGAAGAGACAAGCGTACTGTCATCTGCAAAGCTATAGATTGGATTCCCGGTCTTTTCCAGCAGATCGTTAATGTAAATGAGAAAGAGAGTAGGAGACAGTATGGAGCCCTGGGGCACACCGGCGTTGATAGTGAGGGTGTTAGAAAGAAATCCGTCGACCGCCACTCGTAAAGAACGCTCTCTGAGGAAACATAAGAGCCACAAACAGAACCTTTCAGACATACCATAAGAGCGTAACTTAGCCAACAGTCCATCGTGCCAAACACGGTCGAATGCCTTGGATATGTCAAGAGCAACCGTTCGAGATTCTCCAAAGTGTTCAATTGCGTTGTTCCAAACATGTGTTACATAAGTCAGAAGATCTCCTGTTGATCTATGTTTACGAAAACCATATTGGTGATCGCTAATAATATTGAATCGTTCCAGTTATTTTAGAAGATGCTCATTGATAACCTTTTCCATGACTATCGATATTATTGAAAGCAGTGCAACTGGTCGTAGTTTATTTGGCAAGGTCTTCTTACCTTTTTTAGGTATCGGCTGAACCGTGGCACATTTCCAGCAGGACGGAAATATTCCCTTTCTGTAGGATAGGTTAAAAAGTCTACAGAAAACTGGTGTTAGTTCCCTTGCACAGTTTTTGAGAACTATGGCAGGTATTCCGTCAGCGCCAGAAGCCTTCTTGGTGTCTAGCTTCATTAAAATACGCTTTATGATGCGCTGTCTGAAGACAACATCGGGCATCCTTGACTGCAATATGGGAATAGTAGGTGGTGTTTTTCCTTGGAAATCGACAGTAGAATGTGAAGCAAAGAGTTCAGCCAACAAGTTCGCTCTCTCAACAGGTGTGGTTGCAATGGAATTATCTGGCCGTGTGAGTGGTGGTATGGTGGATTTGGTAAAATTTTGACTAACTGCCTTCGCGACTGCCCAAAAGGACCTGAAATTGTTGGGACAAGCGAGAAGAGAAGTTTGTTTCTAATTCGTTGATTGTGTGCCTCCTTGGTTTCGTCGATAATTCCCTTGCATCTGTTCCGGGCAAAGATGTTACGATTTACGGTGTTAGAATTTTCACGCCATTGTCGGTAGGCAATATGTTTTTAGAAGCAACAGCTTCTTTGCATTTTCGGTCGAACCAAGGCTTGCCGTTGGAGGAGCATTTCTTCGAAAAAGGGATGTAAGCTTCCATACCAGCCAAAATAACATCGGAGACCTCCCTGGCGCAGTCAGATGGGTTATCGGATCGAAAACAAATGTCCATCCAAGGGAAAGTTCGAAAGTATTCCATGAGATCTTCCCATTTAGCAGATTTGTAGTGCCAAATCTTGCGCGGCCTAGGCGCCTCTCTGTCACTGATTGGCAGGATACTCGATGTCGAAAGCAGTTTATGGTCGGAAGAACCCAACGGCGGATTTACGGTGACCGTGTAAATCTCCGGATTGGTGGTTAAAAACAGATCAAGAAGACTGGCGAACTCCCCGTCTCCAAAATAATTGGTATATACGACTCAGGAGGTTAATAGATCAATAGTTTTGAAAGGTCTGAAATATCTCGTTTTTAATGTTCCGTACGGAACACTTAAAAGATGACTTCGGTGTCTGTCCGTCTGTCTGTCACACCCGATTTTCTCCGAAACTATTTGTCGTAGAAAATTGAAATTTGGTAATAATATAGGAATTGATGACCTCATTAGAGCCACGTAGTTTTGAAAGTTAAATTTTAACTTAAGGGGTTAGTTTTGGGGGGTGAAATCGGAAGTGAAAAAAAATTTTTACTAGGTCATCGAGTGTAGTGTCAAATGAAAGCTTGTGAAAGCACGAGTAAAAATATATATATAATGTAATACTTGCGCACACTTTTCTTTGTATTATTTTTAAAAAATCGTAAAAAATCGCTGGCCCCCACCTTATCTGGAAAAGTACTGATCAAAAAAATTTGAAAAAATTCTGGAATATTCTCCACGGTAGATTGAACGAAAATTATCACGAGGGCATTATAATTTATCTGGTATATAAAAAATAAAAATTACAAGGTCATCACTTTTCAGTAACGATTGAAAACAAACTTTGTTGAAAACTCATTTGGGGTGTGTTTTGTGAAGTCACTGATCATTTTATACCTCCGTAACACAATTTTTTGTTTTAAAAGCAATCAGCGTTGTTTTAAAAGCAATCAACGTAAATGCGCCAGTTCAACTTGCACTTGACCGGTTTTTTTTTTATTCATGAGGATAATAGTTGCATTATTCCATTGCGATGGAGTTATTCCTTCCAGGAGACATTTATTAAATAACATTAATAATTTGTTGTCCTTCTTGTTTAATTGCCTCTATTACAATATTCTCCTCACCCGGGGCTTTGCCATTTTTCATGGCCTTCATGGGTGATGTAATTTCTTCTTCTGGGATCTCTTCCGACCCCTGATTTAGGACCTTTGTCATGTTGATTTCTGATCTTTTATCATTTACGGTATATACCTGTTGATAAAATAATTCGATGATCTTTAAATTATCTTATTATATTACCATGTATGTCCTTAATGTAGCATATGTCCTTCCTTCCTATTGTATTTTTTTTTCTTAAAACCTTTAAGCTGTTATTTTGTTCTACAGCGTTTTTAATTTCCCCTGCATTTTTTGTCATTTGTTTTTTCTAATTTTCTTAGATATCTCCTTCATTATAGTCCTCAATTCGTCTGTAGTCTTATCCATCATTTCTCTCCTTTGCCTTATTAACTGTTTTACACTTTGATTTAATTTCCGTTCTCCTTGTTGTTTTGGGTTAGTTTTTCAATAGCATTTTCGATACTACTGTATTGTTGTGTTCGAAGGAGCCTGGTATCTCCTTTCTGTAAGAATCTACATTTTCCGGGGTTGTCCATTTTTTATGGTTTTTTTAAATATCATGTTGTTTTTTTCCTTTCTAATGTTTTTAAGTACTTTTGCTCTTACAATACAGTGGTCATTTCCAACTGAACGTCTATTTGGGACACTTACATTTTGGATAATGCCTTTCCTGTTGCTGATTATGAAGTCTACTGTATTTTTTGTTCTGCCACCTGGGCTAGACCATGTCCATTTTCTGTTCTTGTTCTTTTTAAAGAAGGTGTTCGTTACATATAAACTATTTTGATGTAGAAATTCTATTAATGTTCTCCCTTTTTCGTTTCGATCTCTTAGCCCATGATGACCTATTGCAGTTTCATCTTCGTCCTTTTTTTTTAGTGTTCCGTACGGAATACTTATAAGATCACTTCGGTGTCCGTTCGTATGTCACACCCGATTTTCTCCGAAACTATTTGAAATAAAAAGTTGAAATTTGGTACTATAGGAATTGATGGCCTTATCAGAGCCGTGTAGTTTTGAAAGTTAAATTTTGACTTAAGGGGTTAGTTTTGAGGGGTGAAAAATTTTTTTTTATTAGGGCATCGAGTGGGGTGTCAAATGAAAGCTTATAAAAATACAAGTTCATAAATATATATAATGTAATACTTGCGCACATTTTTTCTTTATATTATTTTTTAAAAAATCGCGAAAAATCGCTGTTCCCTATGAGTTCTTACTTTAACTGGAATTCTCAGAAATCGTCTCAAAACGATTATGATGCAAAACTTGGAAATTTGTTCTAATTGGTTTTTAATTTGAGAGTTTACCAAAAAGGCGTATCTAAACAATTTTATGATGGACGCTTGTCAAGAGCAATTAAATTTACCTAATAAGGGTTTAATTAGGTATTAAAATTTTGACATTTGCACTGAAATTTTCTAGGTGGGTAAATACTTTCTGGTGGTAGTATATAAATATATATATATATATATATATATATATATATATATATATATATATATATATGTATATATATAATTGATAAATATAAGCGACACCAGTGCTAGGGCTCTTTTTTTTTTTTTTATACAGGGAGAAATCCGCTTTATGGATTTCTGGAGCAGTCTGCGTCACCGTAAGGGTGCCCCAAAGTGCTCCAGGTATGTGGGGCTCACCGACCTGAAGGGTTGGCATACCCACTAAAACTCCTTGTGAGCTGGGAAAACCCTCTACTCCTTTTACAATTCTGGTTTGTCAATGTCTAGATATTTGATGTATGCTAACTCTAAGGTTAATTTTCTAATATGTGGATCTAACCTACCTTAACCTAACTTAATGCTAACTTAATGCTAACTTAACCTAGTTCCCCCCATTTTCCGGGGGTGTGGTGTTATAATTGTGTTAGTCGTGTGTGTTGTTTACACTTTTTAAAACTGAAGGAGTTGCTCAACTAAACTACGGCCTTAATTAATCAAGGGTAGTCCATGTTGAATCTAGTGTTGGTTAGTCTAGTGGTAGAATGTCCGTTGGTCGTAGGTATCGATTGCCGACATTTACGTTGCCTCTGAAAGTGTTCGCTATCTCGGGGTTAGGATGGACCGCTGCTTTCTCAAGGAAGCGAAGCTGGGCATTACGCGTGAATTCTTTTATTGTGGGCATTTCAAACTCCCTGTGCAACTGATTGTTGCGGACGAACCAGGGAGCTCCTGCTATGATACGGAGGGCTTTATTTTGGACTGTCTGGACCTTGGTCCGATGAGTTTTGGACATCTGGCACCAGGCCTGACAGGCGTACGTAAGTCCGGCCCTGATTATCGATTTGTAAATTAGCAACTTGTTGTTAGTTGATAATTTACTACGATGATTCAGGAGCGGATACAGCTTCCCTAGAAGCTGATTTCCCTTGCGCACGACCATAGGCACTTGGTCCTTCCATACGAGTCGTTTGTCGTATAGAAGGCCCAGGTACTTGATGTTGTTGGCCCATCGGAGCCTAGTTCCATTCAGTGAGAGTTGAGGAGGGGGGTATGCGGAAGCCTTTTCCAAAGATTATGGCCTAGGTCTTGGCTGGATTGACCTTAATCCTCCACCGGTCAAACCAGTCAGAGAGGCGCGTTAGATGACGTTGAAGTCGGGCCGTGATGTGATCAATTCTCGCTGCTGAAGCGGTAATGGCCGTGTCGTCTGCGTACAATTGGAGGTTGGTGAATCGATCCTTAGGGATATCGGACGAGAAAGATATTGAATAGGTGCGGGGATAAGGCGGAGCCTTGTGGGACTCCGGCCCTTATACTCTTTACCTCGGACAGGGATTGTTCGACACGGACTTGGAAAGTCCTATCGGCGAGGAATGATTGAACCAGAGTGCTAGGGCTCGTACTACAAAACAGCAAGTGGCCATACAGCTTTGTTGCGAAGTTGCCATGAACGTAGAATAGTGTAACTTCTTGCATACACGTTAACGTCCGCCAGAATTGCAATTCATTTCTTTTTTCTAGCTGACCTTACCCCCGCTCACTCAAATTGTAAACACATTGATGAATGAAATCTTGGGTATGAAAGTCTGTCGTTCAGACCTTTGGTGGACACTTATGCGCCTATTATTACTTTTTCGTTAATACTACGTCACAGAAAGGTGTAATGGCATTCTGGGAAGGAAGCAAAAGTTCCAAATCTGCCCTCCTAACAGAGTAACATTCTAGAAGGGTAATAACATCAAATAAAATTATAAATTAAAATCTAACAATTTACAAATATAAAAAATGTATAGCATTTTTATGTAGCTTGTAAAAATGGCAGTCAGTTTGTCTCTATTGTTTAATAAATTAAACGAAAATTTTATAGCGAATTGTTTCCTTGTTGACAGTAATTGTATTTTTTGACATATGTGATAAAATGTAACACAATATATTTACAAATAGGTTAAATGCCAACCAGATTCGATAGCGTTTAATTAAAAACCATTTTGCATGGCTGAGCTCAACGTTGCTATTTTTTAATTGAATGAAAAATACAAATAAATGGCCAACAGTGATGTAGTAATAAAGCGTTTGTTTAACGAATTTAAGATTCCAGTATAATTTACTGCGAATCAATATTTTGATGATATTGCAAATGTACATTTTATCCAGAAAAATTCGGCGTATTTTTTACAGATTCTAAATCCTGCGAATTTTATCATTTGTTTGAAGTTTCAATTAACAATTATTAATTTATTTTTCTCAATTCCATCATACCAAAAAAACTGATGTGCCCCCCCTGATCTCAGAAACTGATCAAAAGATTTTGAAAACATTCTGGAATATTCTCCATAAATTGCAGATTGAGCGAAAATTATCACGAATGCATTATGTTTGGTAATTTATCCGGTAAACTATAAAAACTATATTTCTTGACGTATGGTGGAGTTTTTTGTAATATGCTTTTAAGTATGTTACTGTAACCGAGTGGCAAGTCGCTTTTGTACCGAGATATAATTTAATTTAATTTGTTTATAATTAAACAAATATTTAGGTAGTTTTATTACTAGATTTTAGATTGAACTAGATTGATTTATTGACAATTTGGTAGCTAAGATGATATAACTATAATACATTATTGACTAAGAAAAAATCTGAAAATACATATTGGATCTTAAGATGTCAGAGCCTAGGTATGGATTTTATTTATTTTAAAGGCAATCACGGTACGGAACACTAATTTCGCAAGTCCAACTTGACCGGTTTTTTTATTTTTATTTTTTGAATTTTTTAAAGTGAATTGACTTGGGATTTCTCTTAATACTCTATGCTTATTGGTAAACATCTCGGTTTTTATTATGGTATAAATGATACAACATTACACCATCACATAATAATGCATCCAAAGAACGGTTGAGGACAGTTTTTAGGTTTTTCGAGGTTGCTGTTGTGAATTATATTTCTTGGTAGTTATGTCTACATTTTTATTTAGTATGTAAGACTAGAGAAACACAAACCAGTGTTATTTTTATTTCTATCTTATACCCACCACGCCTATGTCAGTGTCAGTTTGATAACAACGTTTAAACTATGACGCCGGCAAGACAAAAAAAAAGCAAGTGGACAGGATAGCCCAGTCGTCAGAGGTAAATTTTGATAAAAAGCTCTCATTAAAATGTTAACAGGCTGCGTTCTGTTCCTCGTACCCAAACCAAACTTCCCGACACTCTTCTTATTTGTATTCGCTGGTTTCCCTGTTTTGGGATGAAGTCACCGATTATTATGATACAGTGACCACTCCCTATCAATTAATACAAAAAAGTACAGTCGTAGAGGCTCAGAAGCAGTTGCTTACCACATATTAATATTAAAATCAACGGGGAAGTGTTACGGATTGATGACAAATGTAGAAATTTTAGGCCTTACTATGGACTACAATTTGAGGTACAGATCGCATGTGAACATAGTTATACGTCGGACGTACTTTAATTTGAAGATGATTTACAATTCTAGGGACTATTTAAATCAAAATTGAAAACTATATTGGGTGAGTCTCTGGTATTGTCCAGATTAAATTTTTGTGATACTATATATGGATTTTCAATAGACTCATCCGATAGACGAAATATCCAAGTTCTTCAAAATTCATGTCTGCGCCTAATATTTGGTATTCGTAAAAGGAATCACATATCACACAAATTGTTTGAACTGGGATGGTTAAATATGAATGATAGACGTTGTTTGCATGCGGCTTGTTTATTCCACAAAATTGTCTTAACGGGTGTTCCCTCCTACCTACATAGAAAAATTACCTTTAGATCAGATGTTCATAATTTGAATGTCCATTTTCGAGGTCGCCTTACGCCTCCGGCTCACAAAACTGAAAAATTTAGATCGTCCTTCTCTTTTCAAATAGCTAAGATTTATAACTCAATTCCAGAAAATATAAAACTATTGGATCCTAGGTCATTCAAGGCGGCGTGTAGGAGGATTTTGTTAAATATATAAAGATATAGTACTTATTTATGTAAATTCTCCTTCAGAAAAGAATATCACTAGCTCTTGAGTGTATCTGTGCTCTGTATGAATTCTATTGTATATTTCGGATATGTTGAGGTGACTCGCCTGTCTGTTTAACAATTTAATTTATATCAAGATTTTTTTTTTGTTTGCTCTAGTTGTGTCATAAGCCATTCTTTTTTTTTCTTTCTTTTTTTTTTCCTAACACTTACAACATTACACAGTTTTATTAAGATACTAGCACAGTTTAATAGATAAATATTGTATTCTATAAACTTTAGTATTAGGATACTTGGTAAAGAACAGGGGGAATGTTTGTACCTTCGTGGTCTTACATTCCCAGCTGACCGTCAGCATTTTCCAATTTAATGTAGCATTTTGTTTATTTAGTTTATGATGTTTTTTTTTCTCTTTCATAATTGGAAATAAAGACCATATTTACTTATTTATTTATTTATTTATATATCTTGTTAACAACAATATTAAGGCAACATTTTAAAACCCGAAAAAGTTCTTGACCTATACATAAAATCTTCGATTTAATATTACTTAAATTGTACCATTCAGTAAAATAATATATCTAAATAAAGTTAGGTAACTCATCAATTTGCAGAACAAAAATAAATGTTCTTACAATTCAACAGCACTTGATTAAAAGCCGTTTTGCATGTTTACAAACCTAATTTGTTCTCCGTTAAATCAAAAATATTAAATCCAAGCAGCATTGCACTGATGAAATGTTTGTTTGGCTAATTTGTTTTCAAATTGAAATTTAGTGGGAGTCAATATTCAGTTAACAGATCCCTTGTAACTATTATTATCGGTCGAGAGATTATATAGTTTTATTATGAAAATGTGAAGTAAATTTAATTAGTATGCAATGAAATAGCAACAGAGTGATTAGCAAAAAATATTCAATTTACAATTAAATTTGCAAAAGAAATGATATATTTTTTTTTTGTTGGGTCTAGCACACGTGCTGCAGGGAAGTCCCTAAAGCGCTACACGTTGTCCTTGAATCGCTGTGTGGGAAACACAGTCCTGGGCAAATTATTCCAAAGGGATGATGTTCTCCATATAAAAGACTGCTTGAAAAGCGTTGTACGAGGACTAACCTGAACCTCATACGGATGTGAAGTATTAGCACAACGTGTATTTCTAACATGCACCGCTCTGGGAGGAATTAAAGGGGCTGCATCCTTCGAACAATCTAAATGAAAATACTTGTAGAACAGACTCAAGTCGCCAACCGTTCTTCAATGTTCCAGCGAATCAATGCCGCCGGTCAGTTAAAGGTCTCCAATCAGACGAACAGCTCTTCTCGGAATAGAATCCAACAAATGCAGTGTATATTTGGGAAACGGAGCCCAAAACATGGGAGCAGTATTTCATAGATGTTCGAATTTGGAAATAATTAATAGTTGTGTTGTGGAGTGTAAAGCTTTCTGGTTAGAAATAATATATCCCAACTTTTGAGAAGCATTTCCTTGCTATGCCTGCAACATGTCCATGCCAGGACATATTTGCTCCCAAATTAACGCCCAACAAATTGAGTGACAATGTTAGAGGAATGGAATACCCCGACATAACTATGTCGGGTTCAGCAACGTTAACTTTTTGAAAAAAAAAACTGTCGCCTGGGTTTTTGTAGCGTTAAAATTCCACTTGGTTACTGTCGCCCCAAGATAGAATTTCTTCCAGATCTTTGTTAAGTTGAATGACTTCCTGCTGTCTGCGATTATTCGTCTGAGTAGCCGATGTTCGAGCCCAAAGTGTACTGTCATCTGCAAAGCTGTAGATTGGATTCCCGGTCTTTTCCAGCAGATCGTTAATGTAAATAAAAAAGAGAGTGGGAGACAGTATGGAGCCTTGGGACACACCAGCGTTAATAGTGAAGGTGTTAGAAAGAAATCCCCCGACTGCTTAGCTGCTAGCTAACAGTCCATCGTGCCAAACACGGTCGAATGCCTTGGATATGTCAAGAGCAACCGTTTGAGATTCTCCAAAGTATTCAATTGCGATGTTCCAAACATGTGTTACATATGTCAGAAGGTCTCCTGTTGATCTACCATATGTTTACAAAAGCCATATTGGTGATCGCTAATAATGTTAAATCCTTCAAGATATTTTAGAAGATGCTGATTACTAGCCTTTTCCATGACTTTCGATATTATTGAAAGCAGTGCGACTGGTCGGTAGTTATTTGGCAAGATCTTCTTGCCTTTTTTAGGTATCGGCTGAACTGTGGCACATTTCCAGCCGGAAGAAAATATTCCCTTTCTGTAGGATAGGTTGAAAAGTCTACAGAAAACTGGTGTTAGTTCCCTCGCACAGTTTTTAAGAATTATTTCAGGTATTCCGTCAGCGCCAGAAGCTCTTTTGGTGTCTAGCTTCATTAAAATACTTTTTATGATACGCTGTCTGAAGACAATATCGGGCATCCTTGACTGCACTATGGGAATAGTAGGTAGTGTTTTTCCTTGGAAATCGACAGTTGAATGTGAAGCAAAGAGTTCAGCCAACAAGTTCGATTTCTCAGCAGGTGTCGTTGCAATAGAATTATCTGGCCATGTGAGTGGTGGTTTGGTAGATTTGGTGAAATTTTGACTAACTGTCTTAGCGACTGACCAAAAGGACCTGGAATTGTTGGGACAAGCGAGTTTCTAATTCGTTGATTGTGTGTCTTTTTGGTTTTGTCGATAATTTCTTTGCATCTGCTCCGGGCACGAACAAAGGTGATACGATTTTTGATTGATTTTCACTCCGTTGTCGGTAGGCAAAATGTTTAGAAGCAACAGCTTCTTTTCATTTTCGGTCAAACCAAGGCTGGAAGGACATTTCTTCGAAAAAGGAATGTAAGCTTCCATACCAGCCAAAATAACATCGGAAACCTCCCTGGTTCAGTCAGATGGGTCGTCGGATCGAAAACAAACGTCTAACCAAAAGAAAGTTCGAAAATATTCCATGAGATCTTCCCATTTAGCAGATTTGTAGTGCCAAATCTTGCGCGGTTTAGGCGCCTCTCTGTCACTGATTGGTAGAATACTCGATGTCGAAAGCAGCTTATGGTCGGAAGAACCTAACGGCGGATATACCGTGACCGTGTAAATCTCCGGATTGGTGGTTAGAAACAGATCAAGAAGACTGGCAAACTCCCCGTCTTGATCAGGGATCCATGTTGGTTCGTCAATAAGCTGAATTAAGCCACAACTGATTGAGAATGATTCAGCTTCACGACCTTGTTCGTCTGTAGTATTTGAATATTTAAGCCAGTTGATGTTGTGGACTTTAAAGTCGCCCAGGATGGTAATTTCGGCATTTGGATAGTTAATTTGTAAATGATCGATGGTGTCTGCAAGAGAAGCGAAAAATGTTCTAAAGTTAGTATCACTTGGTGGTCGATGGAATATACAGATGAACCTTGTGGTTTATTGAGTCGTTATTTTTAACCACATAACATCAAAGTGTGGGGGCTCCAGAGCCTCTTTTCGTTGGCAAGAGAGGTCGCTTCTGATAAAAAGACAGATTCCAAAGTTACGCCTAAATCGTGAATAGAAGTCGTACCCAGGATAAAGGTAGTGGACTGTGCTGGTCGATGAACTGAGCTTGATTTCACAGAGAGCGAGTACATAGGGTTTAGTTGATTGTAGGTGTTGATGCACTGAATTTATATACGAGTTTAAACCTCGTATGTTGCAAAAATCTATTTTTTAAAATTATGATCTCTGCATGTCGACGCCCCCCCTGAACCAACTCCCACCCAAATATATAGAACACTTTTGCTTCTCTAGCAGACACCATTGATCATTTACAGATTAACTATCCAAATGCCGAAATTGCCATCCTATGCGGCTTTAATGTACACAACATCAACTGGCTTAAACATTCATATACTACCAACGAACAAGATCGTGAAGCTGAATCATTCTCAATCAGGCTTAACTAAGCTTATTGGCGAGCCAACACGGATCCCTGATCAAGCGCGAGTGTGCCAGTATTCTTGATCTATTTTTAACCACCAATCCAGAGATTTACACTGCCACCGTAAATCCGCCGTCAGGTTCTTCCGACCATAAACTGCTTTCGACATCGAGTATCCTACCAATCAGTAACAGAGGAGCGCCTAAACCGCACAGGATTTGGCACTATAAATCTGCTAAATGGGAAGAATTCAAGGAATATTTTCGAACCCTTGCTTAGATGTTTGTTTTCGATCCGATGACCCATCTGACTGCGCTAAGGAGATTTCCGCTGTTATTTTCGCTGGTATGGACACTTACATCCCTTTTTCGAAGAATGGTCCTTGCAACGGCAAGCGTTGGTTTGACCGAAAATGCAAACAAGCTGTTGCTTCTAAACATCTTGCCTACCGACAATATCGTGAAAATCCTAACCTTTTAAAATGTAATATTTTTGTTAGTGCTCGGAACAGATGTAAATAAATTATCGACAAAACCAAGGAGACACACAATCAACAAATTCTTGCTTACCCTAACAATTCCAGGTCCTTTTGGTCAGTCGCTAAGGCAGTTAGTCAAAAGTTCACCAAGTCCATTATACCACTACTCACACGGCCAGATAATTCTATTGCAACAACACCTGTTGAGAAAGCGAACTTGTTGGCTGAACTCTTTGCTTCACATTCTATTGTCTTCAGACAGCGTATCATAAAACGTATTTTAATAGTTAGACACCAAAAAAGCTTCTGACGCTGACGGAATACCTACCATAATACACAAAAACTGCGCGAGAGAACTAACATCAGTTTTCTGTAGACTTTTCAACCTACCCTACAGAAAGGGAATATTTCCTTCGATCGTTCAACTTAACAAAGACCTGCAAGAAATTCTATCTAGGAACCAAGTCAAATTGAACGTTACAAAAAAAACCCAGGCGGCATTTTTTAATAAAAAAGTTAACGTGACTGAACCCGACATAGTTATGTCGGGGCACTCCATTCCTCTAGCATCGCCACTCAATTTGCGGGACTTTAATTTGAGAGCAATATGTCTTGGAATAAACATGTTGCGAGCATAGCAAAGAGCTCAAAAGCTAGAAATATTATTTCGAACTAGAAAACTTTACACCCTACAACAACTGTTAACTCTGTACAAAGCTCAAACTAGACCAACGATGCAATACTGCCCCCATGTTTAGGGCTCTGCTCCCAAGCATACACTGCTTTGTTGGATTCTATTCAGACGAGAGTTGTTCGCCTAACTGGAGCCCCGGAACTGGCCAGCAACTTTGTCGTTCCAACACTGAAGAACAGCCGACTTAAGTCTATTCTACAAGTATTTTCATGGAAAGTGTTCGATGGATGTAGCCCACTTAAATCCTCCCAGAGTGGCGCACGCTAGAAATACACGTCGCGCTAATACTTCACATCCGTATGAGGTTCAGCTTGTTACTCTTCATACAACCCTTTTCAAGCAGTCTTTTATATGGAGAATCTCATCCCTTTGGAATAATTTGCTTAGTGCTATGTTTCCAACCGAGTACAATTTACAGCGATTCAAGACCAACCTGAATAGCTTTTTCCCCACACGTGTCGCTATTGTAGTGCTTTAAGGATTTCCCTACAGCCCATAAAAAAAACTTTAATGTAAAGTATTTTTAAAGATGATACAACTGTTGATAAATGGGTATGTATATAAGTGTATCATGATACTAAAAACACACGATGAGATAACATTTATTTGAAATATGCGAGGGTTTTTTAAAGTTATCTACCTAGCTAGGACGGAAAATTTTTTTTTACTGAGCTTAAAAAAAATATTTTTTTTACATAAATTTCTTAGTAACCGCATTTCATTTTCATCAAAAAAAAACCTTTTGTTGGAACCTCAAAAAAAAAAGCTAGAGGATCTTTTAGTTTATCATATAAATTTTCGATCTTAACTTACTTCAGATATGAATCAATGAAGCATTAGAGAGATGGCAAAAAACATGTGGAGGAATGGGAATACAGCTGACCGACGAAACAACGATAGAGTAAAGTTCATTATCTCATTTGTTTCGGGAAGGACGAAAAAATGTTAAATACAATAGTTTTAGGGAATGTTAAGGTGCACTGTTTAAAATTATTTTTGAGTATACAGAGTACTTCAAAAAAGTGTGGCTGATATAACATATGTTTTTTTAAATGGAACGTCCTATTTTTTAATTTATTATTAAATATTGCATAAAATTTTATAACTTTTTTATTAATAATGTTATTTACCTAAACCTAGTAGTTTTTCTAATATTTCAATTTAAAAAAAAAAATACTAGTTTTCAGTTTTATAAAAAATTACCAGCAGTGCCATTGTTTCTGAAGGTGGAATACTCATAATTGGTACGAGCGTTCGAAAGAGATGAAAAAAAAAATATATATGTAAAAAAATTTGAGTTAGATGCTACAGGGTGTTCAAAATAAATTAATGCATTTCGACTATTTTAAATTGAAAAATCTCAAATTTTTTAATTGGCACACTCTGTATATTATTATTTTTTTTCTGATAGATTTTGCACAAAACCCCCCAACTCTTATTAAGTATGTCATATACCTATTTCTAATAGTTTTCCATTTATTTTGAATTTTTCAATTTTTACCCTTGTTTTTAATACACTACAGCTTTTGTGAAAACATAAACAAATAGTTAATAATAATTTTAATATAGTTTAACTTATCTAATGATTAATTATTATGACGTAATAAATGTTCAAAATATGCCCGTCTACTTGAATACACATATTTTACTATATATTCCTTCACTTTCCTTAGCATAAAGGGCGTTCTTGTCCTGCACGCATCCCGTATCCTATTTTCCATATCTACTGGTGTTGTAGGGGGATTCACATAAACACGATCTTTAATGTAGCCCCACAAAAAGAAGTCTAAAGGTGTTAAGTCACATGATCGAGGGGGCCACTGAATGAATCCATCCCCAACCGATCCATTTTTGTGGGTAACGATTATTGAAAAATTTCCGAACTTCCCGGTGGTAATGACCAGGAGCTCCGTCTTGTTGAATCCACATTTGTTCCCTTTCAAAGTTATCAACTTCTTCAAGAAGCTGGAGATATCTAGGCCCGTTAAACGGTTCGCGGAAAAAGTATGGACCAATAAGTCCAAAATTTAATATTCCACACCATACCTTAAGCGACCAATGGTTTTGGTTGGGCTCAAAATGGATTAACTGTTGAATAATAATGCATGTTATGGCTGTCAACTGCTCCATTACTGCGAAATTTGGATCGGCCTCTATTGCTCCATTCATGATGGAATAAAAGTTTACTCGTCGTTCAAAATCACGGTCTTGAAGTTCTTAGTGTAGTTTCATATGAAAGGGATGATACTTGTATTTTCTCGTGGTGCGATTAGCCTTAGATTGGGATGTGTCAGATAAGTCAGCTAGTTGACGGCTGCTGACCTGGGGATTATCTTCAACATGAAGTAAAATCTCCATTTCTTTTTCCTCATTGGTAGCATTCTGGTTTACTACTTTTCGTTTCGTACACTCAACGCTACCACTACCATCAAACCGTTCCACTAAGCACTGAAAAGATTTTCTAGATAGTATACGTCTATTAGGGTACTTCGCTCCGTGAAGCCTTACTACCAAAAGACAATTTTTTTCCGCCTCGCCCAGTATATAGACCATATCAATTAATTTCATTTTTAGGAAAATCCATAACTATTACTTTTATATGTCACTTACTACAACAAATTAAACTATTTTTACTTGCTTAATAGACATGTCAAAATTTGACAATGCCTACATTTTGTTTTGTCTTGGCAACTATGTTGTTACAGCGTAAGTGTAATAAAAAGCAAAGGTAAAAAATTGAAAAATTTAAAATAAATCGAAAACTATTAGAAATAGGTATATGATATGCTTAATAAAAGTTGGAGGGTTTTGTAAAATCTATCAGAAAAAAATAATTATATACAGGGTGTGCCATTTAAAAAATTTGAGTTTTTCAATTTAAATTAATCGAAATGCATAAATTTATTTTGAACACCCTGTAGCATCGAACTCAAATTTCTTTACATATATCTTCTTTTTCATCTCTATAGAACGCCCGTATGAAATGAGTATTTCACCGACAGAAACAATAGCACTACTGGCAATTTTTTACAAACTGAAAACTAGTATTTTTTTAAAAAATATTGAAATATTAGGAAAACTACTAGGTTTAGGTATATAATATTATTAATAACAAAGTTATAAAATTTTACGCAAAATTTAAAAATTAATTAGAAAATAGGTTGTTCCATTTAAAAAAACATATATTATATCGGTCACCCTTTTTTTGAAGTACCCTGTATACTTAAAAATGATTTTAAACTGTGCACCTTAACATTCCCTAAAACTATTGTATTTATCATTTTTTTGTCATTCCCGAAACAAATGAGATAATGAACTTTACTCTATCGTTGACTCACCCTGTACACTCTATATTTTGCCGATGCTAAGGTGGTTATTGCTCAGGATAGGAAAGACCTTGAATTTATGACAAGAAAACTGTTTGAAGTTCTTTGGGGTTTAACAGTTAACTGCAAGAAAAGCAAATATTTGTGTATAGAAGGAAAACAGGGAAGTATTACTCTAAATATCGGTAAGGTCATTGATGCTTGTGAAGAGAACTAACATGAGTAAAGACGATAAAACGGAAAAAGAAGTGGAGGGTAGAATAACTAAAGGAAAGGCGGTCATAAGATACCCTAAACTCTGTTCTGTGGTCGAAGAACATAACGACACAGAGAAAGCACCTCATTTATAATGCACTATTTAAGAGTCTCGTGTTATCCGGTGGTGGAATAGATAGAGTTAGTAATGAAAAAATAAGGGATGTAATGATGCCAGTAAAAAAACCACGATTATTGGGAAAATTTAATAACGGCAACTTATATGGTACGGACACGTAGAAAGAATGGAAGAACACTGAATACCAAAGATGATTTTAAAGTGGGTACCAAGTGAACGGACGAGAAGAGAGAGACCAAGAGGTTTGGAGGTGTTCAGAGGGCAATATCAGAGAGAAATCTAAGACCCGGAGGTTGAGAAGATCGAAGAGGATGAAGACTGGGAATTGGAAGGCGAAGAACGCTAAAAAAAAATTTTAGGAGAGAATGTTCCCAACTTTATTCTGGAATGTGACTGATCGTACAGCTGTTTTACTGCGGCGATTATTGTACTGTTTATGGGTGATCGTTCTAATATTTGTTATAGTTTTCTTTTTTTCGACAAGGTAATTTTCTAAATAATTTGGCGTATTTATACCTACAATCTACTTATAACAAAAATAATTATCTGCAACGATATAACGACGTTTTTAAACATTATTCTAACAAGTTTTGTACTTTAATAATTAAAGAAAATAAATTCTTAAATTATATGTTCCATGGTTAACTACGGCACTTTTAATCTAGCCTAAAGTCGTTGC